>CM066032.1:1009918621-1010319686 GCA_033557465.1 Ichthyophis bannanicus | reverse complement strand
GCCCCACACATATATGGGCCCCTCTGCACTGCATGTGCGCGCACCACGACACGTTATGGCACACACCCATGTCCGCCCCACCTGGCCCTTGCAGGGGTCGCAATACCATATCCCGTGCTTGCATACGTGTTGAATGTAGGAGGAATGAGACACGTGGACCATTGGGTTACGCAAAGTTCATGTCAACTTTTATTTGGTCCCAACATTAACAATGGCAACATGCCCAAACCCACAACACACACTCAGGGGGCGTGGAAACACAGCCCAGCACAGGGCACATGGGGGCAAATCACAGGTGCCATCGCTGGTACCTGTGATGCTCTTCGGCCAGGTGGTAACCGGGAGGATGCCAAAATGCACCACATCATGTTTGCCCACCTGCCGAAACAGCCACAGTCAGAGACTGCCACCGCATGTAAACACGGAGTCATGGGTGTCCATGTCGGTGCATCAGCCAGGTGACACATAACACACCTCGTCAGTTATTTTTTATTTTTACACCTGCCAGCACACAGACACCACCAGTGGCTTGCAGTCTTGTGTGCTGGCATGTGCATGTGGTGTGACCAGTGGCCCTGGGTGGTGCACGCTCATGCTTGCCCCAACCCATGTGCCGTGCAGATTGCCTGCAGTTGGTCTGGCTGCTGGCCCCCATAGGTCCTGTGCTGGGCTGGTGTTCGCCACCACCCCCCTCCCGCCCTCCCGCCCCCCGCCCTCCCTGTGCACCCTCCCCCCACCCTCCCTGGCCTGTCCGGGCCACCCTCCCTCCCCCCACCCTGCCTCCACCCACCCGACACCCCCTGTGTGTTCCCCCCTCCCCTGCACCCACTATCAGGACATTCATCGTCCTCCTCCTCCTACCTCCCTCATCCCCCTGGTCATGGGTGGGGTGGGGGTGACATCCTCCTCTCCTCGCCCCTTCCTCCTCCCCCACATCTGTCACAAAGGAAGTGGCTCCAGCCTCCATGGCCACCTCCTCCTCTTCCTCCGTCGGGCCCCTCCTGTCTCCTCCGCGTCTGGCTCCTCCTGCCCTCGCGTTGCCGGCTGGTGGGTCTTGCGCAGGCAATAGCTGGAGGGGGGGTTGTGTGGTGCCCCATTGCTGGTATCACTGTCTGTGAAGGATGACAGACATCAGGGCACATCCATGTGTGTCACATACAACATTTACAGATAAGGTGAGGACACAGGCTGGTGGTCCCATGGCCGACCTGACCTGCAACCTAGCCCTGGCAATACTGACCATCATCATGGTGCTGTTGTCGCTCCCTCCTGCACCTCTCCAGGAACTCCTGGGTGGTAATGCCGCAGCTCCCGTGCTTTCTTTTTCCTCAGGTCCTCCACCTGTGGATATTATAAACGTTGTTCTGTGGTCCATGTTTGAACACCTAACACCTGTCACTGGAGGCAGACACCCAGATTACATTGCCCTGTGTGTGACGCATGTAACCTGCAGCACCCACCCCTGCTGTTGTGTGGCATATCACAGCTGCGTGACACAACCCCGGAAGCCCCTTGCCTTTGACATGTGGGGTGTAGGTTTGCACTAGGTTTGCACAGCTGTGTCACAGCAGTATCAGACGAGCCTAGCTGGCACACACATGCCAGGTGTACACATAGGGGCAGCTCTCAGCAGCATCACATGTTGACTGCATGCGGACCCACCCATATCACCACAGTCCACACATGACATTGGTGGAATGGTGTTTTGGTTTGGCACAATGATGGACAGAGGGAGGAGGAGCGACGGGGGCCAACCGGTTGGGGCGTGACAGACCACACAGTTGGATGAGGGTGGGGAAATATCACCTAGGGGAGATGATCTACCTTGCCAAGACACATCCCAGCTGTGCATTGACAGCAGCTGTCCATGGTGGGTGTGTCTGTGGTTCCCATGCTTCACATGGGACATAGTCACCATTGGTGGCGCACCCCTGGGCACCATTGGCAGGGGGTACGCCACCCCATACTGTGTGTGCCCTGTGTGGCAGCTCACCCACACATTAGGGATCTGTGACATTCCCTATGGGGGTTGGCTCAGGGATGTGTATGTTTGTGATTGGTTGTTTCACAGCATCCCTATCACCACAGAGCATCCCTATGTTGGGCCCCCAGCTGAGCAGTACTGGCCCTTGTTGGTCATCTGCAGGTCTCCATGTCGCTGCTCGTGCCTTGTTGGACATGCACACAGGAACAGACTAGGAATGGGGCCCATGATGCGTTCCATGTGACCCACCTGCTGGTGCATTTCAGGGTCCTAGGTGGTGATTTCACTTGCAGGTCCCATGTTTTCCAATGTGCACAATGCAGGGATTGTCACAGCTGCAGCTGGTGTGTTGTTGTCCAGTCTACGAAGCTGTCATGCTCGTTGATGGACCACCAATGAGATGTGCGAGGGGCTGTGCCAGCTCCCCAGGGTTATCTCTGGCAACCACATAACATCGTTAGCATGGACCTGGGTGTGTGGGAGGGGAAGCAGGCCTACCCCCTTAGTGGCTTTTTCCAGATGTCCATCACGTCCAGGTGGTGGTTATACACATGTGGCCCTGCCACACAGCTCGGCAGCTTTCACAGAAAGCACCATGTGCATACTGTGTGTGCTGTGTCTGGACCCAGGGTGTGAGCTGTGTGTTGAGCTGCCCCACCCCTACCAATATAGGGGATACTCGTGTGGACTGGACGGACTGAGGGGTGGCGGTTTGCCACAAGGGTTGCCGTCATCCATGTGCTATGGTGCGGGGGTTAGTGTGGCCTGTGCGGGAAGGGTAATAAAGGTTTACGGTCGTCACATATGTCCACCTATCGCAGGGATCGACCTGGCCAGTCCTGTGGGGTCCCCAGATGTGTCTGTTCCCTCCGGTTGACCTCAGGTGTGCACAGATAGGGGCTCTGTGGAACCACACCGTCCATTTCTTGGGGTGCTAACACGTGTTATCCCTCCTGACCTCTCTCACACATATCCCTGCTGGGTCCTGATGGGGAGTCCTTCGCTTCTAGGAAATGTTCCGATGTTATGTTGTGGGTGGAGGGCCTTTTGTTCGGGGGTGTCTCCTGGGCTGCCTCATGTGGCCCCTGGGCATGTTCCAGGCGTCCTATGGTCTGTCCCACAACACATGCATGGGTGGACATGGGCCTCATGGGATGGACTACAGATGTTTCCGTGGATGGGCAGGGGGGGGGGGAGAAAGAAACTCACCAGGTACCCTGGGGTCCTGTGGGTGGTTTGGTCCGATGGTGGACCATATACGTCTGGTGTGTCTCCCACATGTGATGTTTTGTGTGTTGCTGCCAGGTTTATATCATCTTGAATGCCTGGGGGTGTGTGCCATGTTGTGGCATCTGACTGCTAGCATCCATTCGTGCTGCACAGAGGGGGTTTGTGGGTGGTCCTTCAGTTGCGCACGCATCGTTTCTGGGACCACCTGGCAGGACTGGCCTGTCAGCATCCACGCTCGGGATGTTTGCATGGGGATTGTGCTTGACAGTGGGAGACACATACAGGGGGTGGATCACACCTCATCCTATGACAGGTGGTCCATTGCTGGTGCAGCAATGCAGCCACAGGTCCGTGCACCACAATGGCAATGGCAGGGACCCTAACTATGCCCTGTCACCATTCCAATGCGACACTGTAAGCATGATTTTCGTTTGCCACAGGCATGCCTGACATGGCCTACCTGGACCTCACACTTGTCATGTGTGAGGTGCGCATCTAGGTGTCAGCGATGTTGGCAGACCCACATCCATGCCATCCACAGGGAACAGGGTTCTGGACAGTATCCTGGGTGACAGCAGGGATGCATGGCACAAACTGCGAGCTAGGCATCATTGTTCATGGGCACCTACCAAGCTGTTTCACGGCATGTCCTCTGTGTCATGGCTGTCCTCAGCATACCTGCGTACCCCACACTGGTACGATTAGGGTTGCCTTTTCTCTGGGGACGCAGGTGACGTCAACACAGCCATAGCTGTTCTATCGCTGTCCGGCATGTGGGGGGTTGTTGGGGGGTGTATCCCATCCTGTTCATGGGGATACCCTGCACGTTTGGGTTTCCTGTAGGTGTAGCATCCTCCCATGAGGTCTGTGTATGGTGGGGTTGTCTACCTCATGTGTCCGGTGTTGTACATCAGTTGTGACTGCACGTGATTGGACCCTGCCCACAGGACATGGCAAGCCCATGGTGGGACATGTCATCGCCCAACAAACAGTTGTGTGTGGGGACATGCAGGCACCCCCTTGCAATTGACAGTACTATCCCTGAGTGGTCACATTCACTGGTCAACACAGCGGGTTGGACGTGTATTGTCCCTGGGGGATGTGGCAGACTGCGGTACTAGGGACAGAGGCGCATACTACCAGGTGTGACCCTGCACCAATGGGTAACCACATGCCAAACACATGCACTGATGGTCCATATGCCCATGCTGTGGCCATCATCTTTGTGGCCTGTAGTCACACCATGTGTGTGGTATGGGGTGGTTACAGATACCCTGTTGGGGCAGGGCTAGCTGCACTAGCATGTTTTGTGGCCAGCACCCTGTGCGCTGGTGACACTTGCTCTGCGTGTGTCTATTTAACTGTCACAGCCCATGCCACTCAGCATGGGCACATGGGGTTTAGACACATCTGCTGACCCCATACCTTGCTGTGGGGCACTGAGTCGCTTTTCATGGCCAGTGATACCACCAGGGATGTTTGTGCAGTGTGCGCTCCTCAGTCCCACCACCAGGGAAACCCCATGTGCTAGGGTTCGGGACCCCTTTAGAACCAGCACACTGTATGTTGTGTCAGATGTGATACACAGGGAACATGGGGCTGCACAGGGGACATTGCTCCCCACCCAGCCATGTTTGTGTGGTGGTGGGCACTGTGCCTGGCTGCCTGCTTCAGCCTACCACCCCTGTGTGCCAACCCACTGTACAATCATCGTGACATCGCACATGAGGGCCCTCGGCAGTCGCACACTGGGCATGGCTGACAGTGACTGGGGAGGGATCAGCACCCCCACGTCAGTCCCCTGACACCGGGCGTGGCTTCCATGCTGGTGTTGTGGCTTTGGACTGGGCACAGATATGTGAGGACATGGGTGTGTCATTGCCAAGGACCCCCTTGTCTTGTGCTTCGGTGAGGTCCACACAACCACTGGTGAGGGTCTTTCACATACACCAGTATCAACGGTTCTGGCGGGCATCAGCAGGCACAGACACAGGGATGGCTATGACGTCGGGTGTGGTGCACATACAGGGACCACAGAGATGGGGAGTCGGACTAACCTAATGATCTGGGGTGCAGCATTTTGGGCTGACATCAGGGAAGGTGACAGGTGCTGTGTGATCCCCCCTGTGCCTTACCAGATGTCTGGTGGGGAGCTGTGGCATGCTGGCCTCAACAGGCCATCAGGGTCCATCATGTGTCAGCTCATTCCTGCTTGTTCCAGATGTGTAGCTGTACCCAGTACAACCTACATGCCTAGCTGTGTGTGTTGCCATGTGTGCGTCACACCTATGTGCATTGTGCAGGTCTCCCATAGCGCACATATCTGTTTCCCTTTGGCACCCTTGAGAGACATGGCATTGCCATGTCCATGTGTTGTGGCCACTGATGGTGTCCAGGGTCAGCCCTGTCACCCTGTGGGTGTTACATCAAACACATTTGGGGTCACACTATGTACACATGCCATGCACTCCACGACCAATGGCAACAGTATTTACCAGCACACATGGGTGTTTGAAGACACATGAGACATTGGGTGGGTTCCCCTATGCACCTTGGCAGGGGACACGTCCATGACACATGCCTTTGTACATAGCCAGAGATGTCACTTGCCATACCACTACAGGATCAGTGTATCCTGTATGTCATGGGGATGTTGATAGCTACGTCAGTCCAACCTTGGCAAATGTTGGACACATAGCATACTGGTCATGGTGGACAGGCATCTGTCCCAAAACAGGCGTATCGGGTGTTCTTATGTTCCTCTAACCTGTGTGTGTATGTGTCTGGGAGGTGTCACTGCACACACTATGGGCTATTCGCACCTCGGTCATGTGTGCCTCTTAGGCTATCTGGGCCAACCTGACTGTGTGCTTGCAACCTTTCAAGGGCATCTGTGAGATACCTATGCACACAGGGGCGGTATGCCTGTGGGCTGTGGGTAGGAGCGACCCTGAATCAACATACATAGCTGTGGACAGGTTGCCATTGCAGAGGTTGTGACCTGGTTCTTGGAGATACTGTGTGTGGTTTTGCTCACGCGCATCCACTGCATCCTACATATCATCTCCATACATCTACAAGTGTGTTGTCCTGGGCTATGTGGCCCCTGGACTGCGGATGCCATGCAGCCAGACCACTATACCTTATTGCACACATTTGCCTGACATACCCTCCGTCACGATCAGCTCCCCTGCCACCAGGGTCTTGTGTGTGCCAGGGCACATCATCAGGATACAGCATTGCAACATGTTGACACCCTGCCCCCACACAACGCATGTATCATGTGTGCCTGAGATTCGGTGATTGGCTCATCTGCTGTGTCACACTGCACCATATCACCTGGGTGACAGAGCCCACTTTGGTTGGCCTCTCTGGCCCCTTGAGGTAGGGGGATGCTTCCAACTACATTAGTACACACAGCCATATCTCCAGGGTGACACAGAGCCCACTTTGAATGTTCTCACTGGCCCCTGGAGGTAGGGGGATGCTTCCAACTACATTAGTGCACACAGCCATATCTCCAGGGTGACACAGAGCCCACTTTGGATGGTCTCTCTGCACTCCTGGAGGTAGGGGGATGCTTCCAACTATATTAGTACACACAGCCATATCTCCAGGGTGACACAGAGCCCACTTTGGATGGCCTCTCTGGCCCCGTGGAGGTAGGGGGATGCTTCCAACTACATTAGTACACACAGCCATATCTCCAGGGTGACACAGAGCCCACTTTGGATGGCCTCTCTGGCCCCCTGGAGGTAAGGGGATGCTTCCAACTACATTAGTACACACAGCCATATCTCCAGGGTGACACACCGAGCCCACTTTGGATGGCCTCTCTGGCCCCCTGGAGGTAGGGGGATGCTTCCAACTACATTAGTACACACAGCCATATCTCCAGGGTGACACAGAGCCCACTTTGGATGGTCTCTCTGCACTCCTGGAGGTAGGGGGATGCTTCCAAACTACATTAGTACACACAGCCATATCTCCAGGGTGACACAGAGCCCACTTTGGATGGTCTCTCTGCACTCCTGGAGGTAGGGGGATGCTTCCAACTACATTAGTACACACAGCCATATCTCCAGGGTGACACAGAGCCCACTTTGAATGTGTCTCACTGGCCCTGGAGGTAGGGGGATGATTCCAACTACATTAGTGCACACAGCCATATCTCCAGGGTGACACAGAGCCCACTTTGGATGGTCTCTCTGCACTCCTGGAGGTAGGGGGATGCTTCCAACTACATTAGTACACACAGCCATATCTCCAGGGTGACACAGAGCCCACTTTGGATGGCCTCTCTGGCCCCCTGTAGGTAGGGGGATGCTTCCAACTACATTAGTACACACAGCCATATCTCCAGGGTGACACAGAGCCCACTTTGGATGGCCTCTCTGGCCCCCTGGAGGTAGGGGATGCTTCCAACTACATTAGTACACACAGCCATATCTCCAGGGTGACACAGAGCCCACTTTGGATGGCCTCTCTGGCCCCTGGAGGTAAGGGGATGCTTCCAACTACATTAGTACACACAGCCATATCTCCAGGGTGACACAGAGCCCACTTGGATGGTCTCTCTGCACTCCTGGAGGTAGGGGGATGCTTCCAACTACAATTAGTACACACAGCCATATCTCCAGGGTGACACAGAGCCCACTTTGAATGTTCTCACTGGCCCCCTGGAGGTAGGGGGATGCTTCCAACTACATCAGTACACACAGCCATATCTCCAGGGTGACACAGAGCCCACTTTGGATGGCCTCTCTGGCCCCCTGGAGGTAGGGGGATGCTTCCAACTACATTAGTACACACAGCCATATCTCCAGGGTGACACAGAGCCCACTTTGGATGGTCTCTCTGCACTCCTGGAGGTAGGGGGATGCTTCCAACTACATTAGTACACACAGCCATATCTCCAGGGTGACACAGAGCCCACTTTGGATGGTCTCTCTGCACTCCTGGAGGTAGGGGGATGCTTCCAACTACATTAGTACACACAGCCATATCTCCAGGGTGACACAGAGCCCACTTTGGATGGTCTCTCTGCACTCCTGGAGGTAGGGGGATGCTTCCAACTACATTAGTACACACAGCCATATCTCCAGGGTGACACAGAGCCCACTTGTGATGGCCTCTCTGCACTCCTGGAGGTAGGGGGATGCTTCCAACTACATTAGTACACACAGCCATATCTCCAGGGTGACACAGAGCCCACTTTGAATGTTCTCACTGGCCCCCTGGAGGTAGGGGGATGCTTCCAACTACATCAGTACACACAGCCATGTCTCCAGGGTGACACAGAGCCCACTTTGAATGTTCTCACTGGCCCTGGAGGTAGGGGGATGCTTTCCAACTGCATTAGTGCACACAGCCATATCTCCAGGGTGACACAGAGCCCACTTTGGATGGTCTCTCTGCACTCCTGGAGGTAGGGGATGCTCCCAACTACATTAGTACACACAGCCATATCTCCAGGGTGACACAGAGCCCACTTTGGATGGCCTCTCTGGCCCCCTGTAGGTAGGGGGATGCTTCCAACTACATTAGTACACACAGCCATATCTCCAGGGTGACACAGAGCCCACTTTGAATGTTCTCACTGGCCCCCTGGAGGTAGGGGGATGCTTCCAACTACATTAGTGCACACAGCCATATCTCCAGGGTGACCCAGAGCTCACTTTGGATGGTCTCTCTGCACTCCTGGAGGTAGGGGGATGCTTCCAACTACATTAGTACACACAGCCATATCTCCAGGGTGACACAGAGCCCACTTTGGATGGCCTCTCTGGCCCCCTGGAGGTAGGGGGATGCTTCCAACTACATTAGTACACACAGCCATATCTCCAGGGTGACACAGAGCCCACTTTGGATGGCCTCTCTGGCCCCCTGGAGGTAGGGGATGCTTCCAACTACATCAGTACACACAGCCATATCTCCAGGGTGACACAGAGCCCACTTTGGATGGTCTCTCTGCACTCCTGGAGGTAGGGGGATGCTTCCAACTACATTAGTACACACAGCCATATCTCCAGGGTGACACAGAGCCCACTTTGGATGGTCTCTCTGCACTCCTGGAGGTAGGGGGATGCTTCCAACTACATTAGTACACACAGCCATATCTCCAGGGTGACACAGAGCCCACTTGGAATGGTCTCTCTGCACTCCTGGAGGTAGGGGGATGCTTCCAACTACATTAGTACACACAGCCATATCTCCAGGGTGACACAGAGCCCACTTTGGATGGCCTCTCTGCACTCCTGGAGGTAGGGGGATGCTTCCAACTACATTAGTACACACAGCCATATCTCCAGGGTGACACAGAGCCCACTTTGAATGTTCTCACTGGCCCCCTGGAGGTAGGGGGATGCTTCCAACTACATTAGTGCACACAGCCATATCTCCAGGGTGACACAGAGCCCACTTTGGATGGTCTCTCTGCACTCCTGGAGGTAGGGGATGCTTCCAACTACATTAGTACACACAGCCATATCTCCAGGGTGACACAGAGCCCACTTTGAATGTTCTCACTGGCCCCCTGGAGGTAGGGGGATGCTTCCAACTACATTAGTGCACACAGCCATATCTCCAGGGTGACACAGAGCCCACTTTGGATGGTCTCTCTGCACTCCTGGAGGTAGGGGGATGCTTCCAACTACATTAGTACACACAGCCATATCTCCAGGGTGACACAGAGCCCACTTTGGATGGCCTCTCTGGCCCCCTGTAGGTAGGGGGATGCTTCCAACTACATTAGTACACACAGCCATATCTCCAGGGTGACACAGAGCCCACTTTGGATGGCCTCTCTGGCCCCCTGGAGGTAGGGGATGCTTCCAACTACATTAGTACACACAGCCATATCTCCAGGGTGACACAGAGCCCACTTTGGATGGCCTCTCTGGCCCCCTGGAGGTAAGGGGATGCTTCCAACTACATTAGTACACACAGCCATATCTCCAGGGTGACACAGAGCCCACTTTGGATGGTCTCTCTGCACTCCTGGAGGTAGGGGGATGCTTCCAACTACATTAGTACACACAGCCATATCTCCAGGGTGACACAGAGCCCACTTTGGATGGTCTCTCTGCACTCCTGGAGGTAGGGGGATGCTTCCAACTACATTAGTACACACAGCCATATCTCCAGGGTGACACAGAGCCCACTTTGGATGGTCTCTCTGCACTCCTGGAGGTAGGGGGATGCTTCCAACTACATTAGTACACACAGCCATATCTCCAGGGTGACACAGAGCCCACTTTGGATGGTCTCTCTGCACTCCTGGAGGTAGGGGGATGCTTCCAACTACATGAGTACACACAGGCTTATCTCCAGGGTGACACAGAGCCCACTTTGGATGGCCTCTCTGCACTCCTGGAGGTAGGGGGATGCTTCCAACTACATTAGTACACACAGCCATATCTCCAGGGTGACACAGAGCCCACTTTGAATGTTCTCACTGGCCCCCTGGAGGTAGGGGGATGCTTCCAACTACATTAGTGCACACAGCCATATCTCCAGGGTGACACAGAGCCCACTTTGGATGGTCTCTCTGCACTCCTGGAGGTAGGGGGATGCTTCCAACTACATTAGTACACACAGCCATATCTCCAGGGTGACACAGAGCCCACTTTGGATGGACACTCTGACACCCTGGAGGTAGGGGGATGCTTCCAACTACATTAGTACACACAGCCATATCTCCAGGGTGACACAGAGCCCACTTTGGATGGTCTCTCTGCACTCCTGGAGGTAGGGGGATGCTTCCAACTACATTAGTACACACAGCCATATCCCCAGTGGGTGTGGGGACCGCTTTGTGTGGCCCTGTAGACTCCTGGAGATGGTGATGGTGATCCCCAGAACGTTCTGACACACACACATATCCACAGAGTGACTGAGTGCACACTTTGAGGGGCTCTCTGGACCCCTGAGGATAGGGTGGATGTATTAAACAACATTGGCAGACAACCCCAGATCACCTGTATGTCTGAGGCCCCATGTGCTTAACATTGCACCACCCCTGATGGTTAACCCTATGTGTTACCCTGCTGATGCAGATACCGCCATCAACACAGGATGTTTGCATACGCTCCTTATGCAGATGCATGGCCTAGGTTTGTTACAGTCTGCTTTGCTGTATCAACACCAGCAGCTGTCATGACGCCAGGGGGCCATCATGCCCTCTTTGGCACAAACCGTCAACACCTGGCTACATGGCCACACAATCAGATGTGATACCACATGTATATGGCATGTGTTTCACCTGCTACACTAAACTTATACAGACTACTTACACACAACAGCATGGACAGCTGACATCAACCCTGTATGTGTGTATGTTTATTTTGACCTAGGTCCATTCACTTACCTCCCGTGGATGGTCTGCCTGCCTGTTAAAACGCCTGGTCACCCTCTCCCAGGCCCTCAGGACCCTCCCCATGTTCTTTTTCCTGGAGGGCCCTGGGAACAGCTTGTGCTGCTTTTGGGCTATCAGGGAGCCCAGGTGGCACAGCTCTCTGTGGCTAAAAGCCGGCTTCCTGGTTCGGGACGCCATGTTTGTTTCTGGGCGTGGTGACGCGCGGAACGCTCCCGGCGCAACTTCCGGAATTGCGCGTGACGTATCGCGCACGTGCGTTTCGCATGGCTGCGTGTCAGATCTCTGCACGCCCGTGCGCTCCGCATGGCTGTGCGTCTGCAAATTGCAAATACTATCTACACGCACCATTCATATTGATTTGTAATGGTTGTGCTCAAAATATGTTTACTGTTCTGTGCCTAATTACATAGTTACTGGGGTGTCTCTAATGTCACTTTGACAAACAATTATTATTATGGTTTACCCTTGTCCACACAGTGTGGTATTGAACCTCTGGACACATAGCAACTGATTGCTGATGCATTGTCAGATGAGGTGTGCTATGTGTGTCACATAGCAGGTAGTGCTCAGACACTACTAGTTATGGGTGCAGACAAACCATCAGCATCAGGTGTCACTCAACCTGGTGATAGGGGGTTGTGTGTGCCAGTGCAATATGTTGTGTGGTGTATCTCCATGTCTGGACAGACATTTTGTGGTGGTTGCCATCGGGGTTGGGGGGGAGATTCATATATGAGCATTGCACACGCAAAGTAGGTTGCGTGTTGGACATTACAGGACTATGTGGGTCCCCATGTCACCACACTGCACATTATCCTTTGGTATGTGTGACGGCATACAGTCCTGGTTTTTGCAAAATAGCTCAATGGTTGATACATGGACTGCTTAACCAGCCGTCATGGGTTACATCTTCCAGTTGAGCTCAGGACTGCCTGTCTCAGGCATCACACATTCTCATACTTGAGTGCAACAGTAGCCATGGTTTTTTTCATGTACATCTGTGCTGCACCAGACATATATCTTCATACATTGCAACATTGTTACCTGCCCCAGACCGGTTTCCACATTACAGAGGTGCTGCTATTGGCAAGACCCTCACACTGCTACATACATCATGTGCAGTACACCATTCTCACCAATGGAACAGCGCACCCCTGGTGACCATTGCACACTGTCTGCATGCCTGCCTCTTTCACCAGACAGGCATCTGTTCTTAGCAATCGAGCTGTGGCCCACACCTAACCTTGATACCTGTGGAGCCAGAGGTTGCATGTTTCCATCCACAGTGTGGTTCTTGGTGAGTGCAGCCAGTGACAGGTCCCTGACTGTGAAATAGTGCTGGAATCTCTGTGATCCTCACAGTGCTGTCTGCATCATGTGCTCCTTACACAACTGTATAGGGTGGACTTGGGTTAATGCACTGTGATGGTTTCGGAATTGCCAGTACTACAGGACATTACACACATTCCAGGCTTGACAGTCCCCATGAACCTTCAAAATGTTTGCTATATGTTACAATGTCATCTTCAATGTATGTTATTTTTATGCAATGTAGGCGCTGTTCCATGTAAAACCATGTTCATTATATGTTAAGTGTACACCGCCTTTGATCTTTGGAAAAAGCGGTATAGAGGACATGCATAATTATATAGATTCAGACCTGCACTGCTGCTGACTGGCGGCGTATAGGGGCCAAGGACAATATATAAATCACTTTGCTTATACACACACACTTTGGATTTGAACCAACAACCTTTCACGTCAGAGGCATTGCAGTCACCAGGGGACTACAGCTCTGTGGCTGTGATGAGAGGTCTGTCTGGCTAGAATATAACCTCTGCAGACTTTGTGCTGCAGTTACCAGGGTGTAGTCGATCCAGTCGCACCCATGATGCACTGCACATGCAAGGCAGCAGTCTAGTGATGGTCCAGTGATAGGGTGTGCAACCCCACAGCACCTCGGCCTCGTGTTGGACATTGACCTTCTGTGTTTCTTGTGCAGAGTGGGTACTGACCATCCCAGTGTGTGTGTCTGTTGCTCACCCTGAGGGTGAGGTGAGACACACAGCACCTATCCTGGCTGAGATGGCCTATACATCATATCAATTTGTTTGCCAATGTCTGATAGTTTGGCACATCTGACCATTTCTGTCTCCAAGACCCAGCTGGGCCTTGTGAGCTAGAATGTTCCCGAAGGGGGCATATCCTGTGTGGGTGGCCTGCCCTTCATGATATATTTGCAGGGGGGGTGGGGGAGAGGAGGTTACAGGACCTATAGGCCGGGTATGTCTGACCACCAAACCTTCCCTCTGCAACACAGTTTCCCCAAACAAAACATATCCACATTCTACATTCCCAGCTATGGTGCGTGTAGCTGCCACCATCAGCAGACTGGGTCCAGCTGTGGTACAGAAAACCTACAGGTCATTCACTGCTATTATGGACGCATCCATATTTCAGGGTGCGGCAGACAGACAGTGTGGCCTGAGAGCCTAAGCTCACCAACACCATCTGACATTTTCCAGCAGCAGGCACATTCTGTGCCCAGCTACTGACCCTGCACGGTGTTCTAGCCAGACACATGCAAACTGCAGACAGGCCACTGGCCAGTCCATGGTGCATGCTACCAGGGAGACTGTGTGCACCCATAACTGGGATGTCAGCACACCCACCGCACAATTACCTCAGTGATTGGGCCTCACATATACACAGCACCCATATATATCACATGAGAGAACTATTATATGGCACTATGTCGGGACCTAGCCATGCCATGGTCACTGATCGTTCAGGGGGGAGAGTGACCTCCACACAAGGCATGCTATGGACACCATGTCTGTGGGGGTGATGGCAAGGCACAGCATGGTCCTAGGCATGCACATTTGCCCTGTGTAGCTGCATCCTGCTCCAGCCACCCTGTTTGTTGTGTACCCACAGTACTTTGCTCCTCATTATGCACATTGGCAGGCCAATAATGGCAACGGTGCTATTAGTGTGGTCTGTGGGAGGTGTTGACAGCCACCACACACTGGATAGACAGACACACACTCCCCACACCTAGGACAACATTGAACAGATGTGGTGTTATTTGGGAGCCATGGCCAACATAACAGTGATGAGCACAGTGTGGGCATGGCAACGTTGGGATGTACTTTTGGAGTAATTTCCCAGGGTGCTACTCTCTGAAGGAGATCTGACCTGACACACATTGCACATACATCAGAGACGTTGGTTTGTGACAGCTCGCTGTTCTGCTTGTGCGTAGCATGAGCATTTTTATCGGTCAGTGATCATATATTGCTTTGGATATATGTGTGACATCTCCAAATGTGTAGTGTGGGATTGTTGATGTATGCACATGCTAGTTTTCTGAACGCCACACAGGGCCCTACATCCTGCCACTTCATCGGTCTTCCAATAATGGTGCCTGCAGGTGCAACTGTTTCTGCCCCTGTTGCCCACTGCTCTAGGGAGGTTTGCACAACTACAGTCAATGTGAATCAAACACTTGTTGGGCTTTCATGCTATCTGTGATTAATATGCCTGTGATACAGCTGCATACCATGGTGGTGTTCAACTCACCTGCATCACACACATCTTTCGTGCAGACATCAGACAACCTGATTGATGTGTGAGCCTCCATGGCTGCATATGGGGGACTCTGCTGTGGGTGAGGCATATGTTTATGTGGTGTGTGGTATTTATAGCAAACTATGGTATCGTGACCAACACTTATGTTCTCAGCACGGGAGTTCCATTCTTTACTTTAAGGTTTCGCGAATGGGTAAAACATTGGGACTGTGATGGCAGGTGCCCCAGCCAGGAATTGAACCTGGGGCCTTCTGTGCTTGGAGGCACTTGCTACATGTACTGCACCACCGTCTTAGCACAGCAACAGTACATTCCCAGGGGAGTCCATGGCTGTTTGTCACACAGGGCCTGTCTGTTGGATTGTACTGCAGCCACATGAGGGTGGCTAGGCCAGGATCTGCTGTGGGGCAGCAGCCTCTGCCCCCTCTGCCAGCAGTTGGCATCCGCCACCATGCTGACATGGGCCTATATTGGGTACAGCATCACAGCTGACTGACATGTGGCCCTCCAGTGATGCATTGTGTGGACTCTGCTGTAGGTGTTGTACATATTTGAGGGGTAAGTGATCCTTATGGTAAAATAGAGGTCCTCTGAACATGCTGTTGTTATCTGCAAGACATGTTTTGATTTCCTCTCACGTTTTACTGGTGGGTAAAATATGTGCACAGTGTTGTTGCTGGCCCCAGCTGGGAGTTGAACTGGTAATCTTTGGCTCCCCAGCACACTGGCTGTGTCCCCTGCACCACACTGCAGTCACAGAGTGAATGTGGACCCTGGAGATGGCATGTCTGTTTGTCATAGCGGGCCTTTCTGTTGTGGTCCGGTGCACCCACATGGCATTGGCTCAGCCTCCATCTTCTCTGGCCACCTGCCACTGGCCCCCTCAGATACCAGTAAAGTTCTGCCAACATGCTACAGGCCCTTCTGCTACTGGTGCTGGGGGCGCACAGTTTTAAACCATACAGTGTGCATGTAGGCAACTACCTCTACTGCACATTCCCCCCAACTCACACATGCTGTTGTGCAACATGTGCATGCCATAGGGGACCTGTCCATTGCTGTGGGGAAACCTGCTCTATCCTACATCAATGTGTGATCATTCAACATTTATGCCGCAGGGGCTGGTGACCCTTCCAACATTCATATATTTTGGCCCTGCCTTTCTTGGGTGTGTCTGATGATGTTTCACATTGCTGTGACCATTACCCAGGTTGGTCCTCTTTTGTGCTACAATCGCGAGGTTTGACAGCTCTGGCCAACACACCAGTCCTGGTGACACTACAGGCATGGATATGTTAGGCATAGACTGTTGGGGGTCACTCCCCAGGGCGGTACGCACTATCAGACACAGGACCTGCTGCACACAACACACACATCTGAATGATTGTTATGGTGGTGCTCAATGGGACACATGTACTGAGCATTTGAATCATTATGAACATATTTTCACATGGGACCTTGGATAGCTGTGTACCATGTACGTAGGTGTGGGGTGGCATTGCTAAGGTACACATCTGCTACTTTTGGGGATTACAGGCAGGGCCCACTGTCCTGCCTCTCCAGGATGCATTGTCCAATGGGGCCTGTGGGTATGGGTGTGTCATGGCCTGTTGGTTGATGCCTTTCATATGGGTTACACACATCAGGTCATGGTGTGTCAGACACTGTTCTGGTTTTAGGATGTCCCTCATGGATATGCATGTGCTACATCTGCATAACATGGGGGTGGTGCATAGATATGCAGCACAATCATTAGTATTAGCCGCAGCATGGATGCTGAATGGTGTGTGGTCCTCCAGGTCTGCATTTCGGATACTCTGATCTGAGTGATGCCACGGTTAATGGTGTATGTGCTTTGGATGGGAAATGATAGCCGTATAGACAATGCCTATCTCCTCTGCATTACAGGTTTGTGCTTACCAGCACAGTTTAGTTGTTGGACAAAAATGTGGGTGGAATTGGCCATAGCCCCAGCTGAACTTTGAACCTGTGATCTTATGTTCTTGCATACACTATCTGTGTGCACTGCACCACCATGTAGCCACAGATTGGCTGGGTTCCCTGGGAGGTCCATGTCTGTACATCCATCACGGCCTGTCTGTAGCAGTGGACGGTGCCAGACTGCACATGGCTAAGCCACTTGTCTTCTGTGGCTCACAGCCCCTGCCCCCTCCACCCTCTGTACTGTTCCACCAACATGCTGGCATGTCCTCATCTTAGCAAACGCATATGGCCTGATTAGTTTGAGCCACTCCAGGACTGCATTTGGGGAACTCGGCTGTGGGTGATGCCCATTGTTCAGGTGCATGTGCACTGGAGGGTAAAATATGGGTGTTTGCAACATGTTTATGCTCTCTGCAATAATTTACTATCTCTGTTTGGTGATGGTTAAAATATTGGGACTGGGCTGGCATGAGCCCCAGCTGGGATTTGAACCTGTGACCCTCCTGTTTTGGAGGTGCTGGCTCTGTGTGCTGCACCACACTGTGACCGCAGAGGCAGTGCAGTACCTGGTGATAGGACACCTGTCAGGATGGGGACGCACAGCTTGCTCTTCAGTCTTTTACTGTGGCCTCATTCACCTTGTCTGGTGACAAACATGCAGCTAAACCCCAGAAATAGACACATACACCGGGGCTTTACTTTTAAGCTGGGCAACAGTGATATTGGTGGGCAACCATTTGGAAGACACCCAGGACAGCCACAGGGCTGGGAATTATTTTTGGGGGAGTCTCAGCTCCATGGCCCTTCCTAAATTCATATCTTTTTTTCTGGGACTGTCCTGGGTGTGATTTTTATATTTGCCCATTACTGTAACTGTTCACAAGCTGCATTACTATTTTTATTATTGATTTTCTGGTCATTGTCTATTTTTACTTTCACCTTTCTGCTGTGCACATGTATCACACTGCTTACGTTTTTTGCAGGTTCCCCGGTTTTGCTGTACATTGCTAACGGAAATGGTTTCTCTTGCCTTTATATGACCTCTAGCGCGACTGTTTCACTCGCGCTATTTTTTCATGGGAAATTCGGCCCCGTTCATGTGCGGGGAGCCTCTCCCCTCCCCTTACCCGCCCATTGACTCCGTCTCTCCGCCCCTCGGGGACCTTCCTCCGCCCTCCGTTCGCCGTTACACGCCTCTTTCGGACATTTGCGGGCCCGTATTTGTGCGGGGCCCGTTAGTGTGTCGCGCACATTCACGGGGGTTCCTCGCACCTGTGCGGGGCGTTTAGGAGCGTTTGTCACCGTTTAAGTGGCGCGTTGCCGTGCGCTAATTTGCGGCGCGCAAATTTCCGGACTTTAGTAAATATACCCCTATGTTCCTTGATCTTGAGAAGCAAATAATGCAGATCGTCTTCACTTTCAGCCATTAATGTGGTATCATCAGCATAGTGAAGGCTGTTGATGGGTCTCCCACTAATCTTCACACCTCTGTTGTCTTCGTACAGTCCTGCTTCTGTGATGATTTGTTCTGCATATAAATTAAACAGGTAGGGGGAAAGTATGCAGCCTTGTCTTACACCTTTGCTGATTTTAAACCATTATATTTCTCCTTGTTCTGTTCGAACTGTTGTTTGGGTGCCAATGGCCGATGAAATTTAATGTGGACAGGTGCAAAGTTCTGCACCTAGGAAAGAACAATCCAAACTATGGTTACACGATGCAAGGTTCCACATTAGGAACCACCACTCAGGAAAAAGATTTAGGCATCATCGTGGATAACATGTTAAAACCCTCCACCCAGTGTACAGTGGCAGCCAAGAGAGCAAACAGAATGCTAGGTATCATAAGGAAAGGAATGGAAAATGAAATAAAGGATATTATAATGCCTCTGTATCATTCCATGGTGCCTCCGCATCTTGAATATTGTGTGCAATTCTGGTCACCGTATCTTAAAAAGGATATAGCATTATTAAAAATGGTACAGAGAAGAGCCACCAAAATGGTAAAGGGGATGGAAGGATCTATGAAGAAAGGCTAAAAAGGTTAGGACTCTTCAACCTGGAAAAGAGACGACTGAGGGGAGATATGATAGATGTCTATAAATTAATGAATGGAGTGGAACGGGTAAACGTAGATCGATTGTTTACATCATCAGAATATAGAAAGATTAGGGGACATGCAATGAAGCTACAGAGTAACCTATTTAAGACTAATAAGAGAAAATATTTTTTCATTCAACATATGGTCAAACTCTGGAATTTGTTACCGAAGGATGTATTAAAAGCTGTTAGTGTAGTTGGGTTTAAAAAAGGTTTGGACAAGTTCCTGGAGGAAAGGTCCATAAACCATTATTAAAAGGGACCCAGGATATCACTGCTTGACCCAGTACAAGCATTGTGAAACCTGTGTCTTTTGGGGAATCTATAAAACTAGACGGCATAACATGAAGCTGCAAGGGGGTAAACTGAAAGGCAACGTCAAGAAATACTTTTTAACTGAAAGGGTGGTGGATCTTGGAATGCCCTCCCGAAGGAAGTGGTGGGGGCAAATACAGTGACGGAATTCAAAGTGGTTTGGGACAGACACAGCGGATCCCTTTATAGCAACAGGATAAAATAAACAATAAACATAACTCCCTTATATCTCAACAAATAGGGGTGACCTACATGGAGCGGTGGGTACACCCCTAAACAAAGGCATGGGGAGGGGTGACCTGCATGGAGTGGCAGGGGCACATACTCTTACCACCTTGCCGGGCAGATTAGATGGACCATACTGGCCCTGCACTGATCACCTATAGCTCATATAACTTGCGAGCCTGGAGTCCCAGGGCACATTCGACTTTTCCTTTTCTTTCTGAGGTATTGGAATGTCAGTATCATATCCCCTCTCTCTTCTCCGATGTACATATACAGGTCCCTAATTCTCAATTGCATACCATTTTGGTAGTTTTTATGTTGCCTATATCCTTTTGTAGCTCTAGAGGCTTACATTCCAAAAGAGCCAAAACTTTAGACACCTATTTTAAACTGAAATTAGGAACCTAGGTTTTGAGCTGATAATCAATAAGGGGATCATTCGAGAACACAAATAAGCTGTCCAGACGTGAGGGATATTTGCTTCACAGGCAAAAATGTCCAGGACCAAATGCCCAAACCATGCTTCCTTGGACATACACGGAGCAAGCACAGGCATCTGAGAATGTGAGTGGGAGTGTGTGGGACAGGGGCATGGGCAGCCGCAGAGATGTATAGAGCGTATCCAGAAACATGACATGTGCGTCTGCAGTGCTACCTGCATACGTCTAGGTTATTCCAGTGGAAATGTGGGATAAAAGCATTACTTAGATGATAGTCTGCCCTGTCCTGCAATGCAGGTCATATAGGGGAACGGCTGTGACAAGTAAAAGTTGCAACAGGATATCTGAGGTCAGGGAGAACACACGATACTGTTGTGCAGAACAGAAAGCAGAGAATATGGAAGGATGTGTATGGTACAGATCCATGAATAAAGACCCTACTGACATATAATGAAGTGCATAACTGTTGATACTAGCGATGCTGACATTTGCAGTTCATGCAGGAGGAGGGAATCTATGCCTCCCTTACCAGTCTGATGCCAACTGAATGTGACCTGCAAATGCGCCCTGGTACTCCATGCTTGCAGGTTATACGAGCTGTAGGTGATCGGTGCAGGGCCTCTGTGTAGCAGAAGCAGGCATTTGTGTGATGACACGTTAGAGTGCGAGTGTGTGTGGGGTTGCACTGTGTCCCGGGAAGGGACATGTACAGCTGGCTACTAACTGGAACGTTGTGTGGTCTCTAGTGTCACCAGGTGCTGGTGGGAGCGTGCAGGACCAGCATTGAACAGTGCATACGGCATAGCTACATGCCCAGGCACACCATCAGTGTTGTCCCTATTTACTACTACTACTACTGAGCATTTATATAGCACTACAAGTCATACACAGCGCTGCGCAGACAGGTAAGAGACAGTCCCTGCTCATCAGAGCTTACAATCTAGTCAAGACAAACACAGAAGGTGTAGGTAGGGATAAAGCAAGGGGAAAGATAAAGGAGATCAGGTGAGTCAAGATCCAAAAGCAGCAGCGATTTGGGCGATGTTGTACAGGGAGCTACTGGTGCCTTTGCATATGACTGAGTGCTGTGTCCACTGTTGAATGCCTTCATTCTGGGGGGCCTCTAATTGTGACAAGGTTATGTAGTAGCATTCATCGATGGTGAATCAGTGCCAACCAGCTCTTGTCCTCACTTGGCAATGTACGGACGTTGTTCTGTGATGCCACATGCACGCATTACTAGAGATGTCTGCTACTTGTATGGGATGATGCAGTACATCTCATCCTGCACATACACAATCTACCTGCTTTGCTACCTTGCAGTGTTCTGGGACAGCAAGGGACTGGTATATATGGTCTGTCTAGCATCTATATTTTGGGATCATCAGTTGTCACGTTTAGTTAGCAGCAGCACTACCCTGTTGGTGTGCACAGCTGGTTAGGGAATATACATTTTACAGGTGAGGTATGGCCGTTTGCGGGTATCCATTAGAGATGGGCAGGATAGACTACGTGCATCTTTTCTGGATACAGTGATCATGCTGGATACGTAGAAACCCATTGGCAGCGTATTCCCATTTCCTGAAAGCCGTAATGATCTGTCCATGCTGCATGGTACACGTCTATGCCCCCTATTCCCGATCCATGACTGCATCTATCCCCGCGATTGCTGAATCACATTACCATCGGGCACGTATTCGGGTTGCCCAAGGGCAGCACGTGTATGTTCAGGAATTGGCCTCTATGTGTTTAACTTCAGATTCTTAAAACTGAGGGTCCTACATTTAGGCCTGCTATTCAGTCCCCTACTAACATCTAGCACCTGAAAATGAGACTGAGCACCTAAACTCTTTTGGACTGTTCTCACCACTCACCCATTGTTTAGCATCATGTATTTTGGTGCCTATGGAAAATAGGATTCTAAATGTAGTACCTGCTGGGGGGAGGTGAGGGAAGAAAAGAGAGATTCTTCATTTAATAGGATCTAGCCATCTAACTCTTTAAGTTAGCTGGCTAGGTCTTTCAAATTTCAGTCTCATAGCTATCAGAGTATGCTGAAGAAAGAATTAATAAGAGAAAGAAAGAGAAGTGGTGACATCAAAATATAGAAGAAAGAAACACGAGGGTCTATACAGTGCTAGGAAAGCAGTTGATCACATCCAGTACATGAAAAACAAAATTTAAGACCAAGGAAATAGATTTATTTCTTTAAAGGGGAAATGACAAGTCCCATCTGTGCTGCTGAAAGCGTACAGCATGCAACAAGCAGATGGACTGTTGTAAGGAATTTTTTAAAAGAGGCCTATGTCTGTCCAGCCACCTGCTAGAAAAAATTCCTTTCCATTAAAGCCATAGAATATCACCCAATTTGATTTGCTGGATGAAAATGCTGATATCTTTGAAGAGTTTGAAAACCTGTAGCTATGGAGAATGTACCTTGGTTTATTTTGTGCATCCCCAACCCCCAAACAACCGACAAACCGGCTCTGCCATCACCCATACACACTCCCTTCAGACAAGCATACAAAGAGACATGTACATTTACACACAGACATACAGGCATTTGAGATTTATTGCTGTTCATATGTGTATGTGTTCTCTTCTACTATGTTTTCTCTCTATCTCCAAAGTCAAGTAGGAGAGGTGTTAATTTTGTTTAGCGCTGGGGAGCCCACTCTTCCCTGTTTAATATAGCTACATTGAGGCCAATATTCAAAATCCTTCGAGTGGGTTTGTAAAATGGTCAGGACACATTTACTCATTTCTTAGATTGTATCTGACCATATGTACTGTATTGTTTTTATGTGTTTGTTTTTGGTTTATGTTTTTCTTATTTCTTATGTTGATTTGTGATCTGCATATAATATTTAGATATGTGGAATGCAAATAGTTTGAAACAAATAAATACATGATTTTAATTGGTCACTTGTATGGGTTGCAATTGAAAATTCTCCTGAATCTAGCTGGTTAAACAGGACTGACACTGAATCACGGAACTGGACTGGAGAACCATCTGTTAGAACAGAAACCAAGAACCTAGATTAGAAGGCCAGGTATAAATCAGGCACCAAGGAACTGGACTGGAAAGTCATGTGTAGAGAGGGCACCAAGGAGAAGAAGAAAGGCTAGGGAACAGAGGTTCACATGGGCAAATCCCAGAAGTCTGTGTTGTAGTAGCAGAAGTATGTTCCTGATACATTTCTTATATGCATATTCCAATTGGGGCACACCCTGTACTGGACCATTGGCGGCTTAGGGTGGGCATGTCTATTTCTCTGGCAACTGAAGGATAAATATGCTCTGGTTTTCCCTCAGCTTTTGATCTCTGGTTACTCAGAGGCAGGCTACCGGCTTCTTTTCTCCAGGGTTGCCAGTTCAAACTTATCGATCTTGACAATGAGAAGGACAGAGACAGGGGTGTTTTGGGGGAGTGGGGTGGTGGGAGTGATGGAGAGGAGAGGAGGCAAGGGTACAGAAAGGGAGACGAAAAGAGGACAGTGTGGTGCAAAGACTGAAACTGCTGAGCTAAGAGAAGATAGAGAGGGGTACTGTACATTGCTGAGAATAGAGGAGATGTTGAGGGGAAGACTGCTTGGGAAAGAGGGGATGGGGGGGGGGGGCTTCCAGCTGTGTATGAGGATATAAAAAGGAAGTACTGAGAAAGGGGAGCTGACTATGTGGTGCCAACACTAATTGTCCCCACACGGGGCTAACATTGGTGCATTTACTGAATCCCCTACCATGAATATCACCACACAGCATTGCTTAGTAGTGTTCCAGCTTTAGTGAGACTCTCACTTTTTTCAATTATATTTATTTATTATTTATTTATTACAGGCTCTTATATACCGCTCTATTCAGCATCAGCGCGGTTCACAATATAACAACAGACCAGAACAACAAACTGTTTGGTTTTACAGAGAACAAGGTCAGAGAACTTGGATAAAACATGGGACGTCATTACTGCAACTATTTACATGAGTATTTACAAGTATATGTCTTTCCTTGTTAGTTATAAGATTTTAAGCTGGTCTACATTTCTATTTTTATAACAGAAAATTAATTTTGTGGAAGATTGTTTTTTGTTTTTTTTTACTTTATCCCAGTGGGAGGGAGAAAGAAGAGTTTTCTACTGGAAGGGATATTGCAACTTTTACAGTAGGGAGGGATGGAGGGAGAGAAGAAGAGGGCATAAGCCCCTTGACAGCCATTGCATTTTTTTAACATTGCATTGGCAGGAAGAAAGAGATTAAAGGTGCATCACCCCCTCCAAGCTGTCTTTTATTTAAGAACATGGTCAAAGAGAGATTGAAGGAGGAATGGGACTTTAGTCCCCAGACAATCTCAAATTTTTAAAAAAAAGTCAGCGGGGTGGGGGGGGGGGGAGGGAGGGCTCAGCTTACTTTAGGCTTGCTAGATGGTCAACCAGAATGAATAGGTTAATATTGGCTGACCAGTGCTGAATACCATCCCTAGATCTTCCCGAGTCATCTCTTTTTGTCTGAAAACAGGATCTTCAGGTGATGCAGAACGTGGCAGTGTAGCTCTTGAGCAGATGTCATTTAAGAGAACTTGAGCAACTGCATTGGCTACCAATAATAAAGTGAGTTCAATTTAAATTAGGCAGTTTTATTTGTCATCTCCTAGCTGGGGGTTATAAAATTATACACATTAAAACAGCCATACTCTTAAAAAGGGAAAGTAGAGATGGGTATTACGCATGCACGGCGTTTTTGCTTCAAGGAGAACACAACAGTGAAAATTACAAGCAGGATACGCGAGCGGCATGGATGTACAGGTTTGATTTTTATGAGGATGGCTGTTTTAATGTGTATAATTTTATAATAACAGTTGAGATCAAAAGAGTTACTGGTATGATTTTTTTTAGAGTATAAAAGACGAAGTAAAAATCCCCTGAAGAACCTGACTTTAGAGAAACGCAGGGCGCCTGAATATTGGCATAGGGTGAGTGGAGAAAGGAACGGAGGAAGAAGATTATTGGTTGAAGTGAAGTTAAGTACTTCCAGTTCCAAAAATATTGTCTGTTATGAAATGATGTTAATAAGAGGTCATTGATGTCAACTGGCACACTATTAGGGCAGTTATGAAGCCCATGAAGTAGTGCATTAGTTTGTCTGAGACCTCATGAATAGTGTAGAAGTACCTATAGAGATTTGAATCTGCAACTGATGTGCGCATGTTGAGTGAATTCACTTTGTTTTGGTTGTTACATCTTCATTCAAGGCATGATTTCTGCCACTTATGCTATTATTTTATAAAGACATATAGGAGCTTATGATGGTCATTTTAGAACTTTAATCATGATTTGGACATCTGAAAATAGGCATTTGGCAAAAAGGATGTCCTTTCTTAAATGTGCCTTCACATATCTTTGTAAAATAGGGCCCGATTCCATTCAAGATGTGGATCTCCTTTGTACATCCAGATGGACGGACCCAGACGTACAAAGGGGATCACGATTCTGATCTCACGAGGCACGTCTAGCCCCGCAGGATCAGAATCGTGAACAGCACTGTACATGCAGGCTGAGACTGCGATTCAGTCCCAGCCTGCATGAACAGAGCTAGCCCAGCTAACTCAGCCAGGGCAATTAAATGGAGCCACGATGCCAGCCGCTGCGCCACAAAGTTAATTCCCTGCAGCCCGACCCCCGATCCAGCTACCTAACTATGCCCCCCCCCTTGTACCCCAAAGTGAAAAAAAAAATAAACCGTCCAGGGAGGTTATTCCACCCTGGTGGTGGAATTTTTTATTTATTTATTTTATTTATTTATTTACATTCTTTATATACCGCGCTGTTCTGCATCAGTGCGGTTTACATTGAACAAACTGAAATTACATTGAACAGGGCATTATAACTTGGAGATAACTATTTTACAGGGAACATGGGCTATGGAGGGTTAACTTCCCTGGCAAATTCGCCAGCCCTGGACGTATAGGGCTGACATTAGAATTGGCTCTGTACGTCCAGGGCCAGTGACCATCCACTCTCCGCCCCCGGGCCGCCTCTCCTCCCCCCCAACTAAGTTCCCCGCACAACCGGCCGGGAAGGTATTTGGGGCAGGCAGCAGGGATGTGTCTAAACTAGGCATCTACTTACCCTCTTAGTGATCTCGGACACTTTTTTGGGAGGAGAGACTGCTTCTCAAAGCTGCTAGTAGAAGAAACAACTATGTCTGCTTCTTCAAACACGGCCATGCTTATTTGAAAGAATTTTTAACTGCTTATCGAGAATATTCTTTTTATTGTGTCATTATGGCATGATTTTCAGGTTTTTAGGGGATTCGCTTCATGGTGTGGAATCAAGTAAACAGATCATTGCATATAATGTCTCTGGACTAAATGATTCATGGTTTCATTGTGAATTTAAGGACTAAATAGAGGCAGTACATTAACTGAATACTAAAACTTCTATTCTCTAGCAGGCCTGTAGGCAGCCTCAGTTATTTTTTGAAGCAAAAATTTAATTCTTCAGCTTCCATTGAGTTTGGGTAATGATATAAAGATTGATATCTCTGCAGGATTCTCAATGGAAAAAAAACAAGATTAAACTATTTCTTACATCTCTTTTGTATAACAGTGATTCTTTTCCGAAGCTCTTTCTGTCAAATGTTATAGATCTTCTCTTCTATTATAGATAGGTTCTAAGAGCATTGCCATCAACATGCTTTATTTCTTACAGCATGTACCCATAAAATGTGTATTATTCTCTTTTTCTCATTAGCTAAAAAAAAAAAGAAAAAAACTCTTCTATAATGTAATGCCAATAAACGACTCCTGCTTGGGCATTTATCTGATTATTGCAGTATCATTCACTATGGAGACATTTTGACCAGTTCCAATTTTTGAAGGTCGTTTTGAGTAAGAAACCTTTATAGTATATTGTACAGTTAATAATGTATTTATTATACGTCATGATATATGGATGCTCTGTCAAATAAGTTTTTAACATTTAAACATGTTACTGTATAAGAACATGACTACAAGGCATTTTTTTGATTCTGCCTAACTCTGTATTTTAGAGAACTATCCTCATCCCTTTTCTTATCCTGCATTCAAGCGAGAGTATCATTCAACAGTTTGAGCAAGAGGCAGATTCAGTTTTCAAAAGAAAATATATGGTCCTTTTCCTTCAGATTTGCATTCTTCCTTCACCTCTCTGACCTATCCTGCTTGTGCTTAATGTACACACGAATCACCTAAACCTCAAAAAAGATAAGACTCGATATAAAAAGAAAGCTGAGTCCCTATATTTGTGCCCTATTTTCAGCAACACTTAGGGGGATGTTTACTAAACTGCATTAACGCAGCATAATGCGCGTTATGTAACGTTAACGATCGTTAACGCATCATAATGCGTGTTATGATGCGTTAACGAGCGTTAACATTACAGAACGCGCGTTAACATAATGTAATGCTCGTAAAGTTCCGTGGTGCGGTAAAACATCGCAGAAGGTGGAGAGAGGGCGGAGAGAAGGGGTCAATGGACGGAGAGTGGGCGGGGAGAGGCTCCCTTCACACTAACGCGCTGATCTGAAGAACTGAGTCCTAACGCGATTGAAAACCTGCCGTTAGATGCACATTTGCAGGGGAGAGAAACCATTTCAGTGTCAGCAATGTACAGCATAGGCAGGGAAACTTACAAAAAGGTGATGTGTGATACATGTGCACAGAACAAAAGGGCAGATAAACATTGAAAATGACCCCAACAAACTGGAAAAAAAACATAACCAAGCTGGCCAATAGTGAGATTAATGGGAAAAATCAACCCCCCCCCCCCCGGGGAAGCTCCACAAAAAAGATATTAATCGTGGAAGGGTCTATGCTCCGTCCCCCAACAAGGTGAATGAGCCCACAGTGAAATAGCACTGATCAGGGTTTTCCCCTCCATCAGACAGGTCTCCTATGGCATGCACATGTCCCGCAACATCATGGCGGGCATGTCAGAATGGCAACTGGACAGATGCCGGGAAAGGGGATACAGAGGGCCGCTGGTGGCACATGCTGTGGTGCAGCTGGGCCACAGTGCGGACTAGGATGATGCCCAGGTGGCCCATACGAATGCTGAAACAGCAGAGTAGCCAGACAGCAACTGCTGAAGACCTAACATGGGCACGTGTGTGTTTCCCACAGTGTCACAGGGGATAGTACCAGCAGCTACCCCCAAGGGCACGGAACATTGGCAGGCGGGGCTGGGGGGAATCGTGGACACCTATGCAGGCACCCCTACTCCAGAACCCGCACCATAGGCAGCCGCCTACCCGAAGACTGGATGGCCTGTGACTGTGCTCCACCAGCACCACCATTGGAAGGGCATGTCAGCATGGTGGCAGAGGGATACTGGTGATGGAGGGGGCAGTGGCAGCTGCCCAGAGCAGACTGTGGCCTAGCCCTGTGTAGGTGGGTGCCATGCACTGCAACGAACAGGCCCTGTCTGATGAACAGTCATGGTATCACCAGTGAATGTACTGACTCTGTGACAACATGGTGGTGCAGTGCATAAAACCAGTGTATTTAGAAGTAGACGGTCACAGGTTCAAATCCCAGCTGTGGTCCTGCCAACCCAGTCCCCATATTTTACCCACTACTACAACGTGCTAATACAGACAGAATCTTCATTGCAGATGACGTAAACATGCCCAAAACACCTACATTTTACCCTAAAGAGCACAGACACCATAAACATGTGCATTACCTAGAGCAGAGTCTCCCAAATGCAGTCCTGGAGGGCCAAACACCATTCCAGTTCCATGCTGCCTCTAATAAAGATGCCTGTGCTGCATTTCTATGCGCCACCCCCAGGGGCGGCCCAAGGGGGGTGCGGGGCCATGTGCGGAGACTCGGTGCGGGGCCTCATTTGCATAAGTGGCCTTATTTGCATAAATATTTGCATAATGTTACCATATACTAACTTTTAGTAAACATGTCTCTTAATGAGTGTATGGATAAAGAAAGACTAAAAGATTTCTACATTACTATAATCCAGTGCCAACCGCGAGGCACATTAGGAACTACTACAAACGCTGCCCATTTAGAACCCATAGCAAACCCGCTGTATCCTGACAGCACTACCAGGACTCACAAAGCACCAGACCCTACCTATCAAAAGGCAACACTGCAAATATTAAACCAATACATTTCAGAGAATACTGGGGAAAGAGAACAAGTGGCAACGTCAAATAGGAATTACATAAACAGAATACCTCAGCTCAGTTACACATGCAGAACATAGACCATCACCAAACAAGGATTCACAATTTAGAAACAGGAAGACAATAATTAAACTGGGAACCCCAAAAGCCAAACTTGGAATGTACAACAACACTGTAGAAATAAAACTATAAATTAATTTCCTCTTGTACCAAACAAAGCGCAGACGTTAATGATGCACATTTCCCAGAGCTTTCATATTCCAGTTAATAAATTCAAAATAAAGAGATATCTTTCTACCTTTTGTGCATTTTTTTTCAGTTGCAATTGGTCCAGCCACTTTCTTCTGGTTTCTTCATGTTTTCTGCTAACTCTCCATCATCTGCTGTCCATTTGTCCTTTCTTCTCTCTTCTAGTTTTTTTCCATTCTTTCTCTACATCTGCTTTAACATACTAATCTTTCTCTTTTTGCTCTTTCCTCATTCCTATTTCATCCACACAAATTTTACCCCTCCATCCTCAATCCCCACTTACTCTCCCAATACCCGGCCAATTGTAGATTTTTCATCCCTCCTACACAAAATATTTTCCCCTCTCCATTTTACTCTCCCAGCCCCATCCCATTCTAATCCTCCCCCAACATCAGCTCCCTTCTAGTTCCAGTCTCACCAAGCATCCATTCCCTTCTAGCCCCTGCATCAGCCCATTTCCAGTCCTAGCCCCCCATCAGCCCATTTCCAGTCCTAGCTCCCCCATCCATTTCCAGTCCAAGTCCCTTCATCAGCTCATTTCCAATCCTAGCCCCCCATCAGCCCATTTCTAGTCATTTCCTAGCCCCACCATCAGCCCATGTCAAATCATAGCTCCCCTCCACTCAGCCCAATTCCAGTCCAAGCCCCCCCATGAGCCTACTTCCAGTTCTAGCCCCTCCATGAGTCCATTTCAATTCAAGCCCCCACCACAGCCCATTTCCAATCTTAGCTTCCCCCAACAGCCCATTTCCAGTCCTATCCTAGCTGTTCCATCAGCCCATTTTCAGTCCTAGCTCCCTTCCCTCACAGCCCATTTCCATTCCAAGCCCCCTCCCCATCAGCTATTTGCAGTTCAAGCCTCCCCTTCCACTCAGCCCATTTCCAGTCCTAGCAACCCCCCAACCCATTACCAGTCCTAGACCCCCGTCAACTTCCAGTCCTAACCCCCATCACCCCATTTTCAGTTTAAGCCCCCCCTATAACCCATTACCAGTCCTAAACCCCCATCAGCCCACTTCCAGTCCTAACCCCCCATCAGCCCGTTTCCAGTCAGCCCCCCATAGCCAATTGCCAGTCCTAAACCCCCCCATAAGCCCACAGCCCATTACCAGTCCTAACCACATCAGCCCACCTCAAGTCCTAACCCCTCCCCATCAGCCCATTTCCTGTCCTAGCCCCCCATAGCCCATTATCAGTCCTAACCCCCCCATAGCCCATTACAAGTCCTAACCCCCCCATCAGCCCACTACAAGTCTTAACCCCCCCATAGCCCATTACCAGTCCTAACCCCCCCCCATAGCCCATTACCAGTCCTAACCCCCCATCATCCCATTTCCAGACAGGCCCCGTCCCCCCACATCCCATTATCTGTCTTAACCCCCCCCCATAGCCCATTACCTGTCCTAACCCCACCCCATCAGCCCACTACCAGTCTTAACCCCCCCATAGCCCATTACCAGTCCTAACCCCCCCTCACCCCATTTCCAGACAGCCCCCATCAGCCACAGACCAGTGCCAGTCTTAACCCCCCCCATAGCCCATTGCCAGTCTTAACCTCACCCCCCCATAGCCCATTGCCAGTCTTAACCCCCCCATAGCCCATTACCAGTCCTAACCCCCCATCACCCCATTTCCAGACAGCCTCCATAAGCCCAGAGCCCATTGCCAGTCTTAACCCCCCCTAGCCCATTGCCAGTCTTAACCCCCCCCAGCCCATTGCCAGTCTTAACCCCCCCTAGCCCATTGCCAGTCTTAAACCCTATAGTCCATTGCCAGTCTTAACACCCCCCAGCGCATTGCCTGTCTTATTCCCCCCCTAGCCCATTGCCAGTCTTAACCCCCCCCAGCCCATTGCCAGTCTTAAACCCCCCCAGCCCATTGCCAGTCTTAAACCCCCCCTAGCCCATTGCCAGTCTTAAACCCCCCCCTCGGCTCATGGCAATTTAAAAAAAGAAAAAAAGCTGGCCGCTGCTGCCGCGGCGGCATGGAGTGTCCCGCGGGGCTCCCTCTGCCCGGCGGAACTCTCCCAGCACGGCTGAGCCCCTCTGCGCCGGCTTGCAGATACGCGAAGGGAGAGTGTCTCCCTCGCGTTTCTGTTAAGCCCGCAGGGGCAGATTGGAAATTTCCCATCAGCCCCTGCTTCCCATCAGCCCCTGCGGGCTTAACAGAGATGCGAGGGAGACACTCTCCCTTTGCGTATCTGCAAGCCAGCGCAGAGGTGCTCAGCCGCGCTGGGAGAGTTCCGCTGGGCAGAGGGAGCCCCGCGGGACACTCCATGCCGCCGCGGCGGCAGCGGCCAGCTTTTTTTTTTTTAAATTTAATTAAGAAAAAAAAAGCAGAATGTTCTTTGCGCGGGGCCCCCCGAAACGCGGGGCCCTGTGCAAAAAACATTCTTGCTCAATGGACGGGCCGGCCCTGGCCACCCCCATGGTATGCAGATGTATTGCATGCATATTCATGAGGGACAGCATGAAAACACGAACAGTGTTTGGCACAGCAGGACTAGAGTTGGGAACCTCTGCCAACAGGGGCAGACACACCCGCACCCACAGGCTCCATTATCCAATGCCTGCTGGAGTGGCAGGATGTTGGGCCCTGCGTGCATCTCCCAATACTAGCACTTGCATACCTTAGCAATGGCACCCTAAACCTGGGAGTACGGTACACAGCTATCAAAAGGTTGCTATGATCACTGGCAGATAGCAATTCCTAAGTTAAGCCCAATTCGCTGATTGAGCTGCATCATAGCAACCTTTCTGATGTCTGTGGAGTGTGCTGCAGGTCTGGTGTCTGACAGTGTTTACCACCCTGGGGAGTGACCCCAACAGTATCGCTTACCATAGCCATGCCTGCACTGTGCCCAGGACTGGTGCGGTGGCCAGGGCTGCCAAACAGTTGCACAATGCTGGCATAGGTGTGGGGAGTGTGTGTCTGTCTATCCAGTGTGTGGTGGCTGCAAACATCCTCCACAGCCCACACTGCTAGCACTGTTGCCAGTATTGGCCTACCAATGTGCATAATGAGGAGCAAGGTACCGTGAGAATAGCCTGGATAGGGTGGCCTGGCCTGGATGCATCTGCACAGGGCATAGGGCAATGGCTCGGACATTGTAGTGCCCGGCCACCACCTGCACGGATAGGGTGGCCACAGCATGTCCTGCTGGGAGGTCACTCTCATCCTGACTGAGCAGTGACCACGGCATGGCTAGGTTCCCCCATAGTGCTATATAGTATTTTTCTCATGTGATATTTATGAGTTTTCTTTTGGGGCCCAATCACTGACTTATCTGCTTGGTGTGTATGCTCCAAAAAATACCAAAATTACTCAAATGGCAAAACGTAAGATATCAGACCCAGCTAAAATTTTGCCTGGTGTTCTGAAATTCATACAAATAATTTCAAATGGTTCATATAAATATTTTTGTCTGTGGTACTCCAATACTTTTTCCTAAGCGGGTCTCAGACTAGGAGCCGTGGCATATGTAACTGCCTTCATTCGCTCCTTTTTTGCATCAATGACCTTTTTTTTTTTTTTTTTTTTTTTGAGCAGCTTTTCAAATCGATCTTTAAAACATGTAGCATAAATAGAAATGAAATTAGGCTTATCTTTGAATCTTATTCTTATAGCCCAACGCCAGACTCAGCGCTGCTACGTTTCACGAACCCGTGCCGTTTCTTCAGGGGCTCATCAGCCTATTCCAAAAAGCTGTTTTTTTTCACATGTGTTCACAGCTTGTATGCTCCCTACCAAGTGTCCAAAGAACGCCGCGCATGCGGTGTGTATGCTGACATCCCTGTTCTGGGTACACGCATCTTCTCCAGGACCATGCACTATGGACTATCTAGCAGACTGTCTGCAGCTAGTATGTGTCTTGCTGGAACACCTTGCAGGGTGCCGCGGCTGGAGGCTTGCTGCTGGAGAATGTCAGACAGTGGTGGGGGGGGGGGGCAGCCAAGCATTTCCAGGCCTACTGTCTGCTATTGTGTTATGGATGTGTACCGCTCTGCATTGCCTGCTCTGTAGGGTGTCTATTCCCTAGCAGGACTGGGGTTGCTGGTTCCCTCTACTGCTACCATTGCAGGGGGGTAGAATGTGGATCTATTGGTGGGTGATCCTTTTCCCACCCTGAGTCCCAGAGGGTGGGTTGTGTGGTGGTACATAATCTGCCTATGGGTCCAGACACCCCCCCCAGGTAACCATGGCACCAACACAGGATATGCACTATTCTGGGTGTATCATCGCCCATAAGGGCTAGACATGACTGAGAAATACAGAGGAACACAGATGTATCCTAGGTGTGTCTACAGGAACTATCTATCACACACTGATGGGGGACCTGCAGCATGGCGTATATCAGTCATGAAAGGTGCTGTGGACCTGGTGCTGGGCGCCCCACCTCACCCTCACGGTGAGCACAGTACCCGCACAATGTGATTGTCTGTGGCTACTTTGTGCCAGTACCACACCCGGTCTGTTCCCCCTACCAGGCCGAGGTGCTGTGGGGGTGCATTCCACATCTTGTGCCCACCTGTCGACTGCTGATTTGCATGTGCAGTGCATCATGGGTACGGGTGGGTTAACCCTATTCTGGTAACCACAGCAGACAGTTTGTATGGTGACGTTCAGTCCTTCTGAAGCCAGCCAGGGCTTTGTTCACAGCTGTAGCCCACTGGTTACTTCACTGTCTGTGAAGCCAGAGGTCATGGGTTCAAACCCATGGTGGGGTTATTTGATAGGGCTGTCTGAGGCATTGTCTATTTTTAATGTACATTAGTGCTGCCAGCAACAACACCCTCAGAATACTGTAACCTTAAGGTGCCTTATAGGGCGCCCTATGAGGCGCCCTATCAAACGCCTTATAAGGTGTCCTATAGGGGACATTATAGGGTGCCTTGGCGGACAGTACACTTTATAATGTGCCCTATGGAGTGCATTATGAGGTGCCTTATGCGGCACCTTAGGTTACGCCACCGTGAGGGTGTGTTTGCTGGCAGCACTAATTAAAATACAAGTAAAATGCCTCAACAATCACTACGTAAATGTAAAGGGTGATGCCTCAACCAGCTTTATACATTAGGCCCACTGGGGAGTCAAACCCATGACCCCTGTACCATCAGTCAATGTAGTAACCATTGTGCTACAGCTCTGTTGCTGTGCTTGCATGCCTGCGCGCCTTCTTAAGATTAACGCGCGGTACCGTGCCATGTAGCGCTCGTTAATTTATGGCACCTTGTAACGTGCTTTATTGGTAATGATGTACCGCCCATGTCCTTATTTGGGATTTCTGCTTCTACCGTGGATCCTAACGCAAATCACATTACCGCAGTTTAGTAAACATCCCCCTTAGGAACCTAATTTTTTAGCTGAAAATTCATCCTAATTTAGGAGCTTAAAATTTATGCTCCTAAATTAAGGCCTACAAATAAATATACCTTCATCCAATATTTATTTGTAGAAAACGTCACCAGTGTACCCTCAAATATACACCTAGGATATTTAAATAGATATTAAAAATGAGAAAGGAATGTAAAGAACCATGAGAATGGAGCCATTTTTGTATATGTTCTCTTGTGTGCTCCCCTTATCAGTCATCAGTTCTCATCACACTCAAACTTTATTCAGTTTTAATTGTCTCTCAGCATTTATTTTGACATGTTTTTTTGAGGAGTTTCCTTAATAATAAAATATTCCAATTTGTATTTTCCATCAGGGCTCAGTGAGTTTTAACTTTGCCACATTAAAAAGCCATCCATTACATCAACACTGTCTTTATATTTTCCATAATCACTACATGTTCATACTTAACCGATTGGTTTAAATTCCATTGTTTGTGCTGTCCTTATACAATTGCCTTTTACCACTAAAACCTCCATTTCACTGTGTCCTCAGAGTGCCTCCTCGCACTCCTGGTGCCATCCTTGGGCCCGATTCTGGCTACTGCAGGAAAGATTTGTTCCCGCGAACCAGAATTGGGTCCACACAGCCCCGTCTTCATTGGGGACATCCGGATGGCTTGGACGACACCCTGTGTGAATCGGGCTCTATAGCAACCAGCTCACCTTTGCACACATGTTTATTCATACCTTTAAAAAATGTAACAAATTAGTAAGACAATACTTTCCTTGGCTAAATCCATGTTGGCTTTCTCCAGTTAAACCATGACTATATACATGATCAGTAATTCTATTCTTTATAATGGTTTCTACCATTCTGCATGGCACTGATGTCAGACTTTCCAGTTTGTAGTTTTGTGGATTAACCCTAGAACCCTTTTTAAATATTGGCATTACATTGGCCATTCTCCACTCTTCAGGTATTACAGATGAATTTAATGATAGTTCATAGCTTACTAATAGTAGGTCTGCAAGCTCATATTTCCTTTCATTTAATACCCTGAAATGTATACCATCCAGTCCAGGTGATTTGCAGGATAGCATTTCAGAACCAAGATATCTAATAGCATAAAGATTAGAGTAGTGGCTTAAGATCAAGGTGGCCAGGGTTCAGATCCTGGTTTGGGCCTTTGTGTTCTAAGGCTACTCACTTAATTCTCCATCTTCTCTACTTTCTCTGGATGTTTTAAGGTGAAAACAAACACATTCCTAATGCCTATTTGTGCCTGGAGTATGTATAAATGTGGACATGCCTGCAGACATCACCAATATTTCTGAGATCTAATGGGGACATGTAAATCCATTGCTCCTCCCCAGACATGCCTCCACCACTCCCCCTTGCCCACTTAGACATCCCTGCACCGGAGACATCTGTGAACCTCATTTGTGGAATGGCTACAGAGACATCTCCGTCATTCATCATTCACATGCACATCTTCAGACATCCAAATCATGACAAGACTTTTTAAAATGACCCTCTAAGTGCCTAAATATTTTCTTAAAATTTCACGAAATTACTAAATTTACGAGCATAAATGTAGGTAGCGACAGGGGTGGATTTAGGGTAGGGAAAAGAAGTTAGGAGCTCGTCACTAGGCACCTAAATTAGGCTCTTAAATCTAGGCAAATGGATGGCAGGCCTAAATTAAGGAGCTCCTAAATTGGGATTAATTCCAGCTGAAAACTTAGGCTGCTAAGTATGGCTGAAAATAGGCTCCTAAATTTGTCCCCTAATTTAGGAGTCTAAGGGGGTCTTTTTTTTTTACTAAATGGTGGTAAGGTGTTGCATCTTGAAAGACTAGAAAAGGGAACTGTTACTTCTGGAGAGAGATCTGCAATTGTGAGTATATACTTCTGGGAATTGTCTGAAAGGAATTCTTTCTATTAAAGCTATTTAATCTGTGAACCCACTATTTTTTGATAAATCAGTCAGGGCCTAGTAGCAGCAGTTTAAGTTTAAATTTAAAACACAGAAGAGAACTTTCTGGTTACATTTCATACCCAGCAGAGAGCTTGTATTTTACATTTAATAGTCACTCAGGGCCTAGCATCAGCAAAGTACTTTTAGTTTAAATTTAAAACACAGAAGAGAGCTTTCTGGTTAAATTTAGAACCCAGCAGAGAGCTTGTAGTTTAAATGTCATAATAAGTTAGAGCCTAGCAGCAGCAAAGAGCTATAATTTAAATCAAATAAGAACATAAATTAGCACAAAAGGCAAAACAGGGTCAGTACTCTTTGAGCAGCAAATAAAGTCTTCTAGAGACCTTTACAAAGAGGCCTTCTACCGAGGGGGCAAGAGACCTGTGAAACTTTTTCAATAGGTGTTAACACCAGGTGGCAGTTCAAAAGGCCATTTTGAAAGACTCCTTCTATCCAAGCAAGGACTGTTAATCATCCAGGAAGTTGGTCACAGTTTACCTCAGCAGCACAGGCATTAATAGCTCAACCAGAGCTCTGTGATCCTCAGTCTTGAAAGACTAGAAAAGGGAACTGTTACTTCTGGAGAGAGATCTGCAATTGTGAGTATATACTTCTGGGAATTTTCTGAAAGGAATTCTTTCTATTAAAGCTATTTAATCTGTGAACCCACTATTTTTTTGTTAAATCAGTCAGGGCCTAGTAGCAGCAGTATAAGTTTAAATTTAAAACACAGAAGAGAACTTTCTGGTTACATTTCATACCCAGCAGGGGAGCTTGTAGTTTTAATTTAATAGTCACTTAGGGCCTAGTATCAGCAAAGTACTTTTAGTTTAAATTTAAAAACACAGAAGAGAACTTTCTAGTTAAATTTGGAACCCAGCAGAGAGCTGTAGTTTACATTTAATAGTCACTCAGGGCCTAGCATCAGCAAAGTACTTTTAGTTTAAATTTAAAACACAGAAGAGAGCTTTCTGGTTAAATTTAGAACCCAGCAGAGAGCTTGTAGGTTAAATTTCATAATAAGTTAGAGCCTAGCAGCAGCAAAGAGCTATAATTTAAATCAAATAAGAATATAGCTTACCTCAGCAGCATAGGACAGAGTACTGTGTAGAAGCCCTCTTTTAATAAGTGTTATTTCCCTCCCTCCCTCCCCAACACCCACCAACCCCTGGGATAATCGTAGCTTTATAGGTACTTACACATCTTAAAAGACAGGAGGTGCTATCAGGTGAAGCTCATTACCCAAATCAGTCATACACTAAGGACCTGAGATCAATTAAGCTTCAGGTGAACAAAGTATATTAAACGTATTAGGTACAGTTTTATTGGTATAAATATCCATAGCAACCCTTAGTAAGTAAAGAACTTAAAGATCTAAACAAAAACTAAAAACTAAGGTGCAGACAGCAGTCCAGCAGCGAGATGGGGGCTTTCCAGTCTTTTGCATTGAGTGTCACATGTATGATTTCCTCCCAGTTGGTGAGAGGTCTTACATGTGCACTAGGTGCAAGGAGCTCTTTGCTCTCAGGGAACGAGTCCATTCTCTAGAGGCTAGAGTAGCAGACTTGGAAAACATAAGAAAGACAGAGAGGTACATAGACAAGACCTACAGGGATATAGTCCTGAGTCCCACCTCCAGTCTGGCAGCATCCCTGTTGCCATGGAGGAGAGAGGTCACGTGACAGGAGAGCATCACCCTGGTGTGGCAGGAAGTGATCCTGTAACTAGGACCTGTCGTCCAGGTGATGTAAAATCCTCTCGCACCAAGGACGTTTCTCCAGGGCCATGTGCCCATGAGAGAAGGGTTAGGACAGCCGTTATAGTTGGTGATTCGATCATTAGGCATGTAGATAGCTGGGTGGCTGGTGGACGTGAGGATCGCCTGGTAACATGCCTGCCTGGTGCGAAGGTAGCAAACCTCATGCGCCACCTAGATAAGGTCTTAGATAGTGCTGGGGAGGAGTCTGCTGTCTTGGTACATATTGGTACCCATGACATAGGAAAATGTGGTAGGGAGTTTCTGGAGGCTAAATTTAGGCTTTTAGGTAGGAAGTTGAAATCCAGAACTTCCAGGGTAGCGTTCTCTGAAATGCTTCCCGTTCCACATGCAGTGCCCAAAAGGCAGGCAGAGCTCCAGAGTCTCAATGCGTGGATGAGATAATGGTGCAGAGATGAGGGGTTTGGATTTGTTAGGAACTGGGGAACATTCTGGGGAAAGGAGGGGCTCTTCAGAAGGGATGGGCTTCACCTTAAGCGGGATGGAACCAGGCTGCTGGCATTAACCTTTAAAAAGGAGATAGAGCAGCTTTTAAACTAGATAATAGGGGAAAGCCGACAGTTGCCCAAGAGCAGATGGTTCGGAACAATGTATCCTTGAAGGATACTACCAAAAGTAGAGAGGTTCCAAAAAAGAGTAAAGTAGCCCAAATGCCCTCGGGTATGGAGCAGACAGAGCTTAAAGATCCCAAATTACCCATGTCTACCAATAGCCAAATTAATATGAATAAAATTCAGTCTCTAAAATGCTTGTATGCAAATGCTAGAAGTCTAAAAAATAAGATGGGAGAGTTAGAATATATAGCACTAAATGAGAGGTTAGATATGATTGGAATATCAGGGACATGGTGGAAGGAGGACAACCAGTGGGACACTGTGATACCTGGGTACAAACTATATCGTAATGATAGAGCTGATCAAATTGGTGGAGGGGTTGCGCTCTGTGTTAGAGAGGGCATTGAGTCAGAAAGGATTAAAGTTTTACAGGAACAAAATTTGCTGTAGAATCTCTATGGATTGAAATTCCATGTAAAAAGGGGAAGGCAATGGCAGTGGGGGTGTACTATCGACCGCCTGGCAAGAATGAACAAATGGATGATGAAATGCTCAAAGAAATCAAGGAAGCTGACAAAAGTTACAGCGTGGTAATAATAATGGGTGATTTCAATTACCCCGGTATCGACTGGGTCAGTGTCACGGCAGGACATGCTAGGGAGATAAAGTTCCTAGATGAAATAAATGACTGCTTCTTGGAGCAGCTGGTTCATGTACCGACCAGAGGGGAAGCCATATTAGACCTAGTCCTTAGTGGAACACCAGATCTAGTGCAAGAGATAAGGGTGTTGGGACCACTTGGCAATAGTTATCATAGCATGATCGCCTTTGATTTATTTAGTGGAGGAGGGATAGTAAGGAAATCCACAGTACTACCTTTTAACTTTCGAAAGGGAGACTATGATAAAATGAGGAAAATAGTTAAGAAAAATCTAAAAGGAGCAGTTGTAAAGGTTAAAGACTTACATCAAGCTTGGGTGTTGTTGAAAAATATTATCTTGGAAGCCCAGACCAGCTGTATTCCACGCTTTAAGAAAAGTGGAAGGAAGTCCAAAAAACTGCCAGCATGGTTTAAAGGTGAGGTCAGAGAGGCTGTTGTTGCCAAAAAAGCATCTTTCAGGAAATGGAAAAAAGAGCCAAACGACGAAACCTGGAAACAACACAAGCACTGGCAGGTCAAATGCAAGGCATTGATAAAGCAGGCAAAGGGAGAATTTGAGAAGAAGCTTGCTGCGGAAGCAAAAATGTGAAATAAAGATTTTTTCAAGTACATTCGTAGCAAAAAACCTGTGAGAGAGTCAGTTTGTCCATTAGATGTTAGAGGAGTTAAAGGGGCACTAAGAAGTGACAAGGCGATAGCGGAGAGACTGAATGAATTCTTTGCTTCAGTCTTTACTGAGGAAGATGTAGGGATGTTACCCATGACTGAAGTGGTATTTAAAGGTGCGGAAGAATTGAAGGAAATATCGATACATCGGGAAGATGTATTACAACTATTAGATAAACTGAAGAGTAGCAAATCACCTGGGCCGGATGGTATACATCCAAGGGTGTTGAAAGAACTGTAATATGAGATTGCAGACCTGCTATTAGTAATCTGTGAACTTTCATTAAAATCATCACCTGAAGACTGGAGGATCGCCAATGTAACACCAATTTTTAAAAAGGGTTCCAGGGGTGATCTGGGAAACTACAGACCGGTGAGCCTCACGTCAGTACCGGGAAAAATGTTAGAAACCATCATAAAGAATAAAATTACTCAGCATGTAGATAGTCATGGCCTAATGGGAGACAGCCAACATGGCTTTAGACAAGGAAGATCTTGTCTTACTAATCTGTTATGTTTTTTTGAAAGTGTGAATAAACAGGTGGACAAAGGTGAGTCAGTTGATATAGTGTATCTGGACTTTCAGAAAGTCTTTGACAAGGTCCCTCATCAGAGACATTTGGCAAAACTAAAGAGTCATGGGATAGGAGGCAGTGTACTACTGTGGATCAGGAACTGGTTAAAAGATAGAAAGCAGAGGGTTGGGCTAAATGGCCAATTTTCCCAATGGAGAAAGGTGAATAGTGGTGTACCCCAGGGATCTGTGCTGGGTCCGCTGCTTTTTGACATATTCATAAATGACCTGGAAAGTGGAATAACGAGTGAGGTTATCAAATTTGCAGATGACACAAAACTATTTAAAGTTGTTAAAACCCAAGAGGATTGTGGAAAATTGCAAGAGGATCTTGATAAATTGGAAGACTGGGCATCAAAATGGCAGATGAAATTTAATGTGGACAAGTGCAAAGTTATGCACCTAGGGAAGAACAACCCAAACTATGGTTACACAATGCAAGGTTCCACATTAGGAACCACCACCCAGGAAAAAGATTTAGGCGTCATTGTGGATAACATGTTAAAACCCTCGGCCCAGTGTGCAGCAGCAGCCTAGAGAGCAGATAGAATGCTAGGTATCATAAGGAAAGGAATGGAAAATAAAACAAAAGATAGTATAATGCCTCTATACCGTTCCATGGTGAGACCGCACTTTGAATATTGTGTGCAATTCTGGTCACCGTATCTTATAAAGGATATAGCGTTATTAGAAAAGGTTCAGAGAAGAGCCACTAAAATGGTAAAGGGGATGGAAGGATACTCCTATGAAGAAAGGCTAAAAAGGTTAGGGCTCTTTAACCTGGAAAAGAGACGGCTGAGGGGAGATATGATAGAAGTCTATAAATTAATGAACGGAGTGGAACGGGTAAACGTAGATCGATTGTTTACGTTATCAGAATATAGAAGGACTAGGGAAATGCAATGAAGCTACAGGGTAAACTATTTAAGACTAATAAAAGAAAATATTTTTTCACTCAACGTGTAATCAAACTCTGGAATTTGTTACCGGAGGATGTAGTAAAGGCTGTTAGTGTAGCTGGGTTTAAAAAAGGTTTGGACAAGTTCCTGGAGGAAAGGTCCATAAACCATTATTAAGAAGGGACCCAGGATATCAATGCTTGACCCAGTACAAGCATTGTGGAACCTGTGTCTTTTGGGGAAACTGTTAGGTACGTATGACCTAGATTGGCCACTGTTGGAAACAGGATACTGGACATGATGGACCTTGGTCTGACCCATTATGGCATATCTTATGTTCTTATGTTCTTATCTAACACGACAATAGCATATAAACTATGGTGCAATAGGTGCAACACCACCATGTTAACCACTGGGTGTGTGGAACCAATTTCCTTGGCAATTAATGCAGAGCACTTCCCCCTAACATGGACTGCATTGGCGTGGGTGCACTTAACACCACCTATTGAGGTGCTGTTAAGTGAAGCAGAACTAATACAGCTAGCAGGTAGTTTGAATGCAGTACTAACTGCACTAAGCTCAACATGCCCACTCTCCATCCTCTTGCAACCCTAATATGGGTTGCACAGCTAGCTTGAAACTCATCTGGCACTGTCATGACCAGCGCCCAGCTGACAATGTGTGTCCCAGTGAGCCTTCATGTGTGTCAAACCAGTGAGCCTTCATGTGTGTCAAACACTTTTTAGTAGAACACCCCCTAAGCGCTACCCTCAGCTTTTTTTGAATATCTAGCCCATGAATCCTTTAACTATTTGGCCCATAGATTGTTTTCCTTAATTTGATATGATTGTACCATAAAAAAGGCCGTTAAAGACAGAGAACAGGACTTTCATTTCTTCCTGCAACAAAATCATGTGACCAATAATGCCCATATCTCTAATGGTGACAATAGATATGAGTAAAAGAAATACAAAGCACTCTCCCCATCTTGTAATACAGAATCTTTTTTCATGCCATAAAAAAACTAACAAAGCAATAAGAAAGAAAGGACTTCATCCCAGTTTACTGTGGACAGAAGGATGTGCCCCCCCCCCACTCTGGTATATTTCACACTGATATTCTTACTCAAGGGGGTGCAAGTCATCCTACACCTTCATTTATTTATTATTCATCTAAGACATATACATAAAACCAATTAATATTCAAACACGATCACTTAGGATTAAAGGGAGGAGTGGCTTAGTTGTTGGGGCAAGTTACCTCAGGCCAATGGACCAGGGGTTCAAATCCCACTAGAGGACAGCAACCTTGGGCTGGAAGGACTGGGGTTTCTAGTCCCACTTAATCCTCCATTGCCTCAGATACAAAAAACAAACAAACATAGATTGTGAGCCCTTCTGGGACAAGAGAAAAATATATATACAGTACCGGAATGTACACTGCTTTGACTGGTAGAAAAGTGGTATATAAACCTAGTTAAATGTTCTATGCACCTACCTGCTGGAATGAGCTCCCAGTGTCCATCCGCATGATCACTGACCTCGGGCAATTTAGAAAAGCACTAAAGCACCAACCTTTTCTCCTGCACTATGCCCAGGCCAACAACACATCCCTACCTGACACAACCTTACGACCCAATTTACACCCCTGTACATAGCTCGCGAGGAAAACCATGTTACCATAGTCGTGCAGCGACTTCCTGCCCACACTGCATATATCCTGTATATAGCCTGTATATACCTCCCCATGGTTATTAGCCCAAGTTGTATTTCCTGTTCAATGTAAGTGTGAAGCAGGCTCTTCCTGCTCTGCACAAAATGTTATCTGTAAACTGCACTGATTTTAAAAAGTGCGGTATATAAAAGCATTAAATAAATAAATAGGGTTAGAATATATAAATTTAAAACACTATTAATACATACAGAGTCCCTTTGTTGGCAGTCATTTAGCTAATTTAGGTACCAATCCCATCCTTGCCATGGGGAAAACCTGGTATAGATTCACTAAATGGGGTAGGGGTGGGGAGCGATCTCTTCAGGGCAGCCAGAGGTGAAAGACAGCAGCACTTTCTGTTGTGTCTGCCTCTTGCCACCAGGATTCAACAGTTTGATAGTTGAGACTCTGTAGATACTGTATGCACTATGTTCCATGTTACAGAGTAACATAGTAAATGACAACAGAAGAATTCTAAATTAGCTTATCTAATTTTTCTACTGTTGGGTAAGTAGGCATACAATATCAATATGCTACCTGAGACCAATCATCCAGACAATTATCACCAAGACAGTGGAAGGGAGGAGGGGTAGCACCTCACACTGCAGTTTTATTTATTTATTTGAAAGGTTTTATATACCGCATTTCCAGTGATCAAAGAAGTTTACATATCACATTACTTTACAGAGAACATTGTGACATGGAACAGTTAAACCAGTTGAACAGTAAACATTTTAACTCAGACTCAAATAGCAGGGATAGGGAGGGGGAGATACAAGAAAACATTGTACAAGAATATGGTAACTATTGTACAACAAGTGCATGGGGCATTCTACAAGTTCATTTGTTGTGGGTGATGCACAGTGAGTACCTCAGGTGGTACCTTTTGAAATGGTCTGTGAACAGAGAGTTTTTTAGTAGTTTGCAGAAGGTTGAGAGGTCAGAGATCGTTCTGATATTTTGTGGAAGGGCATTAAAGAGGGTTGGGGCATATAGAGAGAAGAATCTGACACATGTAGATTGGTTTCCCTTTGTCAGCTCTTGGGTAGTGCAAACATGCTATGGGTCACAGCTCTTCTGAGTCTATTTTCCTGAGGTCATTGAAGGTGCTGCTGCAGGTAGATAGAGGGGAAATTATGATAAACGTTGAAGGTTGTTAGAAATATTTTGTAGTTAACTTGGGAGTAGATAGGAAGCCAATGTAAATCTTTTAGTATGGGTTCAATGTGACTAGACCTAGGTGCACCCATAAGTATTCAAGTGGCTGTATTTTGGGCAAGTTGTAGTGAATGGAGGGAGCATTTTGGTAGTCCTTGAAGGATGGCATTACAGAAGTCCAAAAGTGGGCAAATCAGTGCCTGTAATACTGTTTTAAAGTCTTGTGTTTCAAGAAGCCGTCTGAGGTGCTGAAGAACTCTTATTCTTCTGTAGATGGTTTGAGTAATTTTTTCTGATATATGAATGAAAGGTGAGGCATTGTTCAAAGATGACACCAAGGTAACAGACCTCTGTTTTTACAACTAACTCTGCATTGTCAATTTTCAGTGATGCTGTTGGAGAGAAGGTGTGATCATGAAGAGAACCTCTGTCTTATTGTAATTGATGGTGAGGCATTGGTTGGACAACCATTCTGAAACTGCATTGATACAGTTTGTTAGAAGGGAGAAGGTTGGCTGTAAGGTGAAGGAAGATGCGTATATCATAACGCCATCTACATATAAGTGGTAGAAGCTATTATGGGCACGAATGATGTCAAAGGTGTCAACATTATTGGCACCCTTGCAGTTCAACCATTTAATGTCCAATATCTCCTAAAAAAGTGGGCAGTGAAATGGCTTTGGTCTATATATGCACACCTATTTGACACATAAAAGAATCAAATAAAACAAGATCAATTTAAAAAAGAAATAGAAGGAAATAGTATAAACACTCTGCAACATTGCAAAGGCATGACAGGTCTGTGACTAAAAAGCTGTTTGATTATTTTCATCTAATTTACATGTATTTTGGTGTGCTGAAAACAAATAAAATATTGAAAAAACTCCTAGACGTCATGATTTGCCACAACATGCAAAATTGTCTTCAAATTTATCAATTTTTTTCAAATTACTATTAATTAATTCAAATTGTTGTTGTTGTTAAGTGCCGTCGAGTCGGAGTTGACTCATGGCGACCCTCTGGATAGCTATCCTAAATTGTGTTCGGTCTTCAGTCAGGCGGCTCATTGTTGACAGACTGGTACTCGTAGCTACTGTTATTGTATCGATCCATCTCATTGCTGGCCTTCCTCTTTTGCGTTGACCTTCTATCTTGCCAAGCATGATGTCTTTCTCTAATGATCTCTCTCTTCGCATGATGTGTCCAAAGTATGAAAGTCGAAGTCTTGTCATCTGAGCTTCTAAAGAAAGCTTAGGTTTGATCTCCTCTAGGACTGACTGGTTTGTTCTTCGGGCAGTCCATGGTATACACAGTATTCGCCGCCGGCACCATAATTCAAAGGCATCAATTTTCTTCCTGTCTGTCTTTTTCACTGTCCAGCTTTCACATCCATATGATGTTATTGAAAATACCATGGCTTGAACAAATCAAATCTTTGTATGGAGAGAGACATCTCTGCTCTTGAGAATCTTATCTAGGTCTTTCATAGCCATTCTGCCAAGAGCAATGCGTCATTTGATTTCTTGACTGCTTGTTGCTTCTTTATTGATAGTTGATCCAAGTAGGTTAAAGTTGTTCACAATTTCAATTTCTTCTCCTTCAACGATGAACCTGTTGATTATGCCAGTTGTCATGATCTTTGTCTTCTTTACATTAAGGTGCAGGCCCATTTTGAGACTATGTTCTTTGACTGTGAGAAGCAAATGTTTCAGATCATCTTCACTTTCAGCAAGTAATGTAGTATCATCAGCATAGCGAAGGTTGTTGATGAGTCTTCCACCAATCTTCACACCTCTGTTGTCTTCATACAATAGTGCTTCTCTGATGATTTGTTCTGCATATAAATTAAACAGGTAGGGGGAAAGTATTCAGCCTTGTCTTACACCTTTGCTTATTTTAAACCATTCTGTTTCTCCTTGTTCCGTTCAAACTGTTGCTTCTTGATCAATGTACAGATTGCGTAAGAGAACGATCAGGTGTTCTGGTATACCCATGCTTCTTAATGTGGCCCAGAGTTTCTCATGGTTTACACAGTCAAAAGCCTTGCTATAGTCGATAAGCACAAAGATGTACTCTGCACCCCCCCTCACCTAATAACAGATAGGGCTCTTGGGTCACAGAAATCCACACACAAGGTAAGGAGAAGGTTAATTGATCTTCATCTTTAGATAATACCAAAATCTGTAAATAATACACAACACACTTGTATTATAAACACAGGACCAAAGCGCTTTGGGAGAGCAAGCTAGGCAGTTGCCTATGTTTACTCTGAAATCAAAGCTTTAGGCCTCTTTATTTATAGGTAAAGATTCCATTACACAGCATAATTTCACTTTATTATTCTACGTCTCACATCATGTATATTCATAATATACATATTCTATTCTACGTCTAGTGTTACGTATATTCATAATATACTTTTCTATAGGCATGCACGTCATGGACAATCATGAAAAGACATACATATATTCTCAGACATGACTATGTAGGCCTTAATTCTAATTAATCCTAACACTGACAATTTGATATCTCTGACCAGAGACAGCGAGACTGTGAAGCTAGGTAAAAAACTTGCCTTTTACTTATCTTTTAAATAACATAGGCTAATGTTTATGCTATGTCAACCTTTCACCCAATTTCTTCTACAGAGTATTTCAAGGATGATATTAAATAAGGAGCTACAAATGATATTAACTCTTTCTTAGGGCTTATGCCTGACTGTGTATCCAACCGGGTACAATCAAGCTTTCTTTCAGATATCCTTTTGGTATTCTTTAGTCTTTTCAAGGATCCATCTCACATCCGCAATGATGTCTCTCATTCCTCGCCCTTTCCTGAACCCTGCTTGCACTTCAGGTAGTTCTTGTTCCAGGTATGGTTGTAGTCTCTTTTGAATAATCTTCAGTAGAATCTTGCTGGCATGTGTGATCAGAGCGATTGTATGATAATTTCCACAGTCAGTTGGATCACCTTTCTTTAGTATTGGTATAAACACAGATCTTTTCCAGTCAGTTGGCCATGATGATGTCTTCCATATTTCTTGGCAGAGCCTTGTAAGTATGGTAACAGCTGCATCAGATTGCTGCAATACTTCTATAGGAATGCCATCAATGCCTGGTGCTTTGTTCTTTGATAAGGCTTTCAATGCTGCTTCAACTTCTTCTTTCATCACCAATGGTTCCCGATCATAAGGTACAGGTTGAAACGGCTGTTGGTCCACTTGATCTTTATCATATAAAAACTCTGTATATTCCTTCCACCTTTTCTTGATCTTCTCAGCATCATTCAAAATAGAACCTTGAGCATCTTGTAACATTCCAATTCGAGGCTGGAACTTTTTCTTTAACTCTCGTAGCTTTAGGAAAGCCGGTTTTGTTCTTCCTCTAATAGTTTCTGCTTCTATTTCCTTGCATGCGTCATTGTAGTACTTTTCCTTTATTTATTTTATTTATTTATTTATTTATTTAACATACATTTGTATGCCGCTACTTCCAGTGATCAGTAGCGGCTTGATTACAGGCGTGAAAATGACAAATCATGACAGAAATTTTGATGAAATATACTATTGATTTGATAGGGAAAGCACAGCATAGCACACAGTTAGGGGTCTCAAAGAGGGGTCAAATATTCATATATTCACATATATACATAACTGCATCAAAGATCTGACTAGGTGATGCCATAATGGGATTGGAAAAGATGGGTCTTAAGCTGTTTTCTGAAGTCCTTTAGGTCGTTGATCTGTCGTATCTCATGAGGCAGGTGGTTCCAGAGCATGGGAGCCAAATAAGTGAAAGCCCGGTTGCTTGTCCTCATATTGACTTCTCTTAAGCTGCTTGGTATGCAGAGGGTGTTCATGTTCATGGTCCGTCTGCTTCTGTTGAGAGGTTGAGTGGTGATGAGGTTAGAAAGGAATGAGGGGGATACTTTGTGGATGATTTTGAATATTGTGATTAGCACTTTGTATATTATTCGTGCCGGGATGGGTAACCAGTGTAGCTCAATCAAGACTGGTGTAATGTGATCTACTAGGCTCTTGTTCATGATGATCCTGGCTGAAACATTTTGTGCCATTTGTAAGATGTTTATTGTTTTTTTCGGTAGACCCTGAAGGATGGCATTACAGTAGTCAAAGTGGGGAATGATGAGAGCCTGTGCTACTGTTCTGAAGTCAGAATGGTCAATGATGCTGCGTATAGGTTGAAGAACCCTCAGCTTGTGAAATATTGCTCTGTTGACTGATCGGAGGTGTTTGTCCATTTTTAAGTTATCATCAATCAGTACCCCTAGATATTTTATCTCTTTTTTAGAGTGATAGGAGTTATTGTTCAGGGTGATGGTTGCAGGAGGATCAAAATCTTGTTTCCCTGAAATGAACATTACTTCAGTCTTCTTATGGTTAATCGACATATTGTTGAGACGGAGCCAGTTTTGCATTTCGAGTAGGCATTCTTCTAATTGGTTATAATTGGGATTGTTTACATCCAGTTGAGTGTAAATCATAATATCGTCCGCATACAAGTGGTAGCTGATATTGAACTTTTGGAAGATCCTGCATACTGGTTGTATGTAAACGTTGAATAGGAGGGAGGAGATGGCTGAGCTTTGAGGTATTCCTTGTGTTTGGGGGAAAGGCTCTGCTTGTCCGTTGTTGTGGCGTACCTGCTGCATTCGGTTCGTTAGGTATGACTCAAACCACTTTAATGGGGTTCCTGATATACCTATGGATGCGAGTCTGTGCAGGAGAATTTGGTGATGAACTGTGTCGAACGCTGCTGAGATATCTATGAATATGAGTATGAACATCTTGTTTTTGTTTTCTAGGCCCTTGATGATGTTGTCAAAGAGTGCTATTAGCAGGGTTTCTACTCCATGGTGTGGTCTGAACCCGTACTGATGGTCATCGAGGATTTTGTTGTCATCTAGGTGGTCCTGCAGTTGCTGTTGGGTCACTTTCTCGATAATCTTTGCAAGAAAGGATATGCTTGAAATCGGACGGTATGAGGATGGATCTTCTTTGTTGAGTGCCTTGTTTTTTAGTATAGGCCTGATTAGTGATCTTTTCAGATGAGCAGGCATGATACCTTGCTGCAGAGATTGATTCACTATATGCGTTATAATATGTGCTACTTCTTGTTTCATGGCTTTGATCCATTCTGCTGGACAAGGATCAAGGAGAGAAGTTGTTGTATTCAGGTTTGAGATAGTATGGATGATGAGATTCTCATCAATTGACTGGAATGTAGACCAACTTTCTTTTGGCATAATGCTTGTTTCCTCGCTGTTTGGCTGATTTGTGATAATGCCCAGGGGTTGTCGGGGGGGATTTAGTTTGGTTGCATAATGATTAGCCAATTCTTGTGCAGTAATTTTGTCATTGCAGACCTGATCGGGTAAGGGGTTTGTGAGACCCCTAACTAGCTCAAACAGCTCTCTGGGTCGATTGATGGCCTTGTTGAGTACGTTGGTGTGGTGCGCTTTTTTAGCAAAGTTAATCTCCTGCTTGTATTTGGCTAGGAGTGCCAGGTATTCCAACTTGTGCGGGTCATTTTTAGACCGTCTCCATTTTCTCTCCAATTTTTTTAATTCCTTCTTCATTTTGTGCAGCAGTGGTGTGTACCATGGTTCAGTTTTTGTCTTTGTTGGTCTGGCTAGTGCCTTCCATCTTGGCTCCGAGTTGGATTCTATTGAAGAAATCCATTGTTGAATTAGGTCTTCGATGTCTGTGTTGTTGTGGATTATGTGTTCTTCAAGAGAGCTTATTAGCGCTTCCTTGTTAAATTGCTGGAACCTTGTCCTTTCTTGCTGCAAGTTGGAAATCTCTGTTGAGTTCTGCGATTGTCTTTCTTTCTCCTCTGGCTTTAGCTTCTCTGCGTTTCTGGGCAATTTTCAGAGTTTCTTCCATCATCCATTTTGGCCGTTTTTGCTTTTTCACCTTTTGTAGAGACTTCTTGCTTTCTTCCAACACAACCTTCTTGATGTCATTCCATAACTCTTCTGGAGCTCTGTCATTTGTATCTAAAGCAGCAAATCGATTTTGCAGGCAGTCTTTAAATTCCAGTGGTATATTCTCAAGGTCATATTTTGCTGCATTCATGACTGGTTTGCTCTTTTTCAAATTGAGCTTGAGTTTGCATACTAGTAGTTGATGATCTGTACCACAGTCAGCTCCAGGTTTTGTCTTTGTTGATGTTATAGAGCTTTTCCATCGTTGACTTCCACAGATGTAGTCAATTTGATTTTTATACAAGTCCATGTGAAGTCCATGTGTACAGTCGCCGCTTGTGTTGCTGGAAGAAGGTGTTTGAGATGAATAGATCATTGGTCTTGCAGAATTCTATCAGTCTTTCTCCAGCTTCATTTCTGTTGCCAAGTCCATATTTTCCAACTACTTTGCTTTCTTCTTTGTTGCCAACTTTTGCATTCCAGTCAACTATGACTATCAGGATATCCTGTTTGCATGTTCTGTCAATTTCAGCTTGTACTTGTTCATAGAACTCTTCAATTTCATTCTCTTCTGCAGCTGTTGTTGGGGCATATACTTGAATTATAGTTGTGTTGATAGGCAATCCTCGTAGACGAATAGAGATTAAGCGTTTGCTGACTGCATTGTATTTCATTACAGTTCTTGCAAGTTTCTTCTTTATTATAAATGCAACACCATCTCTTCTTTGTTTTTCATTTCCAGCATAGTAGACCATGTGATCATCTGATGCAAAGTGCCCGATGCCAGTCCATTTCAGTTCGCTGACACCCAACAGATCAAGTTGTACATGTTCCATTTCATTCTTGACCACCTCCAACTTCCCTTGGTTCATGCTTCATACGTTCCATGTTCCAATGTGTAAGACATCTTTACAGCTTCTGACTCTCATTTTATGGCTCTGCGAAAGTGTATTAATTCGCCAGACAGTTTCTGTTTCATCTGTGGTGAATATACAGTGTTGAAGCAACAGCAGAATATTACAGACTTTGTGAAAAAAGTATACTTTGCATACTTTGGACTAAAAATTGGAGATCAAGATAAAATCTGGGCGCCTCATAAAGTGTGCAAACGGTGTGTTGAGGACCTCCAAAACTGGTTCAAGGGTCAGAAAAAAATCTTTCCGTTATGGGATTCCTATGGTATGGCAAGAGCAAAAGAACCATAATGATGACTGTTACTTTTGTTCATGCGATGTGAAGGGTTTAATTCCAAATGGAAGCTTTCCATTTCATACCCCAATCTTCACTCGGCAATTCATCCCATCCCCCATGGCACAGATATACCAGTATCCAAGCCCCCTGCTACCTTGGAAGAGATACCTAGCTCCGATGAAGGTGAAGTCATACCTGAACCAGATGACGAATCAAGTTCTGACTTTGAAGATGATACAAGACCAAAATTGTTTTCTCAGGAGGAGATGAATGATTTGGTAAGAGACTTGAATCTTCCCAAAGATGCCACTGAGTTACTCGGATGAAGGCTGAAAAGCAGGAATTTATTGTTGCCAGGAGTGTCATCTTCATGGTTCAGACATCGTGAAAAGGAGTTCATTCCTTACTTCGCCCAGGAAGACAAGTTGGTTTATTGCATCGATGTCGAAGGTCTGATGGGTCAATTTAAAATCCAATATGATTCAGAGCAATGGCATCTTTTTATAGATTCTTCAAAAAGAAGTCTCAAAGCAGTTTTACTCCACAACGGTTTTTACGCTTCCATACCTGTAGGTCATTCAGTACACTTGAAGGAAACCTACGAGAACTTGGAATTGGTTCTTCGTAAACTTAAATATGAAGAACATGGTTGGCAAATGTGTGGGGACTTGAAGGTCTTGTGCATGCTGCTCGGGCAACAAGCTGGGTATACCTAATATCCTTGTTTTCTGTGTCTATGGGACAGTCGAGACCAACAAAATCACTGGACCAAGAAGAGTTGGCAGTCGAGGGTGCTTACAGTCGGTGAAAAAAATGTCCTCCGAGAAACTTTGGTACCTTCCCATAAAGTTCTTCTACCACCTCTCCACATAAAATTGGGATTGATGAAGCAATTCATAAAATCACTTCCAAGAGATGGAGAATGCTTCAAATACTTACTTGGTCACCAGGTTTCCAGGCCTGTCGGAGGCAAAATTGAAGGAAGGTGTGTTCGTCGGACCAGACATTAGAAGGCTTATAGTTGATCAAGAGTTTGTCAATACCATGACGGATCCTCAAAAAGAATGGTGGATTGCATTTAAAGAAGTCATACAGAAATTTTTAGGCAGTAACAAAGATCCTCACTACAAAAAGATTGTCGGACGAATGCTGAAAGCATTTCAAGCTTTAGGTTGCCTGATGAGTTTGAAAGTGCATTTCCTCCAGTCCCACCTTGACTACTTTCCTGAAAATTTGGGATCTGTGAGTGAGGAACAAGGTGAACAATTCCACCAAGACATTAAAGAGATGGAAAGGAGATACCAGGGAAAATGGAGCATTACAATGATGGCAGACTACTGTTGGATGCTTCAGAGAGACATTCCAGATGCTACTCACAAATGTAAATGCACCAAGAGGAGTCTCACAAGGAAAAAGAATGGAGTTTAGTGTGTGTAGGTGAGCTCATTTCAGTTCAAAAAAGGATTTTCATGAAAATATTGTAATAAAACTTTAATTTTAAAAGTCTATTTCCATTTATTTTGAGGTATTGCCTTATTTAACATAGTTACCTAAATTGTCAGAAACATGATGTCCTATGACATAATGGAGGTCATTTTCGGATTCAGCGCACCAAAAAACATAAAGATTACGTGGAATAACCAAAACAGCTCTCGAAAAAACAATTTTTTTGCAGACCTGTGTTTATTGGCACGCTTACAAATAATTCAAATTAGAAGAACCACATTCCCATTGCAGTAATATTAGATGCAACTGACTTTTATCAACCAATGAATGATGATTCTAATGCTTACAATGGCCATGTTCACTCCCTGTTCTATTTTCACAATGGTGAAGACGAGAGCTGCCTGAGATCATCGGAAAAGCCATTATCACCAAACATCAAACTTCAAAGGGGTACATTGCAATGTTAAGCAGTTTTATGTTCATTGAACTGTCAAGAACCTCCTGGAATGTGGTGGGAAGAAGAAAATTAATCCAAAAAGTCTTTGAAGATTAGTGTGAACTATTGGAAGAACAGCATGCACAAAGTCCAAAGAGCTTAAGGCTGACCTGGAGCAATCTGGAGTGGTAGTTTCAATCTGTACCATATACTGTGCACTAAACAAAGAAGGACTTCATAGGTGAAGGTCAAGGAGGACCCCGTTGCTCAAAGACAGACATAAAAAGGCATGCCTGATCTTTGCACTAACCCATCTTGAAAAACACCACAAACCTTCTGGGAAAATGTTCTGTGGATAGATGAAACCATAATTGAGCTCTTTGGCAATGCAAATCAGATAAACATTTACCGGCAAAGAAGCTTATAAGGAAAAAAAAACATCCTTCCTACAGTTAAATATGGTGGAGGTTCCATAATGTTGTGGGGCTGTTTTGCTGCCCCAGAAACTGGAGGGATGGAACATATTAAAGGAATCATGAAGTCAGAGGACTACCAAGATATTTTGGAGTGAAATGTGCTACGCTAGGTCTGGGTCGAAGGTCATGGGTCCTCCAGCAGAACAATGACCCAAAATATATATCCAAAAGTATTAAAGAATGATTAAAAAGGAACAAATGGACTGTTTTAAAATGGCCAACAATGAGTCCTGATCTTAATCCAATTGAAAACCTTTGGCAAGTGCTGAAATCTGTCATTGGTAAAAGGAATCCTGGAAACATTCATGAGCTGGAACAAATTGCAGTTGAAGTGTGGGAAAAACTACCAGAAGACAGATGTTCAAAAGTTATAGATATTACAGGCAGGCCTGGTGCTACGTGGTAAGAGCAGTAAGCATGGCATGGGGGGTGCCCATGTCAGAGGGGCATCATCGCTAGCCATCTCCTCAGCAGCATGGTCAGCAAAATTGAAATCCTGCCTTCAGCAGCAGCATATCCTGTGAACACAACAAAGGCAAAGCAAGCCCACAGATGCAGATTCTGCCCACGGGACATGTTGCTCCTGTGGGCAGAAGGCAGAGCAATACTCCACCCTGACACTTCTGGCTTCTGCTCTGTAGCTGGATATCGTGACTGAGTGGCAGCAGAAGAGCCAGAGCCCCAGGAAGAGAGAACCTTGTGGCCTGAGGGATGGAAGCCACCTGGGGTATTGCAGATGTTCAGAGAGTGGTAAAGGTGCAAAGCCCCTGAATACTAGTGCAGGCTGTGCTTCAGGAACCGGCAGTGAACGGCAGCAGCCGGGGTTGGGAACCAACGAATTGCCACTTTCCTTGCTAGGAACTTCTGCTCTCTTAGGGCTTGATGCTCTATCCAGCATAAGGCTATGGTTGTTTGGGCTCTGTGCGCTGCTCCTGCTGCCCCACAGCTAGGCTGATAAATATGGAGGCAGAGGGGACATGTTAGATGCTGGGGTCTAAGGAGATGATGGGAGATGCTAGACTTGGAAAGGGCACATAGGGAGAACAGGCTTAGGGAGAAGCAAGGAGGGGAGATTTTTGAGATGGAATGGTGATGTTGGACATGGGATTATAGGGAGACTGGGAAGATGCTGGACATGGGGAGATGGAACAGAAGGAGACAGAGGAGAGATGCTGGACATGGGGTAATAGTGGGAGGGGGAAATGAAGGACATGTGACTAAGAGGGACAGAGAGGGGGAAGATGGACATGGGGTAAATAGGTCATTAAAGGGATGGAGAGATGCTGGACATGGAAGTTATAGGGAGGGGATAGCATGGGGATGGGAAAGAGGCTGGGCACAGGTATAGGAAAAGAGAGGGAGAAATGCTGGACACTGGGTGATAGGCAAGGGAGAGGGAGGACATGGAAGGATAGGGTGAGACTGAGACAGCACAGAGTTATTAGATGGAGGGAGAGTGTGAGAGAGAAAAACACTGGGTAGAGGGGATAGATGTTAGACATGGAGTGAAGAGAGAGAGTGAATAATGGACCAGAGAAGAAGAGGTGGGGAATGGAAGGACTGGGGTGAGGGTTGAAAAGTGGTCGGTATATGGTGTAAAAAGGAGGGGGACTGAGGACTGGATAGTAAAAAGGAGTAGTGAAATATGAGTGAACAGAGAGAGAAATAAATGGAAGAAAGCTGAAAGGAAAAGATCAATATCCAAGATGGAAGGAAGCAAAGAAAACAAAAGGAAAGACAAGAAATGGCAGAAGGAATAGAGATCATAGTATGAGAGGTAAGAGAAGACAGAAGAAAACAGGAACTTCAGATCAGAGAATAAAATGGTCAGACAACAAAGGTAGAAGAAATAATTTTCTTTTCAATCTAGTGATCGGACATTGCACTATCTTTATATTTTGCACAGTATGGAGAAATGCTTCACTTTCTGTTTCTTTGGTGAGTCTGACTTCTTGGGTTTTCAGTTTAATTTTGTCTACATATTTTTATTTGTATTTTAATTTGTAGTTTAGGTTGTGTTCACTTATTCTGTACTTGGATGTGGTCACTTATTCTATTCTATTAACATGGAGCTTGTACCTAGAGATCTGTACTGTAGTAATCTGACTTCTTCAGTTTTTCAAATAGGTGAACAGTATTGATATACTAGGGCCCATTGCAATATTTGCTGCTTTTTTCTGGGTAGACTCCATGTTATATGAGTTTTGGAAGCAGGTGCTAGTATGGTGTGGTAGATTTGCTCTGTAGATCCTTGGGACCTTTGTAGGGTTTTGTATTAGTTCACAATATGCTTGGTACTGGAGAATGTTTGCTTATGTTGTTGCTACTGAAATGACCAGAATATGATTTTTATTTTTAATATACTGAGTTCTATGGGTGAATGTCCTAGTTCTACTGGGCACCCATTATCGAGAGAGGGGTTTCTGTGGATGTAGATTATATGTTAAAAAAGAAAAAGCAAGAACCATAACAGTTTATAACAGCAAAATAAAATGAGTTATAACTTTATAATTTGGTGTTATAAACTGCACTGTGGTTCTCGCTTTTTCTTTTAGTTCCTTGGTGAGCATCTTGCATTTTCTTTGTTTTTTGCAGAATATATATTTACATTAACACCATGCTGGTCCAATATGCAGCTTCAGGAGTTATACTGGATTGTGAAGAACCTCTTGGTGTTTATGTTGGAGTGGGAGATGTATTGGGATCGCAAATCCTCTCTTGTTTTTATGATGGTGGAAAATGTTGTGTTAGAGCCATCATGTTGCTCTTGATGTTTTTGTGGAAGTGGAAGGTGCTGTGTTGGTGCTTTTAAGCCCTTCTTGTTGTTTGGCACATTTAGTGGCAGGTTTCCTAAACTCCATGATTGTAACACATGTGGGCCACATTACCAGCTAACTACAGGAAAGCAGGTACATACCCCTGCAGTTACCACTCTTCAATGTGACAAAATGGCCACAGGTGCAACTAATGCTACACATTAATGTGAATTAATAATAATGAGGGAGGGGTGCTGATCTATACATTGCAGGGGGGCACCAGGAGCCCGAACACCGGCACCTGGCTACAAGAAACGTTTGGAGGCTGTCATCACTGCCAAGGCTTGTGCAACCAAATATTAGTGAAGGGTTCCATTAATCCTGTCCAGGTCATATTTTGTTTTTTATCTCAGAAATGACTATTTCTAAGTTGCACAGCCATCTTTTTTTTTATTGCATGCCTTTGAACATACTATTAAAATATTATGATGACATACAGTTAGAATATTTCCAATTATTACTCAAGATATTGTACACAACATACCTAAAATGAAAGGATGCCAATAATGTTGACCACAACTGTACCTTCTTTTACTAGCCAGTAGGACTGATCAAATAGGAATCCTTTTGCAAAGAGTGAGACATCTGCCATAAGCTCTGTTTTCTGAAACTAGTTTTCTGTAGGCTTTTACACCAGTAAGACTCCCATGAATTTCAATGGTAGTTGAGCAATATCTCTTGTATGATAATTTTTTAGTTCAATCTGCTCAACTTTAATCACTGTGCTGGATATCCATCCAAATATATTGACAGTATGAAAGGGCCTATTTAGTAACCACTAATGTGCAGTTAAATACCTTGTCAAAGTGCATTATAAAGCATTAGACACTTAAAACCATTATGCACATTAAAATGACATTAATGCATGGAAACCAATTTGTGCTAATAGCAACACAGAAACTCACATGAATAGCATGGGGATGTGCATTATTATTTTAATGGCCTCTATATGCACAATCAGGCAAATCAACTGATTTTAATGCACAAAACTGTATTATTGCTGAATTTTGGTATAGTTAAAATACATCATTAATGTTCATGTTAATTTTTATTTTAATGTGAGTGCTTGACGCTGTTTTTCAGTAGACTGTATGCACTTCATAAAAAGCACCCTAATGCAAGATTTTATCATGGTTTCAATGTTAAACAATTCCAATATGCTTTTCTAACAAGATACTGAAATAAGAATCAACAGTAGATAGCAGTTGATAAAAAAAATAAAGACTTTAATAGGAGATTTTAATTTACAGTAAATTCTTCTCCTTGGATTTATTTTAATAATTAAACTCAATATGCTTTTCAAAGACGTCTCAAATTACCTATCTAGGCAAGAAGCGAGTACAACACTACCATGCAAAATTTAAACACAATTTTATGACTAATCTACAAAGTTACACTGCACTTTTGAAATGCATATGAAAATATTTGCCCTCTTGAAAGAAAATCATATTAGAGAACACCGAAAAAAACCTGCCGCTGTTAATATTTGCATTTTAGAAGCACATTAGTTGATTCTAAGAACTTCAAAGGCATCCACAACTTGATAATTGCATTTGTTTCATATATAAAGAAGCTGAATGCCTTAATGTGGATAGAATGAGACCAGCACTGTTGAGAAATGAACTGGACTGTATGTATCCTTACACTTCAGATGTCAACTATCACATATCTTTTATGAATTCTAAGCTTCACTTTTGGGACCAACGCTGCAGGCAACACTATATCTTGAAGAAAGTGCTGTGCACCATACAAATATATCTGTAAATGCCAAGTATGCCTAGCTATAGTATAAATTATTCAGCAAAATATTTGCATAATGTTTATTAAATTTTAATCTAGTTGATTTCATCTTTTGAAAATTAAAAAGGGAACATCTTGATATTCAAGCATTTAAAGAATTAGGTATAAACCTGTGGGGGTATAAATCACAGAGGGGATAATTTCATAATAGTTTTCGAATGCATGGGGTCACATACATGAATTAATGGCCTCTTATAATACCAACTAATGTAAAATAATATGCACTGACATGAACGTGTGTATGGCTTACCTATAGGCAGAGCAAGAGACAGGATCTGAGTACAGCATGGACTGAATTCACAAGAATGCGTGTTGGTTATAAAATACCTTAGTTTACAGTACATACATAGTTGTGCACCTAATGTACATTCGTTTACACCTGCTATACAGCAGGTGTTAATGGTTGTGCTTATTTTTAAGGTGCGATCCCTGCTACTTATACTAGTACTTTTGTATATTTTTTAAATAAGCTTTCAATAATTGCTTGCTTACCTTCTTATTTTAAGTGCCTGTTATAAAATTGCCCTCTGTGTATACACTTAAGCCTGCATAACACATGCATTGCTGAACATGAATGTTTGAAAGCCATTGATATTTGTACTGCAAATGTAAACAGAGCAGCATTATTGTTAACAAAGCCATCATTAAACGACTGTCTGTTGTTGTTAAGTGCCATTGAGTTGATGTTGATTCAGGGCAACTCTGTGGATAGTTGTCCTAAACTGTGTTCAGTCTTTGGTCAAACAGTTAATTGGTAATAGCTGCTGTTATTGTATTAATCCATAGCATTGCTTGTCTTCTTCTTTTGCATTGACCTTCAGCTTTGCCAAGCATGATGTCTGTAACTTAGGGGGCTCAAGGCAATTGCTCTGTTTGCATCCCCTCCAAGACCAGTCCTGAGATAGAGAGCTAAGTGCTTACATGGGTGTACACTTGGTAGCCAAAGGGATCAACCAAAAAAGGGGGCATAAAGAGTTCATATAGGGTATAGATATGGTTTTAGGGCCCTGGAATACAGCACTGCAAAAGACTTATATCAAAAGTACTATCCTACATAAATATATGGTGGTCTCACACTGCTCTTGGTTTCTCCCTAGTGTCAAGACCATAGGATGCAAGATGATTAAGACAGTATGTAGCTCATAAGGGAGCATGTGGCAACACACAGCACCTATGTGAGGAGTTCACAACTGACAAGGGGGGATATGGTGACATGAGAATCCCCAAGGACCACCTATTTCCACATGTGAACACACATTTTAGAAAGGACATCCAGCGGCCATGGAGCAGTACAAATCAGAATGTGAGGTGCAGCATGGCAGTCTTGCACACATTTCCGCAGAAGTTCATGGGCTGTGAAAAACTGACCCATGCAAATTTTTGCATTTGCACATGTCTGCAGTCATCGAAACGTGCCCATGTGTATGATGAAATATGGCATGAAGGGTAAGTATGAAACCCTCATAGAGAACAATGGCAACAGAAATGTGAAGTGTGCATTTTTAAACAGTATTCACATGCAGACCCTGAGAACAGGCACATGCAGATGGGACTCATATATGCCCCCACTCCATGTAATCCCTGCACATCTACATTCTCCACAGGCAGCACATAGGGAAGCAGCCATGGCTAACAGGTAGTGTATTTTCAGCTGGACTGAAAACCTCATGCTGTGCAAATGATATAAGAGGAGGAGGTGCTCTACCTCCTATGGCTGCACAGACCTTCCCATGCTAAAGGAAGATGGGTATCAGAGAAGATCTGCATGGCCCTAGCACAGTAAATCACTCAAAGATTGCACACAGGAAGACACATAGTTGTAGGCAGACAACCAGTGGGCAGGCAGGGAAGTGAGGCAGCCAGGGCTGAGTGAAAAAGGTAGCCAAGACAGTCTTCTCCCCCAGGATGAACTCTCAGAGAGGCCTGTGAGAATATCACTAATCTGAGCAATCAATGTCATGACTGTAGCCATAGGCCCACAGACTATGAGAAACACAATTTCAACCAAGCAGTGATAGCTGTAACATACAAAGAAGCAGAGCAGTGGCAAGGGAATCGGAGACAAGAGACAGGCAAGACATGGCAGGAACATGAGAAGGGTGCAGGGATGTATGTGCAATGGTACATGAAGATGAGTACAAATGCAGGTAAGCTTCTGATAGCATCTTCCAACAATACCTGTACTCATGTAAAAATTGTGCACTGCATGTTCCCAGACCTGGGGGGTGGGTCCTTGCAATATAGTGCTAGAAGATGCTATTGGAAGATAAATTTCACACATTGGCATACTATAGCTAGCCACACAATAGTCCGAGAATATATACAACCCTAGATGATAGCCATTGGTAATTGCCATGGGTTATGTTGCAAACCAAGATATCTGATGAAAGAAATGGAAGATACAGTGACTAGCAGGAGTCCATGGGGGCCCCATGCTTGCATACAAAATCCTCTGCTTACCTGCATAGGGCTGAACCCCCTATCCAAAGGCAACAGAGAGAGACAGAGGCCACCACCACCATCAACAGTAGGGAAGCTCCTTCCACCACTGCCATCAGCCTTCCATCACCTCCAGCAGCAAACCAGCAGCCACAGCCGCCACCACTAGCAGCAGTTCAGCAGCTTCCATTGCCACCACAGTCACCACCAGCAATGGTCCCTCCCCTGACCCTGGAGGTACCATTTCTGTGACCACCACTAGAAAGAACAGTGCCTCCATGATCAGAGGAGAACACCATGATGGAGGTGGTGAGTGCCAGCAGCAGCAGCAGCAACTTGTCACCATGGGTGGTGTTCCCTTCTTAGGAGGAGAGAGGAAAGGAAGAAAAGTGAAATGTGGTCATTATTGGCAAGCAACAGGAGCAGGAAGGACAGAAGAAATCACAGGGGCAAAGGTGGAGTGGATTTTGGAAGAGGGATCTGAGGAGATCTCCTACCTTGAGCCAGAGGGTGGTGAGGAAGAGGGTGGGAAGTAGTGGGAGGAGTGTCGGGAGGTATGGGAGGGGGCAGGAAGGAGCAGGAGGAAGGGGAAGTGTGGGGGAGGGGGAGAGAGGGGAGGGTGAGGAAGCAGATGAACAGGCTGGTGCACTAGTGCAGCAACTGATCACTTAGGCTGTCCAGCTTGCCTTCATGCTGAGACAGGTGCCCCACCAAGATATCTTCCATCTCCTTGGAAATGCTGAAGTCCTGCAGTGCCTCTTGTCTTTGAATATGTAGTACATCAGGGCTTCAATGTGGTTGCCACTTCACAGGATTTCATGGTCAGCAACCTACAAGACCCAAGAGTGGATACATTCCATGGTTGTAGCAATAAGCCAACTCATGGCATGCATCTCTGCTCCAGCTAGAAGGGTTGAGGGTGGGGTGAGAGCTAAGAAGTCATGTGAATTCATATTTGCAGGCTATGTCTACACTAATACATTTCACCATTAGTTAGAAGAATATGCTCTATGTCTTTCTTTAGTTTGCATTTGACCACCACTCTTGCTTGCCACTGTCCTTTTACACATAGCAAGTGGTAGATGGCACTTCCCAGGGATGCACTTCCTGCTGTATGCCTGCCAGTGTGGTCCTACCTGATACATTGACCCCTTGCACTCCTGAACACCACCAAGCAGGCCTTGCTTCAGGTTCACAGCAATGTATTGGGGTCCTAGGCAATGTTCCCTCTAATTTTCTGTAGGGTGTGTGCGCATAAAATATCAGCTGTGCAGCTTTTGAAGGAAGGTTAAATTTTTGTGCGCCACACAATGACACTCGGAGTTATATACTTTAAAATTTGACTACACGTCAGAATATAGTACGTACATAACATTGATTTTAATCAAATTAAATGAAAATAGATGATTACTAAATGAAGCGGAAAATTTCTAGTAATTACAATCACAACTTTTAAATTTTAAGACATCTGTGTTGTTTTCTATCAGAATCAGAACCGTAATTTTTGTGCGCTCTGTTGTAAAGTATGTGCGCTCGCTTGGCAAGGTGTGTGCGCGCGCACACACGGACAGCTTAGAGGGAACAGTGGTCCTAGGCAATCATTAGCCTAGACCTCTCCCCCAGGATTTAAATAAGAGAACCACACCACCAAGATCATCTGTATACCACTTTACCTATAACAATAACATGGAAATTCATAATTGGTCATGCTTCCTTTGAGGATGAAACCTTGCTCTGTATGTATATGTGTACCTGCTCTTTCTGCAGGTAAAAAAAAATGTGCCGGTGGCTCTAGGAGTTTATGTGGCAGTCAGAATCTATGGTGTGCTGTGGAGACTACCTTGCTGCCTCCCAGAAGCTGCTCCCCTAAGCGACTGCCTAGTGGTGCCTGCTGGTTTGACTGCTCCTGCCGCCACTAATCTTTGCACATTCTCCCTTGCAGCCTGTCCATCTCTTATCTCTGTTCCCCCAAAAGGACCCTCCAGGAGCACATGACATGTCCCTCCCTAACCCTTGTCAAGGGCAACCCACCCTGTGGCACTTGGTCAGCGCTACCATCCACTAGATGATGCAGGGGAAGGGGTGGATAGCAGGAAGTATCACAGATACACAGACACATGTGTGGAGGGGGTCCTGCTACATCCACACCAGCAGGCAAAAAATGTATGGTGGTGCTCACTGAGCCTCCACAGCAGTGCACTGCAACTGCCCACATTACACTCAACAACAGGGCCCCTGTGGAAGGTGTCCATAGCCAACCATGGCTGTGTGCAGGCTGAGTGGAGTGTCCAGTGACTACACAGATGTCACCATGTCCATGGACTTCCACTGGCCATGTATCCATCCATCCTCCATTGACCACAGCTCATGCACCCATGTACTGGAAATTCATTGTGCTCACCATTTTTATGAAGGTTGGCAGCACCTCATTGGATTGGGGGTATGACAATGTACCAGGCGCCACACATGCACAAATATGAAAGAAAGGCAGGAGATGGTTACTCCACTTTTGATTTGACATTTATTAATGGACTGTGCACCATGTTAGAACATTGTAGATACATACACAGTTTGAAAAATGCCATATGGGTATAGCTGACATGATAAGTGGCAGGTAGCTATGGTGGTATCCTGGACCCCTTAATCTATATATATACAGCTTTAAAAAGTGGCAATTTCTCCAAATGTGTTAGTTTTGCTCATACCATGTCAATAATGAATCTTACTCCTAAATCAGAGTATGATGTACAGAGTATGATGAGTCAGAGTGGTGTATAATCTCAGTCTCTTAAATGTTCTGCTAATGCTAATTGTAGTACTTGCATCATGCCAAAAAGAGCTTCCTTCTAGAGTTCATAAGATGTAACATATATAGGCAACTTGTCAAGATACGATTGGAAATTCCTCTTGATCAGGTTTGTGACTCCCAGTGATAAAAAATATTTCTGCCACATTTTTGTGGTCTCTGACTGCATTTCTTTGTATTTCAAGATCTTTGCTCTTGCCACGCAATTCACAGAATAATTGCTTAGAGCTGACACCTCTATTATAAATGCCATTGTGGTGTTTTTCTCCTTTATGTCAGGTTTCCTTGCATTAAGCTTCTCATTTGTCAGAATGGGAATGTCCCAAGTTCTCATAAAGTTTTTTATTCTCCGTAATTCTCCTGGGGTCATGATCCCAGTATTTTTCTGGTACAGTGATGTTTTAGTGTTTACAAAGTTTCCACTGGATGAAGTGTGCCATCTTATTGTGTGTTTATGTACAAACTTTCTACCATCAGAAATTTACAACCAGTTACAAGATGAGTAGCTGTTTCCAGATCTTTCTTACAGAATCTACATATTTATTTATTTATTTATGGTTCTTCTATACCGCACTCTTTTCCATCAGCGCGGTTCACATTAAACAAGAATACTCATTACAAGCAACAGGCTGTTGTGAGTTTACATATAACAGGAGAGTTTGTTTTACCAGTATTCTCTATTCTCACTGTGAACCATCTCATTCCCACTATCCTGGCTGCAATTATCCTTAGGTTTCATATCACCTCTGACTATTCATGTGCCTGATCTTGATCAACAAATGGTTCCTGAAATAATACTTGAACTTTCCCACTATATTTATTATAGCCCCCCCCCCCCACTCCTGGAGAAGGTGCGGTCAGACCCTTACAATAATACCTGAGAAGTTATAACGTAATCAGTGTGCCAAGTGGGTACCTCAGAGTCTGCTGTCCCCCTCTGGTAGAAGCTTACAGAAGCCAGTAACCTCATCTCAACCAGCCTACTGTTAGATGAAAAAAGGATAAGAGGGAAATAAACTAATTTGGATAAGCCCCTACCAAGGTTATGTTACAATTATTATGATAGGGTAGATTTTGCAAGAATGGAACACATAACACCTTAATGTCTATAAGCTGAATTCTCAGATAAATGTATTAAAGCTCAAATAACTTGTTGCACAAGCTTAAAGATGGATTCAGAAATTTTAATAGTTAAACAAGTGCAATGAATAAAGTATTTATATTTGGTGCACCTTAGAACTGAATTAACATTCAGTATTTCTCTTTTGCTCACAGTAGTCTTCTAATACAAAGTACTCAAGTGTTTCAGTTTTTCTCCTTAAGATATCTTTACAGTGGTAAGAGGAATTATTTTGAAACTTCTTTTGTATCCTTTTCTTTCTACTCTTTCCAATTCATCTCTTACTATAAATATATTTCTTTATATGGGAACTTCCACCTTTTAACATGTAATTTCTTTTATTATGCAGAGTACTCTGTATATATTTCAATTGGCAATGTAAAGTATGAGCTCATAAATGTAATTCTTTTTGTGTTTCAGGCTGTTGATGCACTGGCCCCTTTCTTACCAGAAACTTTCTTGTGAAGGGGCCCAGTCTCTTGTCCAGAAGTCCTGAAGTGTTCTCTTCCAGGAGTGTCACAGGATTCCTATGGTCCAGCGATGATTCCGTCTTTACCTACTCCCTAACTTTAATAAATCAATAAATAAAACTAATCTAAATTGAGGCTGCATCCACAGTCACTTGGGGGTTAATATGTTGACTGGGATCTAATGTAGTATACTGTCCCTATCCTATCCAAAAAATAAAAGATAATTGAATGCCCCTATCTAAGCCCACATATCCACAATGGCCAGACACACCTACCCCTTTCACAGCCATAAAACATATTCCTTTAAGAACACAGGAATTTTCAGTTTAAACCTTAATTAGGCAGTGTCCTTCTGCCTGTGGTTTAAATCCTGTGCCTCACACTCTCTCAGCACTGCTTCCAATATCACACAGAACTATTACTCCTCTGAGAGTTCAAAATTACCAGGACCCAGCAGAGCTATCAGGATTCCACCACAGGATTAAGCATATATATTTTCCAAAGAAGCTTCACTATAGTTTCAGATTCCAGTATTTTTAAGTTCCTTACAAGAGCTCAATACAGCTTTCTTTTTCCAATTCTTAAGCTATTTCAAAGAAAGGAAGTTTCCTCTTACCCCCCCCCCCCCCTGCTCTGAAGATTCCAACCAGCCACGCCAGGCAGCGATACAAGATCTCTGTCACAGGATTTTAAAATATTTCTTTTCTCTCAAGAGAGATCAGGATGACTACAAGTTTGGATATCTGTACCTTTGGTCGAAGAAGAAGGGGTACTTAGATGACGCTTATCATTATGGCAGGAGCAATAGTAGGAATTTAAATTAAAAGAAGGTTGCTATGACTTTAGAACCAACACCAGAACCAGCAAAGGCAATGGAGCCCCAGAAGAAAAGTAGTAAGAGTCATTCAGAGGACCAGGTAGTTTCCACTGCCTCACTTTTGGGTAATGGCAGTTTCCGTATCAAACAAGATCGGGATTTTTTCATGAAACGTTTGTGGAAGGGCGGAGGGAGAAAACAGACAGGAGGGGAGGAAATGGGATCTCAGACCAAACAATAACATACATTCAAATTAGCCCCACAGCGGCAGAGGCAGGGGTGGCAGATACCATCAGGGAAGCAAGAGAGCTTCCTATCTGGAGATATGGGATGTGTGAACAATTTATCAGATATAACCTTAACCCCAGTTCAGACAGAAGTTTTGAACAAAGGTTTATCTTTTGTGCCCGTGGCATGATATGATGCGTTTAACACTAGAGTAGACTTTTATACATTTGTAAGAAGACTAAGGATAAAGGATGTTTTCTTTGATAAGCAGGGAACTCATACAGATATATCTGTCGTACATAAGAATTCTACTTGGTTACCACCCCAGGGTGCACATGCAGCAATTGATATTTTTGAAAAAGTGGTGCTGTCACGCATTGCAAATCTGGAACAAATGAAGCCACATATTTTTGATAATATAACACGTGAACAGAGCAGGCTATCATTACACTACAAACAGATTATTGTATCGTTATCAAACTGGCTGATAAGGGAGGGGCTATTATGATCCTGAACCGCAGGGACTATATTGGAGAGATCAGATGACAACTGCAGGATATAGATTTTTATGTTAGGAGACCAAACAGAAGATTCCTTCTTTAGTCCAGGATGGTCTTGATATAGGCTTTTTGTCAAAGAAAGGGGGTGATTTTTTAAGAGTTCAGTACCCGGTGGTGCCTATGATCTACATTTTACCAAATATCCATAAGACACTTCATAATCCCCCTGGAAGGCCCATTATTTTGGCTATTGGGTCATTGTTAGAACCGCTTTCAAAGTTTTTGGATGTTCTACTGCACCTTTTCATCACCCAGATTCCATCCTATACACGTGACTCTGCATGTATAATACAGATACTGTAAGATTTTCAGTCATAGCATGGATAATTAATATCAGTAACTTTAGATATTGTATCTCTATATACAAACATCCCTCAGGAGGCTGCTGTGAGCATCAGTGAGGAGATTTTTTTTAAAGAGGTCAGAACATGGGGGGGGGGGGGCGGAGCCTAACTTCAGGCAAGATGGACGCATAAGAGCTATGCTCTGGAGGGTAATGATCATGAATCCTGACTTCTGCAGCTTTTAATTAAGCAGATCCTACCTATTTTGGAATCAGTCGACTCCGGATATATCTGGCCCCAAACCGATACATCTGGATTACCAAGGAACTCAAAACGCCAGTGCAAAGTGAACTAAAATGGAGCCTCTCTCACCTCACAAAATGGCGGTCATCCGAGATTGTCCTGAGGCCTTGCAGGAATTTCTTGCTGAGATCCATGCTGTTAAAGATATGGTTAAAATCAAATGGAGACTCGCTGAATACAATGCAGGAGGATATTAATGCCTTAAAAAACTGTTTGGAGTCGATTACAGTGAGATTGGAGAAGGTGGAGAACGTGGTGGCAACACATGGGGAACGGTTCAGGGCCGTTGAGAAGCAAGCAAAGCTGATCCGGTCACTACAAAGAGAGTTGAAAGATGGTAACAATAGTGCTCGAAGAATTAACATTAGGATCCTGGGAGGTCCCAAGGGAGCTGAAGGTCCAGATATGCTGGCCTTTTTACAATCAATGATCCTGGGTGTGCTGAAAGTGAAGTTTGCTATGTCTTTTGAGATCAAGCGCGCCCAGTCTGTGGTTTTGGGCAAGCATCCACGCCCAATCATCCTAAAAGTTCTGTGATTTCAACAAGTCACACAAATAATGGAAGCAGCCAGAATGCACTCTCCCTTAGAATATCAAGGGCATAAGCTCCTCTTTTTCCCTGACTTCGCGAAAGTGATGGTAGGTTTCTTGACGCTACGCCTACGCTTGTTGCAGCTGCAGGCCCGTTTTGTGCTGCTTTATCCTGCCCTCATGAGAGTCACGCTGAACAACCAGACCAGGACTTTTGATGATCCAGGGGAGTTGCACGTGTTTTTGGAGGACAAAGAGCTGGTGTTGAGGCGGTGAAAACCTGCCTTGCAATCAGCAGTGGACATAAACTTTGCAGAGTAACCAAGGCAGGTCGGACCCGGTGGCCCCCGCTCCCCCGCCCCCTTTCACATTTTTGCCATGCCCGTACCCATAAGAAATACATAAACACTGATCTTTTGGCTCAAATGGTCGCAGCTTTATTAAGTTAACACAATCCAAACATTGTTTTCAACATCCAACTTCTTACTGTCATACTAACTCCCGAGCGGAATGAGCCCTCAACCGCCATACCACTAGCAAGGTGAGCTCATTCCACTCCCGCCGCGGCTGAGCCAGCGGCAAATCCACCCCCCTTTTCCCCGGCCTCGCCATACTACTAGCAAAGACCGGCCAGGGGTCACCCGGGTTGGGGGCACCCGCCCCACCCCCATTACAGCTTAAGGCTCCGGACCCCGGAAACCTCCGGGATCCCGCCTCCCCCCCCCCCCCAGCTGCGACAACCCAACCCCTATATCCTGAATGCAGGGTGGGCGGGCGGGAAGATGCCGTCCTCTTCACCGGTCTCGTCAAGGGACCGCCGCCGCCGCGCGCTCCTCTTAAAAACCCCCCCTTTACCCCTCTCCTCATTGGCTCGCGCCCTCCTCCATCAATGGGGGCGAGCCAATGGGTTCAAATAATGCGACCCCAGCCCCCGCCCACCACTTCACGCCGAGGGCAGGGTCCCACCGGGCCGCGCGCCTGGTTACCTACGGCCGCTAGGGACCCTGCCCTGCGGCCTCGCCATTCTCCAATGCTTTCTCATATGGGTGTTTTGATTGGATCTGAGGTTGTGAAGTTGTGATTTAAATCATGCAGAGTTGATATTCAATGTGGTTCTCTCAGGGCAACTCCAGGGTACTGCTGTGGTCACACTGTCTTTCTCTTTTGTTTCTTTCTTTCTTTTATGTTTTGTGTTGTCTGTGGTGTTTGAGTTGGTTCGGAGAGCATCAGGGCATTGTAAGGCAAAATGGCCTTTATCTATCTACACGTAGCCTTCAGTGATCATACAATGTAGGGGCAGTTTTGCTTTAGTGTTTTAGAGCCTCGGGTTTGGGGACGCTATTCTAGTGGTGGGTAGTGGTCAGTATAAGAAGCCCTAAGTGGCAGAGGAGTTGAAGTGAATTAGTTATTTACACTCTCCGTGTCTATCTTGTCCCTTTGGGCTCATCCACTAAGTTCAGAGTTTGTTATAGTCCCCCAGGGTTTTGGTGGCTTTTGATGTTTAGAATCATTTTTTTTTCTTTTGAGCGATCTTCTATAAAGGCTATGGCTAAGAGGTGTTTTTTCTGCTTGTGTTTTTTCCCTTGGGCTATTAATGTAGCTATTATTCTGAGTGCTTCAAAAGTGTGGATTAACAATGTAAAATCATACGTTACAACCTGGTATGTTTCTGCAACACTTGTCTATCACAGTGTGCTATATTGTCACTATGTCTTCCTTTAAGATAGTCTCACTGAATGTTAAGGGCATTAACAATCCCATTAAGAGGAAAGAGATATTTTTATATGGGCGCAAGGAAAGTGCTGACATCCTATTTCTGCAAGAGACACATTTGAATGTGAAGGAGTCTTTAAAATTAGATATGAAACCCTTTTCACTAGTGGCTTTTTCAGCTGCCAATCATAAAAAAATGGGGTAGCCATTCTAGTAAGGAAACCTTTATCCCCTACTGTACTGCAAACCAGATCTGATACTGAAGGGCATTGGGCAATGGTTGTCATTAAGTGAGGATCTACTGAACTGGCCTTAATCAATATCTATGCCCCTAATATAGATTGCCCTACTTTTTTTTAGCTCCATTGTGGCTTTGACGCAAGAGGTGTCCAGATACCCGACTATTGTGGGGGAGACTTCAACCTCGTGCTAGACCCCTTGTTAGACAGGAGTCCAGTGAGAACTAATAAGGCCCCCAAAGCACACTCTGTTCTTTTGTCATTAATACAAGAATTAGGCCTGGTAGACATATGGCGGTTGCAACATCCTGTTGACAAAGAATACACTTTTTTCCCTCCCCTCATAACTCGGTATCGCACATAGATGTTTTCTTTGTCTCTAAAGGACTATGTTCTAGAATCAGTGAGTCCAATATTCATACGGCTCATATTTCTGATCATGCCGCAATCTCATTCTCCCTATTGGACTCAACGAGCTGCCCATCTCATAAGCATTGACATTTTGACAGAACTCTTCTTGGTAATCAAGAGTTCTGGGAGACCATTCTGATGGCTATAGAGGAGTATTTTCAGTTTAATCTACCTCATGACACTTCGGGTTGGGTGTCATGGGAGGGTTTCAAAGCTAACATGCAGGCCACCATAACCAGTTTTGCTATACGGCAGGCCAAGCAACGTAAAGCAGAGGTTGAAGCTTTGGATAAGCAGATTAAAGTGGGGGAATGCATCATAGGTCAGAAAACTGATCCTAACATTCTGATATGGTTACAACGTCTTAGATTTAGATATAACTCGATTTTGACTACTGAGGCTTCACAGAATATTCAGGTACAGAAAGGGAGGTATTATTTGGAAGGTAACAGGGCCGGACAGTTATTAGCTAACTCGTTAAAAGGTCACAAAGAAGCTTCTTGCATTGCTGCTTTGAGAGATTCTCAGGCGCAACAATTGATTGTTGAGGACTCTGAAATCGCAGAAATCTTTCATCAATTTTATGCTCAGCTATACTCCCCAGAGATAGAATTCTCTGAGTAAGTTTTTGAGAGATTACTGGACAATATACAGAGGCCTGTGTTGGATCAGGAAACAGCTGCAGGTGTAGATAGGCAGATTACGGTCATGGAAATTATCCAGGCTACTGACTCTATGCAAGTAGGCAAGGCTACCGGACCAGATGGCCTTCCGGTTGAATTTTATAGAACCTTTTCCAAAGTGTTAGGCCTATATCTTCAACAATATTATAGGCTTCTTTTAGAAGCAGAGGCCCAGACTGGAGTGTTTGCCTCTGCGAATATTGTAGTTCTTGAAAAGCCTGGGAGAGACCCTCAGATGGTTAGTAATTACCACCCAATTTCGTTACTAAATGCAGATTATAAAATATTCGCTGCCACTTTAGCTGGCCATCTCTCTAAATTGATTCCATTTTTGATTCACCCGGATCAGTGTGGCTTCACAGAGGGATGCACTACAGCCGATAATGCCAGAGTTTTTCATGTCTTGGAAGGTGCGGAAGGAGCAGAGGGCCCACTGGTGGGATTATTGCTAGATGCAGAGAAAGCGTTCGATTGATGAGTGGCCTTTCTCATTTGCCATCTTGAGGTGGTTTGGTTTTGGTGAGGGTTTCCTTAAATTAATTAAACTTATGTATGCGAGACCAAGTGCTAATATTTCTGTGAATGTGACTCAGTCTAGAGATTTTATCTTAGGGGTTGGCACCCGTCAGGGTTGCCCCCTTTCACCTATCCTTTTCAATCTGGCCTTGGAACCTTTGGTGCTATTGTTGAGACAAAGCTCTGCGGTTAAAGGTGTGCCCATAGCTGACATGGAAATTAAACTTTCTGCTTAAGCTGATCTACTGCTGTTCACCATGCCCAGTTCAATTCTGGCTGTTCTAAAATTGATAGACCAATACTCAGGATTATTAGGTTACAAAATTAATTGGCCAAAGTCTGTAGCGTTCCCTTTAAATTTACAAGTTTGTAGTGCGGATTTGGAAGATTACCCTTTTGGGTGGGAGTCCAAAATGGTGAAATACTTAGGAGTTCACTATTGTCATCCACTTAGTGAAACTCTGCAATATAATGAAGGGGTGCTCCTTTCCACGGTATGAAATATGACTGCGAAATAGTCACTGGTCTTTCTTTCTTGGTGGGGTCATCTTGAAGCGATAAAAATGACTATCGCTCCTAAGGTGAACTATGTGTTAAAAATGTTGCCAGTTTTCCTTTCGGGTAAAACATATCGTCAAGTTGAAAGGACTTTTGTCCAATTTCTATGGAAAAATAAACCGCCTAGAATTGCTCTTAGGAAGCTTAAGTCTAAAAAAGAGAAGGGGTGTGTGAACTTCCCTGATTTTCAGGCCTACCACTGTGCTTTTCTGCTAAAACAGGGTTCAAGATGAGTGGAGGGGGATAAGGGCAACACCCAGTGTGGCTTGATTTGGAAGAGAGATTGATTGCTCCGTTCCCCTTGTACCTCCTCCCTGGCATGGTGTCTTCTGAGAGGTTGAAGTTTCATAGGGTTATAACAGACACCCAAAGGGCTTTCCAGCAGTTAGTAAGTGTAATTCCTCAGGAGAAATACTTGTTGAAGCTTATCCCCATTTGGTACAGTCCTTTTTTTAAAAATTCATCAAAGTCCGTTTGCATGGAAACAATGGTTTAGCAGGGGCATTTGGTTATAGGACAATTGATACTGGAAGACAGGTAGAAGCCCTTCATATGTCTACAGTGTGAATTTGACTTGCCTAAATCCTTATACTTTCAGTGGATTCATCTGAGATATTGCATAGAGAAATCCCTTATTGATATTAAATCTTTACCTGAAGAATGGGGGTTGTTGAATATTATAGGTTCAGCCCAAATGGCTTCTGGGGTAACTTCTTACTACTATAAAGTGGTCGTTCAGAACCCCACCCCACAGTCCATTGGTGTTCAACGGATATGGGAGCATGATTCTGGGGAGACTCTCAGGAATCGTGAGTGAAATTTTGGGGCAAGCTAATTAGAGTCTCTCAGTTTGCTTCTATCTCCCAAGCACTATATTTCTTTGCACACAGAGCTCATTTTACCCCAATAAAGGTTTCCAAGTGGGAAAAGTCAGCTGGAAATAAATGTTGGTCTTGTTAGAGGGATGTTGGCACTTTAAGACATGTGGTATATGACTGTCCTAATGTTCAGTCCTATTGGATTTTGATTTGGAACTGAATCCAAGATGTCTTGGGAATCAGGGCCACTCTCTCCTGGTCTATTATAGTTTTCTGGTCAACATTTGGCATCTCGTCATTACAAAAGGATTGTCATTTCCTATTTGACTTTATTTATTTATTTTTATTTCCATTCTCTTATATACTGCGCTATTCTGCATCAGTGTGGTTTACATTGAACAAACTGAAATTACATTGAACAGGGCATTATAGCTTGGAGATAACTATTTTACAGGGAACATGGGCTATGGAGGGTTAAGTGGCTTGCCCAAGACCACAAGGAGCACCTGTGGGACTAGAAACCCCAGTCCTTCCGGCCCAAGGTTGCTGTCCTCTAGTGGAATTTGAACCCCTGACCTTCCGGCCTGAAGTACCTTGCCCCAACCACTAGGCCACTCCTCCACTATGATGGGAGTGGCGTTGCATCTTATTACCAACTGGAAACATACGGCAGATCTTAACTGGCACACATGGTGGAATCGTCTATGCTTATGTTGTAAATATGAGCAAATGCCACGTTATGGTACAACCCCCATGCCTTTTACCTTGCTTAAATGGAAACATAGTTATATTTCAAAAGCATGCTATGGTGTAAATTAAGGGGTAATTAGTCAATCAATCATGTTTCCACATGGTATAGGGCTGCTTTGGTGGCCTCATAGCCCTTGTAAGCCTCTTTATTTTCTTTTTATAGTCTCTTTCTAAGATGATCACAAGATGAGGGGAGGGTTAATTTTGGGGTAGGCTGTTAAGGCCTTGTTTTCTTGCTCTTATGTTTAAAGAGAAGTATCATTTTAATTATAACTTTTTGTTTTTTTTTGTTGTAATTTGTCTGTAAACGTAAATAAAGAAGTTAAAAAAAAGAGGTCAGAACATAAACGTATCCCTACTTTTTTCCTCACATGCCTAGCGAAGCTGGCCCTCCTCAATAATTTATTTTGGTTTAATGGCCTTTTTTTCAAACATTCTGTGCCATGGGCTCATCAATGGCTGCCAATATAGCCAACTTATATTTAGCACTGCTTGAACAATTGTTCTTGAGTAACCATCGGTTTCAAAGGCACATTCGGTTGTGGCAACATATATTGATGACGTCCTCCTCATTTGGGATGGGGAGTTGCACGATTTGGTTTAGCTCAATCTATGTGATCCCAATCTTCAGTTCCAAGTGAATCATAGTAGGGTGGAAATATCCTATTTGGATGTTATGATATGCAAAGGGGACAATGGATTTATAACTAATCTTTACCGTAGGCCCACAGACCATAACCATTTCCTTCACTACTAGAGCTTCCATAATAGCTCATTGAAAAATATTTTGCCAATCAGCCAATTCCTTCGGGTTAGGTGAATATGTACGAACCAGGAAGATTTTGAGGTGAATGCACTGGATCCTGGTAGTCGGTTTCATGGAAAGGGATATCCTAAGCAATGCATAGATAAAGCCTTTTCTAGAGCATTAGTAACAAAATGGGAAGGTTTGATTACTAACAAGGTTAAATCTAAAAGGACAGATTAGTTTGTCCACTGCTTTTTTCTATGTTTTCAAGACAGATCTCTAGAATAATTAAGGAGGAATGGCATATGCTTGAGACTATGGGAACCACAAAAAGCAAGAACCAGAAGTCAGGACTATTCAAAACCAATTTATTGATAACAGACCCCGACGCGTTTCGGCAATAATGCCTTCATCAGGGGGTAACAGCTATAATGTAAATAAAAATAATAATATACATCAACCTTAAAAGAATAAATAAAATAAAATAAAATAAACGAATACTTGAAATGTTATAATCTGGATAAAAACTGGACTGGTGGAGCTAACCATCAATAAAATTAAACAAGACAAATGTATAAAATGTATAAAAACGCAGGACATAGAAATATATAATCAAAAGTAATGATGTAACATAAACACTTATAAACAATTATGAATAAAAGTATGTCTGAGAAAAATAAATGAAAAACAACATAAGTCTCATCAACATCAAGAGAAAAAGAAAATGATTCAAAAAAATTCTGGTACTTACATACAATCATGTGCATGGCTAAAAGTATAATCCTAAGTTCAAGGCTGTGTACGGGTTCTGTCTCACTATATTGAAGAGACTGAATGGTGCCTAAGTTGGACTACAAATATAATAAGTAGCAAGGTAAGAACTTTAGTTGAACTCAACATGTTAAGAAATCGTAAATAGTTAAATTATTGAAAAAGATAACAACAATAAAGTAATATATAATATAATACATTATTATATTATTTTATCAATAAATGTTAATAAGCATATTGATTATCGACCATCAGACATGTATACGGCTGTTTTAAAATGAGACTAATAAACAGAGAGTCAAAGGTGAATTAAATATCTGGCAAAAAAGTAAAACCAGGAAAGACATAACAACTATTCCAATGAGGTAAAATTGCACAAATCGAAGGTGCCAACACATAAAATAACATTAAATAGTCTGAGTGGGTAAGTCTTTTATACGTTATGAAGATAACATCAAATAATTTAAATAATAAATTGATGATTATGTTTGTTTGTACCTATATCTTTGTATTGAGAGGGAAGACCAATGATAGTAAAAAGATTAGCTCTAGTAAAATTACTATAAAGGATATATATATGTAATAACATGTACGTACCCACTAATGATATTGTTTGATAGAACACACGCTTATCTAAATCTTAAAAAACTGTATGTATGCATAATTAAGTATTAAATAAAATGAATAAATATGGTTATCTTAAAATTTGATAAATTAAAAAACAATGATCTTAATATCCTGTGTCAGTAGATACAACAAGAGTATTAGGATCAAGACTCTGATATTGAGACAATGACATTAAATGAGAACAGTATGTAATTGATTTAAAGGACATATATGGATTTCTTGATAACGTTATATCATTCTCTAGATGCCTAAGTTAACGATATAGAACTTATGTAGTGGAAAAATTCATATGTCTTGATATAATGTCACGTACTGTTGTTGTGAGCTAGAAAAAATCACATGTGATCATTAATAGCGGGCTTAGGAAGGAATGGGCCAAAGTTTATTTAAAACTAACCGGCATGGTGGTTTGACTCGAGGAAAAGAATATATGCCTCAGATACATTATAGTGACCCAAAGTGTAAAATACCTTAAAAAAGGTCTTATTCCTTCCAGATCGTTGCCTAAATAAAAAATGCATAAAAATGTTCACTTACTGTATAAAAACAGGTTGTTACTTGGAAAAGGTTTTATAAAAGAGAAAACTGAGTATTGAATTTACATGTGCATTGTGAATAAAACAAGTATTGAATCAATGTAAAACTACATTGAAACTACTATGTTTACATGTGTCAAACTAAACGCAGTGGGGATAATGCCGTGAGACACGGAGGAGAAGGAAAGTGACAATAAAGATACCAAAACGAACTGTTTCCATCGTATAGCATTATGTATTGCTTAACTCACACTACTGCTATTGTAATAGTGTGCAAGTAATTTACTCACGTCAATCCTCCGAGCGAATCCACAAATATCTGCCTTGGAGAAATGCAAGAAGCTGATGCTGCTCTCATGAAAATCGAAAGTGAAAGTGCACTAGCTGCGGGGATTTGATATAGCTTTTTTGAACTTGGCGCCAAAAAAAACAGAAAGCTGATTGGAGGATGAATAATGAGATGAAACACGTAGAAGCTCATTATAATATAAATGAATAAGATCGCTAGATAACCATGTGTAATGGATGCGCTTGCAAACCAGCTTGTTAGTAAATAAAGACCAAGATACCAGCAATGATACTGTTATTAAACAGAGAATGACAAGACCAATATATAAATAGATGTATCTCTAAAATACCGTGACAATTATCTAGATCAATGAATGTGTAAACTAAAATGGACAAGAACATCATGACATGAACCATGAGTTACAGGTAGAATTATCGGTAAAAACTATTAAAGAGGGGAAGAAACGAACTCAATACTTGACAAGTTGTATGTCTTCTTATGCCTCTACTATCGTACAAGGTGCAAACATTAGAAATAATCTATCTTCAGGGATACAACGCTGGTACTACATGTAAGAAGTGAAGAGTCCAAAAAACCTAAATGCATGAGCTGCAGAGAGCATATTATCCCTCTACATAGATATCAAAGAGGGGTTGATTGAGGAAAGCAATTAATAATGCCATAAGCTGCAGAGGAGCACGTAATAGCCTCTACATTAATGTTTAAAGGCAAGCTAGTAGGAAAGGCCAATTGGTAATATAAACTTGGGGAAACTCAATGTAATATTAATAAACATTTGCTGAGAAACAATGTGGTATGTAATTGTACTTGCAAATAAATCAGAGGTGAAATAAGAACAGAAAAACACCGATGATGATATTGTTAGTTGAAGAGATATATTGTGATGAGCATCAGGATTGCAATAGAACATTACAAAGGAGTAGCCATGGGCTCCTCTATGGCTCCAGATGTGGCTAACCTCTATGTGGCAAACTTTGAAGCACAATATTTAACTATTCATCCTTACACATCTAATGTCCTTTTATGGAAGAGATATATAGATGACATTCTGATCATATGGGAAGGTCCAGAAGACAAACTACAAGAATTTTTCCTATGGATTAATTCCCTGGACCCCCATTTGCAATTTGACATACAACTTGTCAAGTATTGAGTTCGTTCTTCCCCTCTTTAATAGTTTTTACCGATAATTCTACTGTAACTCATGGTTCATGTCATGATGTTCATTGTCCATTTTAGTTTACACATTCATTGATCTAGATAATTGTCCACGGTATTTTAGAGATACATCTATTTATATATTGGTCTTGTCATTCTCTGTTTTAATAACCAGTATCATTGCTGGTATCTTGGTCTTTTATTTTACTAACAAGCTGTTTGCAAGCGCATCCATTACACATTGGTATCTAGCGATCTTATTCATTTATATTATAATGAGCTTTCTACGTGTTTTCATCTCATTATCATCCTCCAATCAGCTTTCTTGTTTGTTTTTTGGCGCCAAGTTCAAAAAAAGCTATATCAAATCCCCCCGCTAGCTTGCACTTTCACTTTTCGATTTCATGAGAGCAGCATCAGCTTCTTGCATTTCTCCAAGGCAGATATTTTTTTTTGGATTTCGCTCGGAGGATTGACGTGAGTAAATTCCTTGCACACTATACAATAGCAGTAGTGTGAGTTAAGCAATACATAATGCTATATCATGGAAACAGTTCCGTTTTGGTATCATTTATTGTCACTTTCATTCTCCTCCGTGTCTCACGGCATTATCCCCACTGCGTTTAGTTTGACACATGTAAACAAGTAGTTTCAAATGTAGTTTTACATTGATTCAATACTTGTGGGTTATTCACATGCACATGTTAAATTCAATACTCAGTTTTCTCTTTTATAAAACCTTTTCCAAGTAACAACCTGTTTTTATACAGTAATTGAACATTTTTATGCATTTTTATATTTAGGCAAACGATCTTGGAAGGAATAAGACCTTTTTAAGGTATTTTACACTTTGGGGTCACTATAATTGTATCTGAGGCATTATATCTCTTTTCCTCGATTCAAACCACCATGCCGGTTATTTTAAATAAACTTTGGCCCATTCCCTTCCTAAGCCCGCTATTTAATGATCACATGTGGATTTTTCTAGCTCACAACAACAGTACGTGACATTATATCAAGACATATGAATTTTTCCACTACATAAGTTCTATATCGTTAACCTTACTGCATCTAGAGAATGATATAACGTTATCAAGAAATCCATATATGTCCTTTAAATCAATTACATACTGTTCTCATTTAATGTCATTGTCTCAATATCAGAGTCTTGATCATATACTCTTGTTGTATCTCCTGACACAGGATTAATTAAGATCATTGTTTTTTAATTTATCAAATTTTTAAGATAAACCATATTTATTCATTTATTTAATATTAATTATTATGCATACATACAGTTTTTTAAGATTTAGATAAGCGTGGTTCTATCAAACATATCATTAGTGGGGTACGTACATGTTATTACATATATATAATCCTTTATAGTAATTTTACTAGAGCTAATCTTTTTACTATCATTGGTCTTCCCTCCAATACAAAATATAGGTACAAACACACATAATCATCAATTTATTATTTAAATTATTTGATGTTATCTTCATACCGTATAAAAGACTACACTCAGACTATTTAATGTTATGTTTATGTGTTGGCACCTTCGATTGTGCAATTTTACCTCATTGGAATAGTTTTATGTCTTTCAGGTTTTACTTTTTTGCCATGATATAGATTCTCAACCTTTGACTCTCTGTTTATTAGTCTCATTTTTAAAACAGCCGTATACATTCTGATGGTCCGATAATCAATGCTTATTAACATTTATTGATAAAATAATATAATAAATGTATTATATTATATATTTACTTTATTGTTGTTATCTTGTTCAATAATTTAACTATTTACGATTTTCTTAACATGTTTGAGTTCAACTAAAGTCTTACCTTGCTACTTATTATATTTGTAGTCCAACTTAGGCAACATTCGATCGTGTCTCTTCAATATAGTGAGACAGAACGTACACAGCCTTGAACTTAGGATTATCTTTTAGCCCATGCACATGATTGTATGTAAGTACCAGAATTTTTTGGAATCATTTTCTTTTTCTCTTGATGAAATGAGACGTATGTTGTTTTTCATGTATTATTCTCAGACATACTTTTATTCCTAATTGTTCATAACAGTTTATGTTTACCATTATTACTTTTGATAATCATATTTCCATGTCCTGCGTTTTTATACATTTTTATACATTTGGTCTTGTTTAATTTTATTGATGTTAGCTCCACCAGTCCCCAGTTTTTTATCCAGATTATAACATTTCAAGTATTCGTTTATTTTATGTTTAATTTTATTTATTATTTCTTTTACGGTTGATGTATATTATTATTTTTTATTTACATTATAGCTGTTACCCCCTGATGAAGGCATTATTGCCGAAACGCGTCGGGGTCTGTTATCAATAAATTGGTTTTGAATAGTCCTGACTTCTGGTTCTTGCTTTTTGTGGTTCCTGCTGGACTTTTGCAAGCACAAGTGCTCCTTGTTTTTTCCCCATATGCTTGAGACTATACCTACTTTTGCGAAACAACAGGTGACCATAGCATATAAAAGAAACCAGAATCTTTCCGGTCTTTTAGTACCATCAGCCCTGCCAGTTCCACGTCTAAAACCACTTACCTTGGGACATTTCAAATGTGGTTCATGTTCAGTGTGCCCTCACGCCATCACTACCAAAAACGTTTTCATAAATCCTCAAACGGGGATGTGGTTTTCCCTATCTATATTTACCAACTGCAAAATGGAGAATGTGATATATGCCATTCTGTGCCCTTGCCAGTTAATATGTATAGGGAAAACCAAAAGATCAGTTCGAACACGGATTGTGGAACATAAAAGTTGCATTAAACGTGGTATTCCACAGAAACTGTTAGTTGCACATTGGCGTGAATTATCACATAGCCTTACGGATCTTAAATTCGATGTGCTAAAACAGGTATACCCCCACTGGCGTGGAGGGGACATGGATAAAACATTGTTACATCTTGAACAGAGATACACTTTTCAGATGAACTCTATGGCCTCCTTAGGGTTGAACCTAGAATCTGACCTTTCCATTTTTCAGTATTTTCTTTCTCCCATAGTTATCCTTTGCTATGTGCGTATGTCCCCACACATTTAGGTGTATGCATGTGCATGTGTGTGTGTGTGTGTGTATATATATATATATATATATATATATATATATATATATACATACATACATACATACAGTATGCACATTTTTTTATCGCATATGCTACATGGAAATAGAATGTTTTTTTCTATGTTGTTAAAGTGATCAGTCATTCATTATCTATATATATAAACAGCCTATGGGTTCTCTCGGCAGATTAGTATGTTTTAATTCGGGATGCTCACTCAAGAGGATGTCCATATGTACCACCCACTTATGAATATTTAAGGATGACATGGTGTGATGTCGGTCTCTCTCCTTTTAAAATCTGATGTTTGGTAGGTTGTTTCTTCTTTTTAGAGGTCTTCATTTACAAAGTGCTTTTGGTTCAGTGCACACTCTAGCAGGAAGTACAGATATCACATCTGTCATGAGTTTTATGCGAATGTATAAGTAATTTCGAAGGGCATTTATTTTATTATATTTTACTGATGTGAGCAAAGCACTGTTCAAAAGTTTAAGCTGGAACATTGCTTCTAAGGCTCATGATTGAAATTCGCTATATAAGTTCCAAGACACATAAGGCTGATGTTGGTCATTTGGATTTTCTACAGTGGATAGTTTTCCACTTAATATTTGTGAGTTATGTTGGGAAACAGTGCATTGAGCATGGGTGGTTATGACTGTCTAGAGAGCCACTTGCGGTGTTAGCACTCGCCACGGGCTATGCGCTGCTATTGATAGGATAGGTTTCTTGAAAAAAATAGAAATGAAATGAGCATCTAAGGTCTGATCTTCTAAATAGTATGTTTGTGGTTCAGGAATACATTGTTATATGCTTCGCACAAATGGACATGTTTTTAATACCATGCTATATAGCCCTGTAGTTAAATCGAGCATGTGAGTGAGTTGTTTTTTAAGAGTAGTCAGTGGTGCGAGCATCCAACTTAGTTCTAGTCCTCCTCCCGCCGAGTTCTGATTATATCTGTCCATGAAACACATAACATAAGTTTGGTTTTATGAATATTGGGGTCACTTTAGAAGTTTAAAGGATTGGTTGTATAGGTGTTGTAAACAGGTAGCTAGGTCAGTAGAGTCCTGATAAATATTGTAAACAGATCAATTGAGATGGTATATGTTATTCACATCTTGCTTAAGTCCTGCTGTAGTGGACGTACAACAGCTTATAAGGATAAATGCGGAGTACATATTCTCTTAAGAACGAATTTAATAGATCCAATTGAATATAGTTAAGCTCTCATAATCCCCTGAGATAGCCAGTTGGCCCTACATGGATAGGACTTGATTCTCTATTGATCTAATAGAATATAGTTAGCTCTCATAACTCCTTGAGATAGCTAGTTGGCACTATATTGATAGGACTTGATTTCACAATGAAGAAATTATACATTAATATTGTGAATTAAATTATTTTCCTGCTGTTGTGTACAATAGGTATACAGGTTATATTCAATCAAGAGAGCATGTGATTAGGTCCCTCCTTTCTGGTAAATTTATGGTCACCACGTACTCAGCTTGGTGGTCATCCTGAGCTCTCTATTTGTCATCTCATATGTTTGTTTTCATTTATCTAGCACAATTTTACTCCTTTTTAATTTGGAGATTATAAAGCAGTCTTCTTATTATTGTATTAACACTTATACATGTTTTTAATGCATGCTATTAATTCTTGGTGTTTGCTTTTCATGGATTTTAGAATGTTTATATGTGTAATTTTATTGTTTCTTAGATGTTTTTATGAGTTTCATATTGATTTATGATATATTGATTACTATTGGTCTTATTATTTTTTGATATGTGACTGGATGGATATATATTTTTACATTACATGAAATTTGTGATTAATATTATTTGTTTATTTTCTTGTTTGTATTAATTGCTGCATGTTTAATGTTTGACTAATTTATTTATACATTTTTTTAAAATTATGTTTCCAGAGGTATATATACCCCTGAAGAAGGCAATTGCCAAAACACGTATAGGATGACCTCTCAGGCACCAATAAAGCTCTCTGTCTTCCAAGGTGTGGTGTGGTGTGACTTGCTCCCTTTTATGCTGGTCTCTACTATCTTCACTGGGAGACTTGGGAGACTATTCTGTGCATTTACCACTATTTCGGCAAATTACTCTTGATTCTATCCACTTTCACCTTTATCCTATGCCCCCTCGCTGAAGAGCTTTCTTTCAATTGAAAGGGGCTCTCCTTGTGGTGCATTTATGCCATGGAGGCATTTAAATAGCTCTATCATATCTCCTCTCTCCCACCTTTCCTTCAAAGTGTACATATTGAGATATTTAATTCTGTCCCCATATGTCTTATGACAAAGGCCACTGACCATTTTCATAGCCACCCTCTGTATTGACTCCATCCTGTTTATATACTTTTTGAAGGTGTGGTCTCTGGAATTGCACACAGTACTCTAAATGAGGTCTCACCAAAGACTTACACAGAGACACTATCACCTCCTTTTCTGCTGCTGGCCATTCCTCTCCCTATGCACCCAAGCATTCTTTTAGCTTTTGCTATCACCTTTTCTACCTGTTTAGCCACCTTAAGATCATCAGAAACAATCAAGCCCAGGTCCCGTTCTTTTTTCATGGACAGAAGTACTTCACCCCTACACGGTACCACTCCTTTGGATTTTTCAGCCCAAATCCATGACCCTGCATTTTTAGCCTTAAATCTCAGCTGCCAAATTCTCTAACATTCTTCAAGCTTAGCTACTGTAGATCCCTCCTCATGTTATCTACTTTTTCTGCAATATCACTAGCAAAAATGTTAAAAAGAATCAGATCAAGGACAGATCCCTGTGGCACACTTCTGGTAGCATCCTTCTCCTCTGACTAGACTTCAGAAACCTCAGTGTCCTCTGCTTTAGCAGCGTTTCCATGAATTTACTCATCACAGTAGCAGGTACTGGTTGCTCTTTCAGTTTGTGAGGCTACTGGAATCCATAGTTTTGATTGGAGCTGCTGCCCCTTGGACGTTGTTACCTGGGCTATTGTCTAATTGGACTTCTGGGATGTGTCGAACCTGTGTGATGGTAAGTCACTTTTTTGGGGTGTCTCTTGTTTTCTGGGTGCTGGGTGGACCTTTCCCCTAAGCTATGGCATGCCAGTAGGTGGAAACATGCATGGTGACATAGTAACTGACAGCAGAGAAAAACCAGCACAGCTCATCCAGTCTGTCCAGTAAGGTGTTTTACTAGGATGTTAATTGCTGCTCCATATATGTTACCCTCACTCTGTGCTTTTACTTTGGGTTTGTTCTGTTCATCTTACCCTCTTTTTGCTTTTAGTGTGGGTAACTGCTTCTCCATGTAAGTTACTCTCACTCTGTGCCTTTGTTGCAGTGTAAAAATCATTTGAATTGGGCTTTGAGCAGGAATGCTCCTCTTGCTGTATATGGATCTTCTGGGTTTATTTCATGCCTTTTTGCAGTCACTCTTTATCCTCACCATCTCTACTGGGACAATATTCCCAGCATCTCCCACTCTCTCCTGACAAGAGTACTTCCTGATGTTGCTTTAAATTTCCCTCCTTCCAGCTTCATTTCTTATCCTCTAGTCTTATAACTTCCACATCATGGAAAAGGTTATTTGGTTCCTAAATACTTTTCAAGTGGAGCTACATTACATCTTCCCTGTCCCTTCTTTCCTCTTGGGTATATGTATTCAGCTCTTTAAGTCTCTCTCATACAACTTCAGGTGCAAAACCTTACAGTGTTGGTTGCTTTCCCCTTTTTGGCTTAGAGTTTTTTTATAGCCTTAGTGAGATATGACCTCCAAAACTGAACAATATAGTGAAGCCTCACCAATGTCCTGTAAAGGACCATTATTGCCTTCTCCTTCAGCTGGTCTCCATCTTTCCCATTGCTGCTGCTACTCACTGCAGTACCTGTGCTGTGATTGGGTTGGAGCTAGTAGTTGGACGGGCATATAATGTGGTGGTTTGACTGCAGTAGTGGATGGGTCAGCATGCTGATTTTATCAAATCTGGTTCTGATTCGTTAGTCATTTTCCTACAGGAGGTATAGCTGTAAGCTTTTCATGGTCAAGAGAAGCAACTTCTCTTCTTTCAGGAGTGCATAGCCAACCGCTGGGTTTGCGAGTGTCTTCTGGGCAGGTCTAGTCAGCCTGAGAAGGAGCAAATTGCTTTGAACCTGTTTCATTTGGGCTAATGTGTCCTCTCCTGATGCCTCCCATTTGCAATGGGGTGTTGTACAAGTGTCTTTATTCTGGAGTCTCAGCTTATGGACTGTACTCACCTGGGTTGTTTCCAGAAACTTATGATACCTGGTTCTGTGCTATCAGTAATGGTTACAGTTGTGGGGGCAGAGTGGAGGTCCTCTGTGGATATTGGGTGGCACAGGTATGTCACCAATCTGGTTGTTAAAGGTACTCTCACAGGTGTAATATTTTGTGCACACCTCTCCAGATCTTGAATTTGACTGGGAGGTTGCATCATGTTCTTCCTCACATTCTTGTCTCATTGGCTTCATAGCCATGCTGACATGTCAGTCATTTGCTTTCTTAAAGCCACTTATTTGGGGGGAAGGCCAAATGGTAGGAGGATATACTGGGGTCTTTCTTTGGGAAGTGAATATTTGTGGGCATGACCTTCTTTGTCATCTGTTTGACCTGGCAGTGATGACATAGGAGCAGATGGCACCAGTTAGCTGACTGGTATTTATGAGTGCAAGGTTATGATCTTGGCTCCACTGGCATAGTATGTAGTTGTAGTGCATATATTTCACTTGTACTCATTAATACTTGGGTCCTTGGTATTCTTCTAGTAACTGCTTAGGGGTATGGATATTAAATGAGCTTTGATTGGAAGGTTTTTTGTCACTTCTTTTCTTGGGGTTGTGTGAGCTATGAGGAAGGATGCTAGTGAGGATGTGCAGAGGGTGGTTCAACTTCTAGTGTGGAGTTAGTTTGAGGAGGGTCGGCTGGCTGTTAATTGGGGATGGACTGTACTTAGGTAGATTTAGAGGCATGAGATAATCACTATCCCCTTCTGTTTTTGCGATGAGGCAAATGCTTGATGATAACCCTCTTGGGCTCCCTGGGCTTTGCGTTCAGGGTGTCAAACTGCAGGGGCCAAGGGGTTTCTCTGAAAGTGATGGGCTTTTTGACTAAGGGGATGTTGGGTTTCTATATGTAGTCCCCTGAACTCGGTTGCTGGGTGCATGCCAAGATTCTGACATAGTGCATTATAATAAAGAGTTTGGTGGTATACAATATTGCTGACAAAGGGATTTCTGTTGTCCTGAAGGATATTTTCTGTGTGGCTGTTGGTTGCAGAATCAGTGACCATAAGGAAGAAAAAGGTGATGGTGGTTGGTGACTTTCTTATGAGGGGTACTGAGATATCAATCTGCTGATCAGACTTTAGCTGTCTGCCAGGTGCTAAAATCCAAGATGTTATGGAGAGCTGGCAGAGACTCAGCATAACATGTCATCCATGTCAGCACAAATGATACTGCTAGGTATCCCTCCAAGCGTATTGAATGACCTCATGTCTCTGAGACAGAGAATGAAGCAGATAGATGCACAGGTGGGGTTCTCTTCAATCCTCCCTGTTGAGGGTAAAGGCTGAGGCAGAGAAGTTCACATCCTGGAGATGAATGCTTGGTTGCATGGATGGTGTCATCGAGAGCGTTTTGGTTTCCTGGACCATGGGATGATTTTCTAAGGACTACAGAGCAGAGATAATGTCCAACTATCCAAGAAAGATCAAAGTGTCTTCCACAGCAGACTGGCTAATCTACTGAAGAGGTCTTTAAACTAGATTAGTTGGGGATGGGTGAAGAAAGTCCATGGGTAAGTAAAAGCCCTCATTTATGTAAAACATTAAATACCTCTGTAAAAATTGGTAAAAGGGGCAGCATCTGGAAAGCGGTGTGCATAAATGTCCATAGTATGGGAAATAAGATCTCAGATGTTGAGACTTTAATGGAAGAGGCTGACTTGGATTTAATGGCGGTTATGGAGACATGGTTCATGGACAACCATGTCTGGGATATAATTATACTGGGCTATACTTTATTTAGGCTGGACAGGTTAAGAAGAAGGGGAGAAGAAGTGGCACTATATGTAAAAATAAAATTAAAGCTACAGGGCTTACAAGAGAGTGAGGAGACACTGTGGGTTAAACTAGAAAGAGGGATCATGAAATCCATTTGAATTTGTGTGATCTACATATCTCCTTCACAGGGAGAAGAAATGGACAGAGATTTAATAAAACACATACACAGTATTGCCATGAAAGGATGTTGGTTGGCACATCCCTACTGCGGTGCCATCTAGAAGTAAGGAGATCCGAGATTCTTTATTCTGGCAACTGGTAACAGAACCCACACATAAAGGGGGCATACTAGACTTGGTGCCTACCAATGGGGAATGTGTTTCTGATGTCATAGTGGGAGATCATTTCACATTCAGTGATCACCAAATAGTGTGGTTCAGTATTAAGACTAAGGCTGATAAAGTCCATTTAAAAGCGAGGGTCTTAGACTTTAGGAAAACTAACTTTGTCAAGATGGGACAATACCTCAAGGAGTCATAAGAACATTAGAAATGCCATACTGAGTCGGCTAAGGTCCATCAAGCCCTTTATCCTATTTTCAAGTGTCCAATCCAGGTCATAAGTACCTGGCAGTTTCCCAAAAAGGCACACAGATTCCACAATGCTCATCCTGGGATAAGCAGTGGATTTCCTGGGTCTTCTCTAATTATGGTTTATGGACCTTTCCTCCAAGAACTTGTCCAAACCTTTTTTAAACTCAGCTACACTTACAGCTTTTACTATATCCTGTGGTAACGAATTCCAGAGTTAGATTACACATTGAGTAAAAAAATATTTTCTCTTCTTAGTCTTAAATGGGTTACAATGTAGCTTCATTGCATGTCCTCTAGTCTCTCTACTTTTTGATGCCATAAACAACCGATTTACTGTTCCACTCCATTCATTAATTTATAGACCTCTATCATATCCTCCCTTAGCCGTCTCTTTTCCAAGTTGAAGAGCCCTAACCTTTTAAGCCCTTTCTCATAGGCATATCCTTCCATTCCCTTTACCATTTTGGTTGTTCTTCTCTGTACCTTTACTAATTCTGCTATATCCTTTTTAAGATATGGCGACCGGAATTGCACACAATATTCAATGCTTCTTTAGAGTCGGAAGTGGTCCCAGAGGACTGGAGAAAGGCACATGTGATCCCTTCATACAAAAGCAGAAGTAAGGATGTGGTTGAGAACTACAGGCCAGGTGAATAAAATAATGCAACACTGCTAAAACAAAGGATAGTGAGTTTTCTGGATCACAGGATTCAAGGTAGCATGGGTTTACTAGAGGCAGGTCTTGTCAGACAAGTCTTTGACTGGGTGACCAGATAGTTGGATTAAGGAAGAACCTTAGATGTGTTGTAGTTAGATTTCAGTATAGCCTTTGACATCGTTCTGCACAGGCAAATTATAAATAAATTGAGCACCCTAGGATGGACTGTATTGTAAGTGACTGGGTTAGAAATTTGTTGAATGGGAGGAAACAAAGGGTACAGGTAAATGGAGCTCACATGAGGAGAAGGAGGTTACTAGTGTTGTGTTGCAGGGATCTGTCCTTGGGCTGATTCGTTTTAACATTTTTGTTAATGATATTGAGGAAGGGCTGTCAGGTAAGGTTTGCCTGTTTGTGAATGATACCAAAATCTGCATTAGGGTAGACACCCAGGAAGGAGTAGATAACATGAGGAGGGATCTAACTAAGCTTGAAGAATGGTACAGAATTTAGCAGCTGAGATTTAATGCTAAAAAATGCAGGGTCATGCATTTGGGCTGCAAAAATCCAAGGGAGCAGTACAATATAGGGGGTGAAGTACTTCTGTCTACCAAAGAAGAGCGAAACTTGGATGCGATTGTTTCTGATGATCTTAAAGTAGTTAAACAGGTAGAAAAGGCAATGGTGAAAGCCAGTTGGATGCTTGGGTGCATAGGGAGAGGAATGGCCAGCAGTAAAAAGGAAGTGATAGTTCCTTTCTGTAAGTCATTGGTGAGACCTTGTCTGGAGTACTGTATGCAATTCTGGAGACCACACCTTCAAAAGGATATAAACAAGATGGAGCTGGTGCAGAGGGTGGCTACCAAATGGTAAGTGGACTTTGTTATAAATCATATGGGGACAGACTTAAAGATCTCAATATGTATACGTTAGAGGAAAAACAGGATAGAGGAGATATGATAGAGATGTTCAAATGCCTCTGTGGCATAAATGACAGGAGTAGAGCCTATTTCAATTGAAAGAAAGATTTGCAATGAGGGGTCATAGGATGAGGGTGAAAGGGGATATCCTCAGGAGTAATCTGCAGTCATATTTCTTTATGGGAAAAGTGGTAGATGGATGGAATAGTCTCAGTAGAGACGAGGACAGTATCTGAATTCATAAAGACATAGGACAAACACAGAAGATCTCTAAAGGAAAAAGGGGGATTACTGTAGTTGATATGGAAGGGCAGACTAGATAGGCCATATGGTCTTTCTTCTGCCATCATGTTTCTATGAGGTATGGGGAAGATTTTTATGGTGGTAAGGAGGTAGCAACTTTTAAGAGTAGGGGAGTAATGACTAATGGGATGCTGTCATTGTTAATGATGGGGTTGGGGTGGCCTTCCTCCAAGAATCAGCCAAAATTGAGGGGCAATTGGAGGAGTATGAATGCCTATGTTACAGTCCTTGGAGTAGCGCAAGCATCTATATGGTCTTGAAGGACTGGAAAGGGGGGCTGTTACTTCTGGAGAGAAATCTGAAATTGTGAGTATATACTTCTGGGAATTTTTCTGAAAGGAATTTTTTTTCTTTTAAAGCTAATTAATCAGTGAACCCACAATTTTTTTTGTTAAATCAGTCAGGGCCTAGTAGCAACAGTTTAAGATTCAATTTAAAAACACAGAAGAGAACTTTCTGGTTACCTTTCATACCCAGTAGACAGCTGTAGTTTAAATTTCATAGTCACTCAGGGCCTAGCATCAGCAAAGTACTTTTAGTTTCAAATTAAAACACAGAAGAGAGCTTTCTGGTTAAATTTAGAATCCAGCAGAGAGCTTGTAGTTTAAATTTCATAATAGGTTAGAGCCTAGTAGCAGCAAAGAGCTGTAATTTAAATCAAATCAGAATATAGTTTTCCTCAGCAGCACAGGACAAGGTACTGTGTAGCAGCCCTTTTTTAATAAGTATTATATCCCTCCCTCCCTCCCCACACCCACCCTCCCCTGGGAAAATCACAGCTTTATAGGTACTTGCACACCTTAAAAGACAGGAGGTGCTCTCAGGTGAAGCTCATTACCCAAATCAGTCATACACCAAGGACCTGAGATTAATTAAGCTTCAGGTGAACAAGGTATATTAAACTTCTTAGGTACAGTTTTAGTGGTATAAATATCCATTGCACCCTTTAGTACATATAGAACTTAAAGATCTAAACACAAACTTAAAACTAAGATGCAGACAGCAGTCCAGCAGCGGGATGTGGGCTTTCCAGTCTTTTGCATTGAGTGTCACATGTATGATTTTCTCCCAGCTGGTGAGAGGTCTTACGTGTGCACTAGGTGCAAGGAGCTCTCTGCTCTCAGGGAACGAGTCCGTTCTCTAGAGGCTAGAGTAGCAGACTTGGAAAACATAAGACAGACAGAGAGGTACATAGACGAGACCTACAGGGATATAGTCCTGAAGTCCCACCTCCAGTCTGGCAGCATCCCTGTTGCCATGGAGGAGAGAGGTCACGTGACAGGAGAGCATCACCCTGGTGTGGCAGGAAGTGATCCTGTAACTAGGACCTGTCCTCCAGGTGATGTAAACCCCTCTCGCACCGAGGAGGTTTCTCCAGGGCCAAGTGCCCATGCGGGAAGGGTTAGGACAGCAGTTATAGTTGGTGATTCGATCATTAGGCATGTAGATAGCTGGGTGGCTGGTGGACGTGAGGATCGCCTGGTAACATGCCTGCCTGGTGCAAAGGTAGCGGACCTCACACAACACCTAGATAAGGTCTTAGATAGTGCTGGGGAGGAGTCTGCTGTCTTGGTACATGTTGGTACCAATGACATAGGAAAATGTGGTAGGGAGGTTCTGGAAGCTAAATTTAGGCTTTTAGGTAGGAAGTTGAAATCCAGAACTTCCAGGGTAGCGTTCTCCGAAATGCTTCCCGTTCCACGCGCAGGACCCAATAGGCAGGCAGAGCTCCGGAGTCTCAATGCGTGGATGAGACAATGGTGCAGAGATGAGGGGTTCGGATTTGTTAGGAACTGGGGAACATTCTGGGGAAAGGAGGGGCTCTTCCGAAGGGATGGGCTTCACCTTAACCGGGATGGAACCAGGCTGCTGGCATTAACCTTTAAAAAGGAGATAGAGCAGCTTTTAAACTAGATAATAGGGGAAAGCCGACAGTCGCCCAAGAGCGCATGGTTCGGAAGAATGTATCCTTGAAGGATACTACAAAAAGCAGAGAGGTTCCAAAAAAGAGTAAAGTAGCCCAAATGCCCTCGAGTATGGAGCAGACAGAACTTAAAGATCCCAAATTACCCATGTCTACCAATAGCCAAATTAATATGAATAAAATACAGTCTCTAAAATGCTTGTATGCAAATGCTAGAAGTCTACAAAACAAGATGGGAGAGTTAGAATATATAGCACTAAACGAGAGGTTAGATATGATTGGAATATCAGAGACATGGTGGAAGGAGGACAACCAGTGGGACACTGTGATACCTGGGTACAAACTATATCGAAATGATAGAGCTGATCAAATTGGTGGAGGGGTTGCGCTCTATGTTAGAGAGGGCATTGAATCAGAAAGGATTAAAGTTTTGCAAGAAACAAAATTTGCTGTAGAATCTCTATGGATTGAAATTCCATGTAAAAAGGGGAAGGCGATGGCAGTGGGGGTGTACTATCGTCCGCCTGGCCAGAATGAACAAATGGATGATGAAATGCTCAAAGAAATCAAGGAAGCTAGCAAAAGTTACAGTGCAGTAATAATAATGGGTGATTTCAATTACCCCGGCATCGACTGGGTCAGTGTCACAACAGGACATGCTAGGGAGATAAAGTTCCTAAATGAAATAAATGACTGCTTCTTGGAGCAGCTGGTTCATGAACCGACCAGAGGGGAAGCAATATTAGACCTAGTCCTTAGTGGAACACCAGATGTAGTGCAAGAGATAAGGGTGTTGGGGCCACTTGGCAGTAGTGATCATAGCATGATCGCCTTTGATTTAATTAGTGGAGGAGGGATAGTAAGGAAATCCACAGTACTACCCTTTAACTTTCGAAAGGGAGACTATGATAGAATGAGGAAAACAGTTAAGAAAAAACTAAAAGGAGCAGTTGCAAAGGTTAAAGACGTACATCAAGCTTGGGTGTTGTTGAAAAATACTATCTTGGAAGCCCAGACCAGCTGTATTCCACGCTTTAAGAAAAGTGGAAGGAAGTCTAAAAAATTGCCAGCATGGTTTAAAGCTGAGGTCAGAGAGGCTGTTGTTGCCAAAAAAGCATCTTTCAAGAAATGGAAAAAAGAGCCAAATGATGAAACCTGGAAACAGCACAAGCACTGGCAAGTCAAATGCAAGGCATTGATAAGGCAGGCAAAGAGAGAATTTGAGAAGAAGCTTGCTGCGGAAGCAAAAACGCGAAATAAAGACCTTTTCAAGTACATTCGTAGCAAAAAACCCGTGAGAGAGTCAGTTGGTCCATTAGATGATAAAGGGGTTAAAGGAGCACTAAGAGGCGACAAGGCGATAGCGGAGAGACTGAATGAATTCTTTGCTTCGGTCTTTACTGAGGAAGATGTAGGGATGTTACCCACGACTGAAGTGGTATTTAAAGGTGTGGAAGAATTGAAGGAAATATCGATACATCGGGAAGATGTCTTACAACTATTAGATAAACTGAAGAGTAGCAAATCACCTGGGCCGGATGGTATACATCCAAGGGTGTTGAAAGAACTGAAATTTGAGATTGCAGACCTGCTATCAGTAATCTGTGAACTATCATTAAAATCATCTCTAATACCTGAGGATTGGAGGATCGCCAATGTAACACCAATTTTTAAAAAGGGTTCGAGGGGTGATCCGGGAAACTACAGACCGGTGAGCCTGACATCAGTACCGGGAAAAATGGTAGAAACCATCATAAAGAATAAAATTACTCAGCATATAGATAGTCATGACCTAATGGGAGACAGCCAACATGGCTTTAGACAAGGAAGATCTTGTCTTACTAATCTGTTATGTTTTTTTGAAGGAGTGAATAAACAGGTGGACAAAGGTGAGTCGGTTGATATTGTGTATCTGGACTTTCAGAAAGCCTTTGACAAGGTCCCTCATGAGAGACTTTTGGCAAAACTAAAGAGTCATGGGATAGGAGGCAGTGTACTACTGTGGATCAGGAACTGGTTAAAAGATAGAAAGCAGAGGGTAGGGCTAAATGGCCAATTTTCCCAATGGAGAACGGTGAATAGTGGTGTACCCCAGGGATCTGTGCTGGGTCCGCTGCTTTTTGACATATTCATAAATGACCTGGAAAGTGGAATAACGAGTGAGGTTATCAAATTTGCTGATGACACAAAACTATTTAAAGTTGTTAAAACCCAGGAGGATTGTGGAAAATTGCAAGAGGATCTTGATAAATTGGAAGACTGGGCATCAAAATGGCAGATGAAATTTAATGTGGAGAAGTGCAAGGTTATGCACCTAGGGAAGAACAACCCAAACTATGGTTACACGATGCAAGGTTCCACATTAGGAACCACCACCCAAGAAAAAGATTTAGGCGTCCTTGTGGATACCATGTTAAAACCCTCGGCCCAGTGTGCAGCGGCGGCCAAGAGAGCAAATAGAATGCTAGGTATGATAAGGAAAGGAATGGAAAATAAAACAAAAGATATTATAATGCCTCTATATCGTTCCATGGTGAGACCGCACCTTGAATATTGTGTGCAATTCTGGTCGCCGTATCTTAAAAAGGATATAGCAATTTTAGAAAAGGTTCAGAGAAGAGCCACCAAAATGGTAAAGGGGATGGAAGGCTACTCCTATGAAGAAAGGCTAAAAAGGTTGGGGCTCTTTAACCTGGAAAAGAGACGGCTGAGGGGAGATATGATAGAAGTCTATAAATTAATGAACGGAGTGGAACGGGTAAACGTAGATCGATTGTTTACCTTATCAGAATATAGAAAGACTAGGGGACATGCAATGAAGCTACAGGGTAAACTATTTAAGACTAATAAAAGAAAATATTTTTTCACTCAACGTGTAATCAAACTCTGGAATTTGTTACCGGAGGATGTAGTAAAGGCTGTTAGTGTAGCTGGGTTTAAAAAAGGTTTGGACAAGTTCCTGGAGGAAAGGTCCATAAACCATTATTAAGAAGGGACCCAGGATATCAATGCTTGAACCAATACAAGCATTGTGGAACCTGTGTCCCTTGGGGAAACTGCTAGGTACGTATGACCTAGATTGGCCACTGTTGGAAACAGAATACTGGGCTTGATGGACCTTGGTCTGACCCAGTATGGCATATCTTATGTTCTTATGTTCTAACTGTCTGACAGGTTGTGGTGATAAAATTGAATGGCAGCTGAATCTGTCTGGCAGGCTGTATTTATTTATTTATTTATTTAACAGTTTTTATATACCGCGCTATTCATCATCAGCGCGGTTTACATTTTAACAACCTTGTACTTAAGCATAAAACATATGTCAAGTTTACAGATAACAGGGAGTAAAACAGGGATAAATGGGGTTAAAGATAAGATAAGATAATAACAAATATTCACAACTATTTACTGCAAATTATTCTAAGCTTTGAGCTTCATAGGTTAGGGATGCATGAGATTTTAATCTGGGGCGAGCAATGGAGTTTAGGGAACTTACTTGACTAACCATAGTCATTGGTTTGAGTTGGAAGAGGAGGAGGTGGGGAGCTAATGCCTTGGGAGAAGTGTTGAAGGAAGAGGTGTGTTTTTAGAGATTTTCTGAATTGGGACAGGTCTTTTTGTGATCTGATGTTAGGTGCAGCATGTTCCAGCATCTGGGGGCGAAGGATGAGAATGCTCTCATGGTAGTTGTCTGCGTGAGTTTTGCTAGGTCTTTTGGGACCATTAGTGTGTTTTCTGTTACAGATCTTCTAGATCTGTTGTTTTGGGAGTGGTGAAGGATGTCAGAAAGCGAGGATGGTGAGATTTGGTGGAACGCTTTGAAGGTCAAGAGAAGGGTTTTGTATAAGATCCTACATGTTATTGGGAGCCAATGAAATTCAAACAGGATGGGAGTAATATGTTGACTCCTTGAAGCCACAAATAGAACTCTGGCTGCTGTATTCATGGCCAACTGTAGTGGGTTCAGCGTGCTCTTGGGAAGGCCATGCAGCACAATGTTTGCGTAGTCGAAGTGTGGGGTGACTAATGCTTGGAAGGTTGTGCGGAAGTCATTTGGTTCGAGCATGGGTCTGAGAAGTCGTAGAGTCCTGATCTTGTGATAGATGGCTTTTACTGTACTTTTTATGTGTTCTTTGAATTCCAGCCGCTGGTCCAGTATGACACCTAGGTAACGTATCGTGGTTTTGACTGGTAAATCGGCATCTCTTGTTCTTAACATTGGTGGAGGAGAGAAATCTTTATTCCTTGTGATAATCAAGACCTCTGTTTTTTTTAAATTGATTCGGAGATTTTGTGTGAGCAGCCAATCTGAGATTGCATTGAAGCAGGTGGTTAAAGGTGTGTAATCGGGTTTTGTCACATTAACTGGTGTGAATAGAAGCACATCGTCAGCATAGATAAGGCATGAAATTCCGAATGAACGGGTGATGTTGCAGATTGGCTGCATGTAGATATTGAATAGCAAGGCTGAGAGGGAGGAACCCTGTGGTACTCCTTGCTTCTGTCGAAAAGGCTGGGACATAATGTTACCGTTCCGGACTTGTTGCCAGCGATCCTCCAAATAAGATTTGCACCAGTTCCAGGCCATTCCTTGTATCCCTTTTTCATGAAGCCGGGCTAGCAGTTGATCATGGTCAACGGAGTCAAAAGCTGCCGCTATGTCTAGGAAGACCATTGCAACTCCATTTCTAATATTGTCTGTTGTATTAATGAGAGTGTTCATTAAAGAGGCCAGAAGAGTTTTAAGTCCGTGTGCTTCTCTGAACCCATGCTAGTTTGGGCCTAGTGGTGCTTTGGAATGAATGTGTTGTTGAATCTGCCTCAGTGTAACCTTTTCTAGGATCTTGGCTAATAGGGGAATGCTTGAGATTGGACGGTAAGAGTCTTCATTCTTTGGATCCAGTTTATTGTTTTTCAGTAAGGGACGAATGGAGGTCTGTTTGAGGGCTGTTGGGAATATCCCTGTGCTGAGTGACTGGTCGGCTATAGCTGCTATGTATGGGCTAAGCTCTGTTCTCAGTGCTTTGATCCAGTGGGCTGGGCATGGGTCGTTAGGGGTGGTGGTGGCATTGATGGAGGTTATAATTTCTTCAATTGTTTTCGGAGTTGGAGATGAGAATTTATTAAGTATGAAGCGAAGTGATTACCTACAGTAGATGTTCCAGTAGAAATGCAGACACTGCTGAGGAACTAAGAAACTGGATGTTGGTAATTTCTAGATTTGGAGTGGCCTAGTGGTTAGGGCAGCAGCGTAGATCCAGAAAGACCAGCATTCAAATTCCACTGGCACTCCCTCCTTGTGGCCTTGGGCAAGCCACTTAACCCTCTATTGCCTCAGATAGAAACTTAGATTGTGAGCCCTTTAGGGACGGGGAAATGCATACCTGAATGTACCTGAATGTAACTCGCCTTGATGTCCCCCTGGAAAGACATGAGCTAAATACAAAAATAAAATAATAAAAAAATAAATAAATTAAAAAAGTATGAGAGTCCTGTATTAAGCCATAAGAAAGATGGGGTGCTGAAGGGAGCCAAGTCGAGAATGTGTATGTTTTTCTAGCCTGGATGGTCGTGTGGAAATGTGGATTATTCTGAAGGAGGAGAAATCATGCCAGTGATCACACACTATGACTGGCGGCTGGGAGGTATCCTTGTTGATGGGGATGGAATAACTGGGTAGATGAATGAATTAGAGGGTCTTTTTCAGCTCTCATTTACTGTGTTGCTTTTGATAGGACTCAGAAGGCATTTGACTGTCAATGCCTCTTTCATTTTTAATTCTGTCGAGATTCAGCAAAACCTAACAGTCATCTCCAGTACCATAGCTTGACTCAGCAGCAAATAGTGAAAAATGTGCTTTACTCTTGTGTATTCTATTTCCATGCTTTCATTGCCAGCAGCGTGAAATGATGAAATTTGCAAAAATGAAGTGTTGGCAATTGATAGCAGAGGCAGGTGGCACCTTATAGACTAACCGATTTATGGAGAGATGAGCTTTTGTGGGACAACTCTAGCCAGAAGCGGACTCTTGTCCTCAAAAGCTCATCCCTCAACAAATTGGTTAGTCCATAAGGCGCCACCTGCCTCTGTCATTTGTTGACAATTTAGGTGACCTTCAAGGAATGATGCCACCTTTTGGAAGGAATTTATTTTCTAGTACAAGTTATTATAGACAATAAAAAACTGAAATACTCCCTCCCATTAAATCCAAATGATCTTACCTCCATATAGAACCCTACTGCCTTTGTCTTTCTTTGCTACAACCTATAAGAAAAAGCTTACTTTACTGCATCATCACCATTTAGAAATGATCATTTTCCTAGCTTCAACTAAATGTTTTGCCAGTGAAACTGATAAATTCTGAGCTTCTGCCATGATGACCTCTCCCACAAACCTTAGAATTATTCCCACTGGACCTGTTTTAACACTGTAATGTTTCAGATAATATTTGGGATGTCAAAGGCTGATAGCATCCCATTAAAGTGAAATACTCTGCAGCAGGAGAGTGTGAGCGGTAGATGCACTTTCTTTGCTTCTCCGCTGTTTTATTCATTCTTTTATTTTTCGTTTCTGCCTTTTATATTCTCTATGGACCTCACTATGGAGAGTATGAATGCAGAATGTTTCTTTATTCAGTGTGAAATCCCCAGTTAGGCAAACACTTTGCTTCGACAGGGTCTCAAAGGCTCAGGAAGATTTGAAAATAAAGGTAGAAAGAGAAAGACTGACTCAAGGTCAGAAGAGGAATGATTACAGAAAGAATGTCTTCAACTCAGAACCCAGAGCTTAACCTGAATCGCACAAATGCTCTCCTCCCCGTTCACTTGGGATTATTCCCAGTCTACTCACATGAAAGGCCGTTCTATAAAACTGTTTCTACATCTAAAGCCTGTTTTACATGAAGATAATGGCTTATATACAATTGCACTACTGCAGAGGCACAGTAAAGATGGGTCTACCTGGGGGTGGAGTTAAGGTGGAATTGGAGGATGAGTTGTAACATATGAACATATTATTTAAATTCATGGGTACACATAGAGTGCACACACACATTTACACTTTTTCAGAGCAGGTGCAAATGTGTACACTGGGATTTGTATACTTTCAGGGGAGGATCTGAGAGCTTATTTTATACAAGGGAATACCATATAAGGGCCTATGTTGCCTTTACAAACATGATTTAAAATAGGCACCTTTTTGGATTTCTCACATAGCCATCCTGTTATCAAATTAACCCCATAAAGAAGAGGTAATGTGTTTTGTTTCTTGTGGAGTATGAATGTTCTGGAGTTAGAATATTTCAGGGCTAAAAGATTAGGCAGAATTGAAGTTGGAATTTAGAACCGTTGGATAGTTAGAAGTATTTCCTGGCTACTTTTGGAATATGCCAGGTACTTCTGATCTGGATTGACCACTGTTAGAAACAGGATGCTAGGCTCAAAGGACCTTTGGTCTCACATCAGTATGACTGATCTTAAGGCCATGTGAAACATGGAAATACAGTGATGTATGATTAGAAAAACAACTGACTAAATTTTATCAACTTGTTAATTGTGATGAGAAAATGCACAATGTATAGAATTTAAAATTCGTCTGCTTTTTTTAAATCTGAAAGAGCGGCCTAGTGGTCACAACATTGTTCTGAGAACAGGCAAAAGCCAGGCTTCAAATCCTGTTTCTCACTGGTTGCCATCTAACGTTGGACAAGTCACTTCATCCTCCATTACTTCAAGTGCAACTTTCATTGAAATCCTTCTTTGGTGAAGGCCTAAATTGCAACTTGCCCTGAGCTCTGATTTGGAACATCAAGCAATTAAATCCAAATAATGAGCTATCAAAAGATCAAACTTATCCAGAAATCTGTAGTTAAACTGCTATGTCATGCTTGGAAATTTGACCACAGCACTCTGCTTCTAAGGGAAAAACACTGACTTCTGGTTTGCTATAGGATTAAATATAATAATCTTATTGTAAACTGGGGGCTCCACCGAGGCATTACCCTATTTTACCTGGATGTTATGAGTGTCACGGGTGGCTGAGTTACCTCAAGTAAGCCAGCAATGGAAACTCCCAGCTTACAGAGAAAATTATTTTTTTATTTTTTCTCAGTGCACTTTACAACTTCTTGAACTTTAAATTCAAATCAGAACTTACAAAAGAGGTGAGAACTCTTTCACAAGGAACCACTAGAACAAGTTTAACTTCTGTAAAAATTTCTAATTTTAATTTTTAAAAAAATTGTGTCAATTTTTATAAATAAACAATAACAATATTTATAAATGTAGTCAAGTATTTTCCTGTGAGCAATTCTTACAATGCTTCTTTTCTCAGGGGTACAACATAGTTTCCTTCAAAAAAAGGCAAGTATTAGTTAAACAGTTTAAAGCTTGAAATTTCTTTTCTCTATAGTAGAAGGAAAGATCTGCTTTTTTATCTGTAACTTTGAAGTTGAATGGGTATTATCGGTCAGGTAAAGACACCTTTTGTTTCAAAAAAATTCAACTACTAGTGCACTAGTGTTTGCCCAAAAAAATAGTCACTGTGTCAATCACTTAAAATATCTAAAATCTTCTTTTCAGGTCTTGCTGCTTTCTTGACGTTTATTTTATTTTATTATTTATTTATTTTTTATACCACGCTATTTAGAATAAGTGCAGTTTACATGTATACTAACAGGTACTTTTTATTCCCTTGTCCCCGAAGGGCTCACAATCTAATTGATAATGGCGTTCAAAGGACCCATGTGTCCCTCTGTGGACTCTACCAGTCATTCTCCATGTGGTGAGTGTCAATTTTGTTCCACGACTTTGTCTGGAGTAATTTGGTCTGATCTGGTTTCAGGACATTCCTTTGAATGCCGTTGGTCCACTTCCTGCAAATCCACTTTTGGGTGAGGGCTATATGACTATATGGCATGTGTTGGCATGAGGTAGATATTATTCCTGGATGTTGTGTATCTAATTGGGATGGGACTGAAAGGGGTATTTTGGGGGAGGGAAAGGGAGCTTATTATCTGGTAGGATAATAGTAGTATGTAGGTTAGGCAATGGGATAATTTGTAATAATCCATTGTAGGGGCTTAAGGAGCTCCAGTCTACATTTTTAGGTGTGTGGTGTGTACATGTATTCTGTGTGAAGAGTTGAGCTAAGAGTTTCTTATGTGCAAGATTGTGAGGTTGGGTGGTGTTTACTGGTGAGGGGAACTGAGTGGTTTAGGAGGAGCAATTACAAGCTGATTTGAATGATGCTGTAGTTATTTGATAACATATCATGGTAGGCAAAGATGTTACAATTTTTTGACTGAACTGCTATCTTTATCTAGTACAGTGCGGTGGTTGTTATAACTTACATTCCAGAGGAAGGTGGTGGATTCGTCCCCTGCCTTCATTCCCCATCTAAGGGCCACTCCAAAGAGCCCTCTGTCAAGGCCCTCAAGCGCGGGCCCGCCAGGCACGGTTGCGCCTAACAGCGTGCTTGCTTTTAAAGGAGGACTGAGCCACCTTGTGATGATGCTCTTTGGGCAGAGCTAGACAAACACATGTGGATGAATGGTTTACCTTTCAGCAGAGAGGAGCAGGAGGTGCAAGTCAGCAGAAAGAAGATGTTTAAAGTCAGTCTCACCTCCTTTGTTGCAATGGATAGTTGGATTCTTTCCTGAGGATGGGAGTGGGTGGGTGTTGCTTCACTCCCTTGGGAGGTTCAGATGGAGAGCACTTCCCCCAGTAAGGCCAAAGAGGGCTTTCCCCACAGCGTGCTTGCTTTTAAAGGAGGACTGAGCCGCCCTGTGATGATGCTGTTCGGGCAGAGCTAGGCAAACACGTGTGGCTAAGTGGTTTCCCTTTCAGCAGACAAAGATGTTTAAAGTCAGTCTCACCTTCTTTGTTGCAATGGGTAGTTGGATTCTTTCCTGAGGATGGGAGTGGGTGTGTGTTGCTTCACTCCTCGGGGAGTTCAGATGGAGAGCACTTCCCCCGGTAAGGCCATTGCAATAAAGTTAGACATACCTGTGATCAATAGTCAGTAGTCACATGAATTGAATCAACCAATTAATGATGGCTCTAATATTTAAAAAGGCCACATTCACTCCCTGTTCCATTTTCACAATGGTGAAGACAATAGAGCTGCCTGAGACTATCAAAAAGCCATTATCACCAAAATTAATCCAAGAAGTCTTTGAAGGTTAGTGCGAACTGTTGGAAAAACAACCCATACAACATCCAAAGAGCTTAAGGCTGACCTAGAGCAATCTAGAGTGGTAGTTTCAACCTTCACCATATGACACACACTAAATAAAAAAGGACTTCACTGCTCAAAGACAGACATAAAAAAGGCATGACTGTTCTTTGACCAAACTGATCTTTTGAAACCACAATTTATTTATTTACATTCTCTTAGATACTGTGCTATTCTGCATCAGTGTGGTTTACATTGAACAAACTGAAATTACATTGAACAGGGCATTATAACTTGGAGATAACTATTTTACAGGGAACATGGGCTATGGAGGGTTAAGTGGCTTGCCCAAGACCACAAGGAGCACCTGTGGGACTAGAAACCCCAGCCCTTACGGCCCAAGGTTGCTGTCCTCTAGTGGGATTTGAACCCCTGACCTTCCAGCCTGAAGTACCTTGCCCCAACCACTAGGCCACTCCTCCACTCCACAATCTGTTCTGTGGACAGATGAAACCAAACTGAGTTCTTTGGCAATGCAGACCAGTGATATATTTACAGGCGTGGAAATGAATGTTATAAGGGAAAAAACACCCTTCCTTAAATATGGTGGAGGTTCCATAATGTTGTGGGGCTGTTTTGCAGCCTCAGGAACTAGAGGCCTGAACGTATTAAATGACTCATGAAGTCAGAGGACTACCAAGGTATTTTGGAGTGAAATGTGCTACCTAATGTCAGAAAGCCATGTCTGGGTTGAAGGTCATGGGTCCTCCAGCAGGACAATAACCCAAAACATACATCCAAAAGTACAAGAGAATGCTTAAAAAGGAACAAATGGACTGTATTAAACTGGCCAGAAATGAATCCAGATCTCAGTCTAATCGAGAACCTTTGGAAAGAGCTGAAATCTTCCACTAGTAAAAGGAGTCCTGGAAACATTCATGAGCTGGAACAATTCACAGTCGAAGAGTGGGAGAAACTACCAGCAGACAGATGTACAAAACTTAAAGATGCCTACAAGAAACATTTGGAGGCTGTCATCACTGCCAAGCGTTGTGCAACCAAATATTAGTGAAGGGTGCCATTAATCCTTTCCAGGTCATATTTTGTTTTTTTTTTTCTCAGAAATTACTGTCTAAATTGCACAGACATCTTTTTTTTGTATACCTTTGAACATAGTATTAAAATATTATGATGACATACAATTGGAGCATTTCCAATTATTTATTTATTTAATTAATTAATTTATTTACATTCTCTTATATACCGCGCTATTCTGCATCAGTGCGGTTTACATTGAACAAACTGAAATTACATTGAACAGGGCATTATAACTTGGAGATAACTATTTTACAGGGAACATGGGCTATGGAGGGTTAAGTGGCTTGCCCAAGACCACAAGGAGCACCTGTGGGTGCTCAAGATTTTGTACACATTTTATTTCTCAAGATATTGTACACAACATACCTAAAATGCAAGGGTACCAATAATGTTGACCATAACCGTACTTAATCTCCCATTGTCTCAGGTACAAACTTAGATTATAAGCCCTCTGTGGACAGGAAAATGCATTTGCATAACTTAACTTGAACTTCTGAGAAAGGCATGAGCTAAATCCAGTTCCCCTTTCATTCAAAATTGCTGCGATACCAGGGGATTGAGGGTAACTAATGTAACTGATTTGTAAAAAGGGCTCCAGTGGTGATCTGAAAAACTATAAATCAGTGAGCTTATTACCAGTATCAGGCAAAATTGTTGAAGCTATACTAAGAAAACAAAATTAGTAGCCATATACAGTAGAAAGACACATTTTAATGGAAATGAATCAGCATGTCTTCAGCAAAGTCAAGTCTTAATAATTTATTAGATTTTTTTGAAGGTGTCAACAAACAAGTAGATAATGGTAAACAAGTTGTTATAGTTCATTTGGATTTTCAGAAGACATTTGATAAAGTCCTTCATGAGAAATTCCTTAGGAAATTAAAGTCATGGGAAAGGAGGCCACGCCCTTTGGTGGATTGAAAACTAGCTAAAAGACAAGAAATAGTGAGTAGGAATAAATGGTCAGTAATCCTCATGGAAAAGTGGAATGGCACAAGAATCTGTACTGGGCCCTGTACTGTTGAACATATTCATAAATGAAGGGATCAAATTTGTGAATGGCACAAAATTATTCAAACTTATTAAAATCAGGGATTTTTTTGTGCTGCTATGAAATGGTGGAGGAGTAACCTAGTGGCAGATGAAAAAAACAGAAAAGAGAAACTGGGACCAACATGACTGGAAAATATAATACTCAGACTACAAAGGTTAAAAAAAGTATTTTATTTTGAATTTATTAACTGCAATACATTAGCTTTGGGAGCTGTGCATTGTGGATGTTTTTGTATCTTCTTCAGTGCAGTTCTATTTTTAGTTTTCCATTGTTGCAGTACCTACTGAATTTAACTTCTTTGGATTCCCAGTTCAATTTTTGTCTTCATATTTTTATTTCTAATTTGTGCTCCCATGTTCTGTATTTAGTGAGAGTCTGTTGGAGTTTTGCATGTGACAAAGGTGCAATGGCATTAGTGTGTAGTTTTAGTAAAGATTCATAACAGCCCACTTGTTCTGTTTTTCCAGTAGTAGGTGTATTAGTGTTCTACGGCCCAATGTAATATTTGTAGTGCTTCTTTGGTAGGGTTGTACAGTAGCTGATGCAATCAAAGAAAGCAATGCTGCTATGGTAGTGTATAGCACATTTGTTACATATGTTTGGTGGGTTTTTATTTTTTTCAGATTTTGTGTTCTTTCCCAATGTTCTTGGTAGCAGGGAGAGTTATGTTGCTCTTACTCAAATGATGTTTGCATCAAAATAATTTTTGTATGGTTACTTCTATGGAGAAATGTCCTAGTTCTGATTTGCACCTGGTGTGTATTTTTTTGTGGATGCAAACATGTTTGCATTTAATACTCTACTGTATCAGACCAAAGGTCCGTGCGGGTCACATGTGCGGTGTGTCAAATATGTGAGCATAGTTCATCAGGTGTGTCCTGACGAAATAAAGATTGCGAACCACTCTCCTCAATAAGATAGAGCTGATATAAGAGCTTTGAGCTTACGTAGGCCACTTAAGGCTCCGCTGGTCCTGCCTCCTCAGAAACAGGAAGTATACATTAGTGGGGGTGGGACAGGTAGAGTCTTTAGCAGCCTGCGCGAGCTGAAAGATCCTGTAGCAGCTCTGTCTCTTTTATTGAGGCTGGCGGGTATCCGGGAAATCTGAACAGCAGTGAAGGAGGCAGCGGGGAGAAGAGAGATTTGACTCATTGAACCACATATCCATAATTACAATAGCAGCAGTAGCATAAGGCTGGAACAAGAACAATTTCTTCAGTGTTGCACTATGGTCCAGCTTCTTGGGGTTTTCAGTTCAATTTTCGCCACAAATTTCTATTTGTAATTTTGTGATCACTTATTTTAAATATGATGAAGCGCTATCCGTGTTTTCCATATATGTGGCCGAGATGACGTATTCTTCTGACATGCTCCATGGCTGGTCACAAGGGGCGTGGCTATATAGAAACAGAGTCATGGGCAATCGCCTGTCCTCTAAAGTTGGCCGAATATGTGAGTACCAGCATCTTTTTTCTTTTTTTTTACAAAAAAGCACTGATTAAAATGCACAGGATTGTGAGAATTTGTAGAAGGACTTGTGAGACTAGGAAACTAGGTGGCCCGTGTGCAGAATGAGGACAATGTTGGCACTACCAAGATAAGTGCTAACCTTGGATGACACGATTTTCAATCATCTCTTATCTAGGTAACTTAGACCATGTGAAAAGCTGGCCTAAGTTATAATGGGAATTATTTTAGAAGCCCTATTAATGCATTGGACATCTGAAAATGGGCATAGAGATGTCTGGAGCAAAGAGATATCTCCAGAGCCATTTTAGAAGCCAGGCCTGTGGACATCCCCACTGTAAGGACATCTAAGTCTGAACGGGGGCATGGTGGAGGCATGGCTGGGGTGTTCCCAGAAACCTGGACGTCACTGCCTGATCTCAGAAATGTCCTGGATGTCTAGAGTTGTGTATAATATATACCTTCTCCAGGCATGAACAGTGCTCATTTTGGCTGAAAAATATCCAGAGGGTGCAGAGAAGATAGCACTCCATCATCCCTAGTACTTGGCACTTTCACAATGATAGCAGCAGTGGGGTTTGAACTCTGACCACCCTGACCCTAGCTCACTACTCTAACCATTAGGTTATTCCTAGATGTCTGGATTCTGCAATACTATTCTGGGGTCTTCTATGCAGATGCTCCTGCAGATGTCCATATCGGCATGTGCATGTTTGTGAAATGCTGTCTGCACCTGACAATGCCTGCTTTCTTTTCAGACATTCAGGCTTAGCCATCCCAGATTTCACTTGGACATCCTTTCTAAATATAAGTCCTTTTGAAAATCAGGCCAAGAATCAAGGTTGTTTCTTCAGACTTCGGCAAATGACTGTTTGCTTCTCAGCTTGATAGACCTGTCCTGTGCCTAACCTGGGTGGGAGTAGGCCCAGAGTGTTCTTCACAAACTTAGATTGGAGCGGATCCATGGCAAAAGTGGTAGCCTTCATAGAAAACAGAAGTCTACTAGCACTAAGGGTGAAAGCAAGATCAAATGAGCTGGACAAATGAGAGAAACTTGATCGTCATGCTGCTTTATATTCCTAAGGTGAACAGAAGAGTTTGTAACATAGGCACTCACACATGTCTCTTCCAACATCAATCATCACAAATGAAACCCCAAACACTATTGTTCTCAAAATCTTGAAAAGAGTTTTATTCAAGTTATCAATAGCTAACACTCTACTGGTACAACCCCATGTCAATCCCCATCATCTCCAAACTCAGCCTTCCTCCATTTACCACTGTACATCTCTACCATCGACCCAGTGTAGTCCCTATCATCCCACTTTAGCAATCATACTCAGCCATTCAACTAGATGGTGCTGACCTAGCCATAATGAGGTCCATGAAGAACCCTATGGAAAACTATCACATCCCTATCATCATAGTCTGCAGTAGCACCCGGCCATGACCCCTATAGTTTGCGGAGGTGACACTAGCCAATGCCTCCTTGTGAGGTCCATGAAGTACCCAGTAAAGCACTTCCACACTTTCATTCTCATAGCTTGCACTACTGCAAGGCTATGCCTCCATCCCTTGTGGCTGTAATGCCCGCTAGTCACATATCCTTCCATGACTTTAGCCCATGCAGTTCAATCTACACCTTTAATCTTTGTACAATTCTGGGAGGAAGGCCATGTCCCAACCCCACCACAAGTGGTGACAGCCTTGAGTTAGACACTACTCCCCCATCAAAAAACTGCAGTTCACTTAGCACCAAAAACAATCAGGGACACAGCCTAAACTGGATAAGACAGTCCACCCCTACAGAGATGGACACAACCAGTAAGTCAAAATTCCACCACCTTACTCAGGTCCCATTGTCCATTATAGGAGTCACCATTGAAACAATAAAATAACACACTGTTCAAGTGCAAGCCAAGTGAAATGACAACTCAGGATACTAGTTGAATTCTGAGCAGGTCTTAACAATGACTCAGTCAAAGAGTGGACCAGCCCGATCTTGCTGCATAAAAGACTACCCAAATACTCCAGGAAGATCCAGTCAATGTAAAGAGGGAGCCTCTGAAGTATCATGTGAACAAGCCTGGTGAAGACTGCACTACTACATCTGATTCAATGGGAACAGTCATCGCTCCAATAATACTAGCAAATGGCAACAAGGATCCCCAGTGACATAAACCATAATATCTGCTAATGCCTTTAACAGTCAGAAGAGTCCAGCAGAGCATTAGGCTCTCAATTAATAGAGAAGGTATGATGAAACCAACTAAGAAGCTACCCCAACAGGGGACGCTTATCCCAAGCAGAAAGGAGTGAGTATAGAGGTGAAAAAAACACTTACGTGAAAGCCAAAAACAAGTGAGGAGAGGTCTGGCATGCCCTTGCCCAGAAGAAAATACCAAGAGATGTGAGGACCCAAATCTACGGATCAGGAACCATTCTGAAATGTCAGGAGAAAGCCACTGCTGCTGAAGTAGATCTATTCACAATGCCCCTCAGACTGTTCAAAATTCAAGAGGCCAGAATAAGGCTAGAAGCTTCCTCAGCTTGCGTACACCTCAAATATCTAGATGACAGGTTCGTCCAGATTCAACAAAATAAATTAACACTCTTGTGGCAGTTGAATGGCCATAACTGTTACAGATGTAACAAGCAGAGACACAACCCATAACTTCCAAAATAAAGCCTGTAAGCTGAATTTGAAACAAGGGTCAAATGAAAAAGAAAGCTAGTAAGCTGACTCTGAACAGGCGGCAGACCAATAATTAAAATACATCTCAGCATCACTTAGCATATGCTGTCCCGGAACCCAAAATGCCAACACGAGTGGTGTAGTACTTCCATAGACTAGAGGGGACTTCCATAGAGGGGGCTTCCATAGACTAGTCATGCAGCGAGAGCCTTGCATGGATGGCAGCCATCTGGAGAATTCAACCATTCACCATAGACACATAAACCAATCTTCTACTAAGTCCCTAACACAAGTTACGTTTCCATCCAGATGGCCAGATTATTCCCACCCCCACCAACACTGCAGGGGGAGGGGCAGTACAAAACTAACCACCATCCTACATTACAGACAGAGAGAATCCCAGCGGGAAGCTCACATTAACTGAAGGATAACCTGCTGCACTGGAACTGGAAGAGGTAAAGAAGGAAAACAACATCAGTCTAATGATGCCTCTTAAACCCAAGAGAGTAAGCAAAGGTACAGTACCTGCCCAGGAGTCCGGTATTGCATTGTGGTAGTGGCAACACCAATTGTTGAAAGAACTGAAATATGAGATTGCAGAACTGCTATCAGTAATCTGTGAACTATCATTAAAATCATCTCTAATACCTGAAGATTGGAGGATCGCCAATGTAACACCAATTTTTAAAAAGGGTTCCAGGGGTGATCCGGGAAACTACAGACCGGTGAGCCTGACGTCAGTACCGGGAAAAATGGTAGAAACCATCATAAAGAATAAAATTACTCAGCATGTAGATAGTCACAACCTAATGGGAGACAGCCAACATTGCTTTAGACAAGGAAGATCTTGTCTTACTAATCTGTTATGTTTTTTTGAAGGAGTGAATAAACAGGTGGACAAAGGTGAGTCGGTTGATATTGTGTATCTGGACTTTCAGAAAGCCTTTGACAAGGTCCCTCATCAGAGACTTTTGGCAAAACTAAAAAGTTATGGGATAGGAGGCAGTGTACTATTGTGGATCAGGAACTGGTTAAAAGATAGAAAGCAGAGGGTAGGGCTAAATGGCCAATTTTCCCAATGGAGAAAGGTGAATAGTGGTGTACCCCAGGGATCTGTGCTGGGTCCGCTGCTTTTTGACATATTCATAAATGACCTGGAAAGTGGAATAACGAGTGAGGTTATCAAATTTGCAGATGACACAAAACTATTTAAAGTTGTTAAAACCCAAGAGGATTGTGAAAAATTGCAAGAGGATCTTGATAAATTGGAAGACTGGGCATCAAAATGGCAGATGAAATTTAATGTGGACAAGTGCAAGGTTATGCACCTAGGGAAGAACAACCCAAACTATGGTTACACGATGCAAGGTTCCACATTAGGAACCACCACCCAGGAAAAAGATTTAGGCGTCATTGTGGATACCATGTTAAAACCCTCGGCCCAGTGTGCAGCGGCGGCCAAGAGAGCAAATAGAATGCTAGGTATGATAAGGAAAGGAATGGAAAATAAAACAAAAGATATTATAATGCCTCTATACCGTTCCATGGTGAGACCGCACCTTGAATATTGTGTGCAATTCTGGTCGCCGTATCTTAAAAAGGATATAGCGATTTTAGAAAAGGTACAGAGAAGAGCCACCAAAATGGTAAAGGGGATGGAAGGATACTCCTATGAAGAAAGGCTAAAAAGGTTAGGGCTCTTTAACCTGGAAAAGAGACGGCTGAGGGGAGATTTGATAGAAGTCTATAAATTAATGAACGGAGTGGAATGGGTAAACGTAGATCGATTGTTTACCTTATCAGAATATAGAAAGACTAGGGGACATGCAATGAAGCTACAGGGTAAACTATTTAAGACTAATAAAAGAAAATATTTTTTCACTCAACGTGTAATCAAACTCTGGAATTTGTTACCGGAGGATGTAGTAAAGGCTGTTAGTGTAGCTGAGTTTAAAAAAGGTTTGGACAAGTTCCTGGAGGAAAGGTCCATAAACCATTATTAAGAAGTGACCGAAGATATCAATGCTTGACCCAGTACAAGCATTGTGGAACTTGTGTCTCTTGGGGAAACTGCTAGGTACATATGACCTAGATTGGCCACTGTTGGAAACAGAATACTGGGCTTGATGGACCTTGGTCTGACCCAGTATGGCATATCTTATGTTCTTATGTTCTTATAATTAATGATATCATCACTGCCAGAGGAGCAGGAGGTGGCCAAAATTCCCCAAGCATCTTCAAGGATGGACTGATCACGCACCACGGATGGACCCCAAGAATCTAAGAACATATGACCAGCTACTGCATAACTGATTCCCCCATGTCCCAACAAGCTTAGCATCCCATACCCCACAATGGCCAAGGCCAGGTGCAAGCACCAAGCATCTTCCAAATGTAGCCCATACCACACTGCCTATCCCTAATGTAAGCATTGTTGCCCTTCAGACAACCTGAATAATGGTTTATGGCTTTGCTCAGAAGCCATCCAACCTCATGTGACCCACCACCCTATCTGACCTTTCTATGCTGGTCAGCTGGATTTCCCAAACTTAATTTTCCAAACTCAGTTTGGATTTTCTATTGAGAGAACAATTATACTTACCATTTCATACCCTACTTCCTAGTGTACCTCTCTTCCCCCCATTTTCAAAGGCATTAATGATAGATTCCCCACCATGAGGATAAAAGTACATGGATCTCACCAAAGATGAAAGCTAATAGCCTAAAGGGATATCCCCACTGAAGACAAGCCTTGAGAAAAATCTAACTGATGAGGTGTGATCAAAAAGCATCAAGACTTGTTGTGTAGCTATATAATATGTTGCACCACGATGCTATTAAGCATGCAGTGACCTAGTTATGTGCTCTGCATGTGCAGAGCGTAGCATGACTGCAGCACACCTGTACTTTTTAAATCACATGATGTTTGGTATTGTGTAAAAGCAGTTAGTCAGATTTACGATGATGAAAAATTGAACAGCAAATTTGTATTAAATTCTGCCAGAAACTTTGAGATTTCTGCAAAGAGATTTATGACAAGTTACAGCAAGTGTAAGGCAATGAATGCATGAGTTGTGCTCTAGTTCATGACTGGTACAAACACTTCCAAGAGGGATGCCAAAGTGTTGACAGTGACAAATGTTCTGGAAGGCCATCCACGAACAGGAATGAAGACAAAGTTGAAGCAGTACGTGCCACAATATGCTCAAATCATTGATTGACTGTCAAGGAGCTTGCTGAGGACATGGACATCAGTTTTCAGTTGGTACAGTCCATTCTTACTGTTGATTTGGGGATGAGATGCGTGTTTGCAAAATTTATGCTGCAATTCCTGTCCCCTGACCAAAAATAAGATTGGCTGTCTGCAGCCAGGTAGTTGTTGGAATGCATTAAAAATTACCCAGATTTCATCAAAAAGATTATTACTGGTGATGAATCATGAGTTTATGGTTATGACCCAGAAACTAAGGCTCAGTCCTCACAATGGAAGACTCCAGACTCTCCCAGACCCAAGAAAGCCTGTTAGGTGAGGAGCAATGTCAAGGTGGAGCTCACAGTTTTCTTTGATTACCAGGGAATTTTTCATCTTAAGTATGCTCCAAAAAGTCAAACCATCAATAAGGAGTACTACATCCAAGTTCTGACTTGTTTGAGAGATGCAGTTTGTTGTAAGAGGCCAGTGTTGCACAGGAATGGTGAACGGTTTCTTCATCATGACGATGCCCCAGCTCAAGCATCTCATCTTGTCCAGCAGTTCTTGGTCAAACACCATATCGAGCAAGTTTGTCAGCCTCCATAATCACCTTACCTCGCACCCTGTGACTTTTTCTTGTTTCTAAAACTGAAATTACCACTGAAAGGAAGGAGATTCAATGACTTGGAGACCATTCATCAAAATTCAACACAGCAGCTTCACAGCATAACGAAAGTGGCATTTCAAAATTGTTTTCAGCAGTGGCAGGACATGCTGAAGTTTGCCCCACTTACTAAAATACAAGTCCTGCCCCCAGGGTAACTCAGACACCCACATCATCTCACAACAACATAGCTGAACCAGCCCATCTGAGTTAACTTTTCCAGAAGTGAATGCATGCACACATGAACCCAAACTAAGGGGGTGGGTGTGCTAATTTATTACAGATCCCTATCATTTATTTACCTAACATTAATAATACCTCTATAGGCTCAGCTAACTGGCATCAAAGTGGTTCACATTAAAGGTTTCTGAATGGAAAACCAAAAACATCAAGAAACAAGTCAAAGACAAATGGCACACCAACAAAAGAGGCAATGAATGAGTAGAACAACTGCATCAAGGAGGGATGGAAATGTGCCCAGAAAGTATGAGCAAAATACCATGTGGTGTGCTGGCATTCCTCACCACCATTTTAATCCATTGCTTTGGGCCACCCCTTTAACATAAGATACCGGGACAATACTACTTCAGCCCTGTAAGGGTGGAATAGACATCAGCTAAAGAAGTAGCAGTGTGCACACACTGGCCAACCAGCTAACAGCACTGAACAATCCTACCTCCCTCTCTCGACCCCCTTCACCCAACCTCACAGTCGAATGATGCAACCAGAAATCACCCCTGAAATCAACCCACCCCCTCTCCCACTGGATCCCTGTCCTGACCCACAATGTAGTACCCCACAATCTCCAGGCCACCTACCAGAACCTCTCTGTCAAAGGCAGTGCCAATCCAATCCTCTCACCATGCAAGCACCCTAAAAATGCCCACAATTAAAGGTGTGAGACATCACAGCCTCTCACACTGCCACCTGAGTAAAACAGAGGAGAAACACCCTGTGGTCCCAATTACAAGGTTGCTACCCACCTGATTAACTCCTCCAGCAACTGCCAACTTACCAGTGCCTCGGCAGGCCACATGGCATTCATTGTCAAGGCAACACTATGCCAAAATATCACCCCCCCTTGCCTTTTTGAAGTGTGACTCGGTCATGCAATAGGGCCAGCAGTTTAAAACTGCTAACCTTCTTTATTTGTGAAGGATCTCCTGCCACATGGAAATCCTTCTGAATATCTTCAGTTTTGCCTATCAGAACCCTGTCTTGATAGTCCAGCCACTCCAGCCTTGACTGTTGATACTACTATGGAAAGGTTTTTCAGAGCAAGGAAAGAACCTTCCAAGCTCCTTGGATGACTTTCTCAAATCTACAGTCTCCTGGCCACAGGACCTTAATCCACTGAGCAGGGCAATTCCAGCTGGGAACTCCAACCCTCAACTGGACATGAAAGAAGGAAAACTAGACTAGACTAGACCTCCTTTGTCCTTCAACCAATTTGGTATTCAGGACTTAGTTCTCATTAGGCGACAGGGAGTCCTCTGCTGAGTCCTACACTTTCTGTAAGAATAGTGGAAAAGAAGTGAAAAGAAAAATCCTTTCCCTCCTAGGGTTTTTATACTTTTATATAACATTAAAATCATTGTAGCTCTTCTCACAGCAGTCCGAAATGTGAAATAATTTACATACATACATACTCATGCTTAATAAGCTAGAAATAGCCTAATAAAGCAGTGGACAAAAAACTAGAGAATCCAGGGTTCAAATGCTATGTCGCTTACTGACCTCGGACAAGTCGCTTCACCCTCTTTTGCTTCAGATACCACTTAGATTGTACGAACTACAGCATCTGAATTGTAAATCACCTTGATCTGGAAAAGATGAGTAATTAAAATTAAAAAAAAATAAATCTAAATCAATCAGATACTGTGTTAACCTATGGAAAAGATGAGTAATTAAAATTTTAAAAAATCTACATCAATCAGATACTGTGTTAACCTATGAGCTCAAATAAAGTTAATTCAACAATTTGTAAAGGCTTTTATGACTCCCTCTTACACTTATATAGTAAATATGATGGTACATTTTATTTGAATTCAAAAGGAATGTACAAATGCCTATGCACAAAACCCTCAAAATTGACAAATGATTTAAAATGTACTCCTAAGCTGCCTTCATGGATTTAGTAGCTATACAAATGAATAACGTTCAGTGATGAATAGAATGGTGAAGGATGTAATTAAACTGCATTCACTGTATTCTGCATGTGAGCCCTCCTCATAACACAGGTCTGCGACTAAAAAGCTGTTTGATTATTTTCATCTAATTTCCATGTATTTTGGTGTGCTGAAAACAAATAAAATATTGAAAAAACTCCTAGACATCATGATTTGCCACAACATGCAAAATTGTCTTCAAATTTATCAAATTATTTCAAATTACTATTAATTAATTAATTTAAATTACTATTAATTAATTCACATAAGTGCATTTAAGATATAAAATGCCAAAAAAACCTTAAAGGGGTTGTCCGAGTTATGTAAAAAAAAATATAGCACTGTAAATCTGATGGTCAGCAATATATACATAAGCTAAGCAAGTTTTAAGTCCATGCTTCTAATGGTAGACGGGGTAAATCTTTCCTGAAGAATCCAGTGGGAGGGAGACACAGGGCAGATAGCAGCAGCTCCGGTCAGTGCAGGGGGGCGTGGCCAGCATTGTGACATCTCGTGTACAGACACAGAGCTGCTCTCTCCTGCATGCCACACTTGTGCACGAATCATCATCAGGTTCTTGGTTCTAGGCTGTTCACACTTTTTCATCGCAATTCCTGTTAGCGCGTCATTCTTCAACCGTTATGTTATGGCTCCGCGAAAGTGTATTAATTCGCCAGACAGTTTCTGTTTCATCTGTGGTGAATATAGGGTGTTGAAGCAACAGCAGAATATTATAGACTTTGTGAAAAAAGTATACTTTACATACTTTGGACTAAAAATTGGAGATCAAGATAAAGTCTGGGCGCCTCATAAAGTGTGCAAACGGTGTGTTGAGGACCTCCGAAACTGGTTCAAGGGTAAGAAAAAATCTTTCCGTTATGGGATTCCTATGGTATGGCGAGAGCAAAAGAACCATAGTGACGACTGTTACTTTTGTTCATGCAATGTGAAAGGGTTTAATTCCAAATGGAAGCATTCCATTTCATACCCCAATCTTCACTCGGCAATTCGTCCCATCCCCCATGGTACAGATATACCAGTACCCAAGACCCCTGCTACCTTGGAAGAGATACCTAGCTCCAATGAAGGTGAAGTCATACCTGAACCAGATGACGAATCAAGTTCTGACTTTGAAGATGATACAAGACCAAAATTGTTTTCTCAGGAGAAGATGAATGATTTGGTAAGAGACTTGAATCTTCCCAAAGATGCCGCTGAGTTACTCGGATCAAGGCTGAAAAGCAGGAATTTATTGTTGCCAGGAGTGTCATCTTCATGGTTCAGACATCGTGAAAAGGAGTTTGTTCCTTACTTCACCCAGGAAGACAAGTTGGTTTATTGCATCAATGTTGAATGTCTGATGGGTCAATTTAAAATCCAATATGATTCAGAGCAATGGCGTCTTTTTATAGATTCTTCAAAAAGAAGTCTCAAAGCAGTTTTATTCCACAACAGTTTTTACGCTTCCATACCTGTAGGTCATTCCGTACACTTGAAGGAAACCTACGAGAACTTGGAATTGTTTCTTCATAAACTTAAATATGAAGACCATGGTTGGCAAGTGTGTGGGGACTTGAAGGTCTTGTGCATGCTGCTCGGGCAACAAGCTGGGTATACCAAATATCCTTGTTTTCTGTGTCTATGGGACAGTTAAGACCGACAAAATCACTGGACCAAGAAGAGTTGGCAGCCCAGGGTGCTAACAGTCGGTGAAAAAAATGTCCTCCGAGAAACTTTGGTACCTTCCCATAAAGTTCTTCTACCACCTCTCCACATAAAATTGGGATTGATGAAGCAATTCGTAAAATCACTTCCAAGAGATGGAGAATGCTTCAAATATTTGGTCACCAAGTTTCCAGGCCTGTCGGAGGCAAAACTGAAGGAAGGTATGTTCGTCGGACCAGACATTAGAAGGCTTATAGTTGATCAAGAGTTTGTCAATACCATGAGGGATCCTCAAAAAGAAGGGTGGATTGCATTTAAAGAAGTCGTACAGAAAGTTTTAGGCAATAACAAATATCCTCACTACAAAAACATCGTCGGATGAATGCTGAAAGCATTTCAAGCTTTAGGTTGCCTGATGAGTTTGAAAGTGCATTTCCTCCAGTCCCACCTTGACTACTTTCCTGAAAATTTGAGAGCTGTGAGTGAGGAACAATGAATGATTCCACCAAGACATTAAAGAGATGGAAAGGAGATACCAGGGAAAATGGAGCATTACAATGATGGCAGACTACTGTTGGATGCTTCAGAGAGACATTCCAGATGCTACTCACAAGCGTAAATGCACCAAGAGGAGCCTCACAAGGAAGAAGAATCAAGTTTAGTGTGTGTAGTGTAGCTCATTTCAGTTCAAAAAAGGATTTTCATGAAAATATTGTAATAAAACTTTAATTTTAAAAGTCTATTTCCATTTATTTTGAGGTATTGCCTTATTTAACATAGTTACCTAAATTGTCAGGAAACGTGATGTCCTATGACAAAATGGAGGTCATTTTCGGATTCAGCGCACCAAAAAACATAAAGATTACGTGGAATAATCAAAACAGCTCTCGAAAAAAATTAATATCTGTGTTATTTATATTTGCTCTCTTTTCTATAAGGTGCTTCACTGGAGAAAAATGCCCTGCTAGTGACTAGATTGACAAGAGGAAAATGTTCAGAGCCACTCGGGGTAATTTCATTAAGGCATTTTTGTGCTTATATTACAGTATACACATATAAAATAATGCTTATTAAAATTACTCTGTGATTAGAAGTACTGGATGCACGGTGGCAGGAACTGTATACAACTTGTACACAACTCTGGAGCAGGCATGATGGGTAGAGCATGGACAAAGTCAGATTTATGCATGGTGCATATAAAATACATGTTATCTAAGTTACTTGCCCTGTTATCTGTAAACTCATACATGTTAACTGTACTGAGCGTTTCTGTTCCATGTAAACCGCGCTGATGCTGAATAGTGCGGTATATAAGAGAATGTAAATAAATAAATAAATAAATAATATTTACACCAGCTTTTCAGCGAAAATGTTATACAGACATATAGGTGCTTATGTGTCTTTATAAAATAGGCTTGACCTTCCAAACTATGAAATCTGTAATAGAATTAATCTCCACATGGGTAAATACTGATTTATATGAATATTTTGATAGTTTAAACTCCCAACATACCAGCAAAGTTCCCAATCCCTCTCTCGAGCTCTCAACATTTCAGAAAAGTAAAACAATCACCTTCCCAACACCACTTGATTTACCAACAATGTCCCCTCTACCCCAACCCCTAATGCCCCAACTATTGAAGCACAGGTAGACAATGCCATTCAGCAATTAGCAGTAATGTTGGAATGGTGCAAACAGGAGGATTTTAATTTCCTTCCAGCAGGTGAACATTGTGATGTAGAGACCCCTACGGAGCCCATGGAAATAGAGAGAAAGGAAAATTCCACCTTTAAAACTGACAGGCAGCTAGAACACATGCCTCACTGTTTACAAAGAAAAGGTAAACAGAGAAAGTCTGGAGCTGAACTGACAAGCCCAAGCTCTGACGCAGCAGCAAGCTTAGAGCTTGATCAATCACACCTGTTCAGGTTGAGGGCAGAGCCAAGCCCAGGGGAACAGAATTATAAAACCTCGTCATTAGCTCCCATGAGCAGTTGCAGTTGGAGTTGGAGATTTGGATTTAGGAGAGGAGAAGGAGAAGCAGGCTGGAGTGGTAATTGCAGTTCGGACGGCAGTTGGAGCTGTGGAAGCAGAGAAAGAGGAGTCCTGGACAGCAAAGACAGGAGAGAGGAGAGAACTCCTGTAAGACGTGCTGGGAGAGGCTCAGAAGCTCCAGAGAGTTGGATACCGGGTAAAGAAATTACCTACAGGTCTGGGAGAAAAGCCAGCAGACTAGGAGGAGAGAAGGCACACCCTGTGACCAGGAATTGGCTGGAACGGAGAGAGCAGGGAACCCTTCAGTCAGAAGGAAGCCTTCACAGTTTGCACAGGTGGGAGCCCAGCACAAAAGTATTCCCTTATAACTGCCAAGAATTAGAGGAGATCCCAAGAAGAAACTCCAGGGCAACAGGTATTTTCAACCCTTACTGTTTTGAGGTGTGTAAAGGGAAAACACCTGAGCTTATAGAGGGAAGTTATCTGAAATCCCACAGTAACAGTTTGCAGATAAACACTGTTAGTCCCGAAGCAGAAGATATGCAAATAGACTCTAGTGTTGATGACGTAGCAGATATGCAGATGGATTGCACGCTTTGTTTGGCTGACAACATTGAGTCACTGTGTTAAACCTTGAAGTGAAAAGTGCTGAGACACAGCAAAGAAAAAGGAACTGTTTTGCTTTGCTACGAGAAGCTGTTTGTTTTCCTTTTTGTATTTGTAACGAGCACTGCATGTTTTTGGACCAGAGAGTGAACAAGCAATTACCTTAGTTATTGTATATAATCCTCATACTAAACTCCTGGAAACCGTCCTATTTTTGTTCTGCACCAAAGTTCTATTTGTAAGGGGAATGAATCCTTGTCATTTTGCCTTAAACACTCGGACTACAATTGCTTCTTTATCAGAGAGCTTTAAAAGGGACTACAATTCCCAAGAGGCCTTGCAAAAGCCACAGCTATAGTCTCACTTTCTGCATAGAGAAATTATCATGGCAGACCAACCCTCTGCTCCCTAAGCGGAGGGCTGGCCACGTGGTGACATCATGAAAATGTTCTAGAATTGTAAATGCAGATTACAGAGGGGTGACCTTTGATGGAACTGGAGGGGTCACAAGTGGAATTGGAAAATTTGATGTTACTTAGAGGGGTCTGGTAGGAAAGCAGGGAATTTTGCTGACATGTAATCAGGAGGAGAATTGTAGAACTTCACTGGCACTTTGGGGGATTGAAAGAGGCCAAAGGAAATCTTCTTTGTCCTGCAGATGGACAGGTGGGGAGTGAGGAAATCTTGATGATACTCGGAGGTTGGAAGGAGGGCTGGAGAAGTTTGCTGGTGCTCAGCGGAATGGAAGGCAGATTAAAGAATTTTACTAGGTCAGGATGGATATTGAGAAACTTTAAAAGGGCATCAAATGCGTAATTGTGGAACTTTGTTGATATAATGAGGGATTAGAGAGAGTTTGATGTTACTGGAGGAGGGTAAAGAGGAGATCATGAATCTTTGCTAATATGTTAGCAACAGGGCCGGTGCAAGGAGATGAGGCACCCTAGGTGATCCTCATCCTATGCGCCCCTTCCACCCTTGCTTCCGCCCACTCCCCAGCCCCCATTGCTGTGCTGCCGCCCCTCTCTGGGATCTGCAGCGGCGGCAATGGTCACAAACAGCCGTACAGTGCTTACCGTCATCCTCTAGTGCTGTGAGGCTGTTCGACTCCTGCCCTCATCAAGGCCCATTGCTGACTTCCTGTTTGTAAAGTCATCATCGGGCCTTGGCAGGAGCGGAACAGAAACAACCTTGCAGCGCCAGAGGGTTGAAGGTAAGTACAGTGGGGCTGTTTGTGACCATTGCCACTGCTGCAGGTCCCAGAGAGGAGTAGCAGTGTTGGGAATGGGGCATCCCAGACCATTGGCACTCTAGGCGGCTGCCTGATTCACTTAATGGTTGCATCGACCCTGGTTAGAAGTTGGTAGGAGACTCTTAGTTAGCTAGATGGCACTCAGTTGGGTCAAAAGGAGATCAGGGAGCTTTGCTGGTGCTCAAGGGATGAAAAGGACTTGGGATTTTTGGTTTTAGTTGGAGGCCCAGGAAGGTGAGTGGGGAACGTTTGGGGATTTATACTGATATCGAGTACATGTGATGGTATGTTGAGGTAGGGGAGTCATATGGGGGATCAGGGAACTTTGATGGTGCTTTGGTGAGTTATGATGGAGATGGAGCCTCCTCAAGGGGGCTAATCAACATAGGAGGGGCTTGAAAGAAAATGTTTTGCTGGTCCTGACTGGGGCCACAGGGCATGGAGGGGGAGTCCACAGTGGATCTTTAGGGAGGGGGTCACAGAAGGATTGTTATTTCAGGAGTTGGCTTCTTTCAAGCTATCATGGCTCTGGGGTCTATATAAATTTTCAGATGGGCATCCAACTTTAATTTGCCTAGTATATTGTAGTAGTCTCAATTAATATCAATAAATTAATCTAGTAAACTAATTTACGTTACAGTTTTGATATATGTCATCCTGCTACCAAAGAAGACCCAGGTGGCTTTCAATACATTATCAAAAAATATAGTAACATGGAATTTTGAAAGTAGCAGATGGAGAAGGGTTATTGTTTGTATGCCATTTATTGTTGTCACTTTTATTATTAATTGATGCTCTTTATTCTCTACCATGACTTGCAGTAATAGGGCAGGCTATAAGCAATTGTATAAAATAAATGATACCAAAAGATCTCAAAGGTTTCCTCATTGTACTTTTAAACATAGAAAAAACTTTCAGGAGGTACCAATAGGTCAAAATAATTTGTCTTATTAGATATGGTAGAAAAAGATAATACACATATGAAGGGTGATGCAGAGTATGTAGCCTGAAGTATCATCATTTTTATCACCAGTAAATTCAATTCCCTGTAGAAGTAAGGCTAATCATTTCTCTTGTAGACCTCTGATGTCCAACATCCATCATTCTTTTGATATTTATTTATTTATTTGTTACAGTCTCTTTTATACCGCGCTATTCAACATCAGTGCGGTTTACATGGAACACAGAACATATACGACGCAGGGTTCTGCGACTAAACAGGTGCTTAAAACTTGGCTAACAACTGGGTAAAACTATTTACATATATACATCAAATGTCACATATATCATCGTTAATTATGCGGTTTCCTAATGTGTGTCAGTGCGGGGCAAGGCGTTATTTAGAACATTCTTCTGGATAGTGTTTCAGGAAGAGATGGATAGTGTTTCAGGAAGAGATATGAAAACTGAGGAAATACTCAGATTATAATATGACAAATTCTTGTTGAACAGAGTTGCACTTTTAACGTCCAAGGGATGGTAAGCTCTGCCCCTGGTGACATCATCAACTTGCGCTGAGCCGAAACTGAAAAGTCAGAGTATCTTCAGCTGAAAACTATTCATCTCACCTGTTGCCAGCCTAATAAAAGATGCACAGACCAATTCCCCCCAATGAAGACCCCCCCTTCCAGCTCTGACCCCCCCCCCATACAAGAGACTCCACCCCTGAAGACTCTCCACTCCCAAGGTGGTTTTAGAGAGCAGGAGTGAAGCCCAGTTGCTCCTGTCTCTTCCGGTGCTGGGTTCCAACTGGCAGCAGTTTACCTCTAGAGGTAATTTTGAGATATTACCATTAGGAGTGAAGTTGCCATATAAAGGTGAAATACCCTCCCAGTGGAGGTGGCAGAAAAGAGGACTGTATCTGAATTCAAGAAAGCATGAGTGAGGAAGTCACTAAATCTCATAGTTTCTTGAATTCAGAAACAGTCCTCGTCTCTGTCACCTCTACTGGGAGACTATTCCATGCATATATCACCCTTTCTATTAAGAAATATTTCCTTGGATTACTCCCGAGTCTGTCCTTTTTTACCTTTATCCTATGCCTTCTCATTCCAGAGTTTCCTTTCAATTGAAAGAAGCTGGTCTCCTATGCATTTATGCCACTGAGATATTTTAACGTCTCTATCTATCTCCTCTATCCCACCTTTCTGACAAAGTATACATATGAGTTACTGAGATTGTTAAGTCTGTCCCCATATGCATTATGACTAAGACCACTGACCATTTTAGTATCTGCTCTGTAGATGAACTCCATCCTATTTATATCTTTTTGAAGGTACTATTTCCAGAACTGCACACAATACTTCAAATGAAGTCTCACCAGAGACTTTACAAAGGCATAATGGTGTATATCTCCACATTATTATTGCAATTAGTATGTTACATTTAAAGTGGCATTGTACAAATGACATCCAAGTGTAATCTGTGATGTCCAAGCCAGATCACCTGAAAAAAAGCAGGCATGGTTTCACAAACATGGACATGTCCAATATGGACATTCTGCAAGTGAATCAACATAGATGTCTCCAGAATAGTATTCCAGACTGTGGACATCTTGGAATAGCCTAATGATTAGAGTAGGGGTCTAGGACCAGGAAATCCAGGGTTCAAATATCACTGTTGCAGTTATTGTGATTGTGCAGAGTACTGGGGATAAGAACATAAGAAATGCCATACTGGGTCAAACCAAGGTCCATCATGTCCAGTATCCTGTTTCCAGCAGTGGCCAATCCAGGTCTCAAGTATCTGGCAGGTTCCCAAAAAGGCACACATGTCCCATGGTCCTCTTTAATAATGGTTTATGGACCTTTTCTCCAGGAACTTGTCCAAACCTTTTCTAAACCCAACTACACTAACAGCTTTTACTACTTCCTCTGGTAATGAATTCCAGAGTGAGTACGTGTTAAGTAAAAAAATATTTTCTCTTATTAGTCTTAAATGAGTTACACTGTAGCTTCATTGCACATTCTCTAGTCTTTCTATTTTTGATGGCATAAATAACTGATCTAGGTTTACCCGTTCCACTACATTCATTAATTTATAGACCTCTATCATATCTCCCCTTAGCCGTCTCTTTTCCAAGTTGAAGAGCCCCAACCATTTAAACCTCTCTTTCCATGCCCTTAAGCATTTTTGTCTCTCTTCTCTGTACCTTTTCTAATTCTGCTATATCCTTTTTAAGATATGGCAACCAGAATTGCACACAATATTCAAGGTGTGGTCGCACCATGGAACAATACACAGGCATTATAATATCCTTGGTTTTATTCTCCATTCCTTTCCTTATGATTCCTAACATTCTATTTACATTCTTGGCTGCCGCTACACACTGGGTGGAAGGTTTCTAAGTTTTCTTCACAATGGTGGCTAAATCTTTTTCCTGGGTGGTGGTTTCTAGTGTGGAACCTTGCATCATGTAACCGTACTTTGGGTTGTTCTTTCCTAGCTGCATAACTTTGCACTTGTCCACATAAAATTTCATCTGCCATATGCAGGTCCAGTCTTCCAGTTTATCAAGGTTCTCTTACAATTCTTCACAATGCTCTTGTGATTTAACAACTTTGAATAATTTTGTGTCATCTGCAGATTTGATCACCTCACTCATTCCTATTTCCAGGTCATTTATCAATATGTTAAAAAGCAGTGGGCCTAGCAAAGATCCCTGGTGTACTACACTTTCACCTTTCTCCATCAGGAAAACTGACCATTTGACTCTACTCTCTGCTTTCCTTTACTGAGTTCCTGATCCACAATATTACACTGCCTCCAATCCCATGACTTTTTAATTTTGTCAAGAGTGTCTCATGAGGGACCTTGTCAAAGGCTTTCTGAAACTCCAGATACACTATATCAATGGGCTCACCTTTCTCTACTTGTTTATTCACATCTTCAAAAAAATATAACAGATTAGTAAGACAAGACTTTCCTTGGCTAAATCCATGTTGGCTTTCTCCCATTAAACCATGACTATCTACATGTTCAGTAATTTTATCGTTATAATGGCTTCTACCATTTTGCCTGATACTGACATCAGACTCACTGGTTTGTTGTTTCCTGGATCACCCCTGTAACCCTTTTTAAAAATTGGCATTACATTGGCCATTCTCCAGTCTTACGGTACTACAGATGACTTTAATGATAGTTCTCAGATTACTAATAGTAGGTTTGCAATCTCATATTTCAGTTCTTTCAACACCCTTGGATGCCTACCATCTGGTCCAGGTGATTTGCAACTCTACAGTTTATCAAATAGTTGTAATACATCTTCCTGGGTTTATTGATATTTCTTTCAATTCCGATATGTCATCTTTATATACCATTTCAGGCATGGGTAACTTCTCTACATCTTCTTCAGTAAAGACCAAAGCAAATAACTCATTCAGTTTCCACTGTGGCCTTTTCCTCACTTAGCACCCGCTTTACCCCTCTATCATCTAATGGTCCTGATGACTCTCTCAGAGTTATTTTTGCTACAAATGTATTTGAAAAATTTTTTACATTGCTTTTTTGTTTCCACCTTAAAGAGAACCAACACAAATCCAATTCACAAGAGTATTGTTGAAAAATGCCACAAACTACATATAGCAGCCACTCACAAAAATGAGGAAAAAACTCTCAAGACAAAAAAACACATTGAACTTTCAAATGTTCAAGTCTTTTCATTACACACATTCTGCAATAGGTTACTTCTCAAACTCTTTAGCACGGCATCTTCTTTTATCCCAGCTCTTCTCTGCTATGGCTAGATTTCACAATAACATGGAAGACTATAATCCAAATCCCGAAGTTAATTCTGGTGCCCAAGCGTTTCACTCCCTCAGAAGTTTCATCAGGGAAAAGCCGTAACTTGAGGTCACATACTGCAATTATAATATAAAACAAAAGATAAGTCTTTTCCTTCCAAAAATCCAAATGTTAGGAAAGAACTAATAAACCCATCGTGAATCTATCTATAATTACAACCATGTCCATCAAACCAGATTTTTAAAACTTACATCAAAGTACTAAATAAAAAATATTCTAGTCTCGTCACATTCAGACAAGTTTTCCTGCATGGGTTTCTCTCACTGGGCTTTTAAAACCGGCGGGCGCACGACACCAGCACAATGCAGTCACCACTGAACCTGTCTCTATTCTGCAAACTTTAAAAGAAACAAAATACTAAACTCCATCAATAATCCAGTAACTAAATCCATATCAGTCATAAACCCACATATACCATTTCTATAAAAACATGATTTTATAACTTATTTTCTAATGCAGAATGGGGACACCTCATTTATATCGCAACAACTGCTCGAACTGGATTTCTAACAGATAGCCCACTCTTACCAGGCTTTAAAACCAGTGAAAAAAATGCCATGCCAGCGCAGTGTGATCACTACTACACTAGTCTTCATTCTTAAAACTTTAAACATGAATCCTTAAAGGAACTTTACTAATCAGAAATAAACTGCCATAGGAACTACATTAACCTTAAGTCAATAACACAGACATCTGCCAGAAAGACCAAGACTGAGCTGAAAGTTCTGTCAATCATAATCAAAAACTAAAAGCTTATTACAAATAAACTAAAAAGCCCACCCACCCTCTCCATTAACCAATATATTTTGTTTTAACAAGCAGCCCAATCAATACCAGAATTAAGTCCATTAAGAGAAACCGTATTCAAACGGAAGATCCATCTTTGCTCACAATGTAATAACTTCTGATTATTAGTACCTTTCCCCATCAGCTATGGCCAGTGTTTGCCAAGCACCTGTCCTGGGAGTTATTTCATGTTTTGTGGGTGAGTGAAAGCATGGGAATGCAAATGCCTAGGTTAAGTTCCCCAGCTCCCTTCCCCTCCAAATGAATGGGTAGTGGGGCGGGTAACCTTGTTGAGCAAGCCATCCATTTGCTTGGGGGAGGGGTAGGAACGGATGCCAGCGGGAAGGAAAGGGGGAGGGTAGGGGAGGGAAAAGGTAGTGCGCAGACTCACCAGTGAGATTGGTGGGCTCCAGTGGTGGTGAGAAGGGAAGAAGCGATCGCTCACCCTATCCTTCCAGGAGGTGGGATAGGGGTGCTCTGTGGGGGAGGTGGGTTCTACTTGTCGCAGCTTCGGGCAGGATTTAGAGGGGGCTAACCTCCTCCTAGGGTTAATTCATTCTCCCCACTCCTCGAAAGGGTGGGGATGAAGAAAGGGATGGGAGCCCTGGGGGGGGGGCTTCCTGCAGCATGGGCGTCACCGCCATGTGCAGGCCCAATTATTTTAAGACTCCCATATGGTGGAAATAAGCCTCAGCCTGGCGTCACTGCAGGCTGGGGAGTGTGTGTGTGTGTGTGTGGGGATTAGCGGAAGAGAAGAGTCCAAAAATATGATCTAGGACTGGGCTAGGATGACACCATCTAGCCCGATCCTTTGGGAGAGTTTAATATCACTTGCTTTGAGATGTTGAATAAAGCTATGGCCAATGTTTGCCAAGCACCTCTCTCAGGTGTTATTTCATGGCTTGTGGTTGAGGGAATACCTAGGTTAATCCCCTTGGAATATAGATACTACAAATACAATTTAGAACTTAATTACATATGCTGCACTAGAAGGTTTAGATAAATACATTCTATTCACTCCTTAACTTCAAAAAGAAGAATACGATGCCACCAGCTTCAAGTCAGCCCAAACAGTTCTGGTTTTAAGCTTTTTTTCAAAGAACCTCTAGCTCATTAATGGGGTACTTAGCACTTTTCATAAAAACGTAAAATGTAATCTTTACCTGATACTTACAAATGAAAAAGGTTGTCCTTACCTACTGATTTTGCCCTGTCACTTATTCAAAAACTTTAAGAAGATCTAGACTTCTAATTAAAGGAGTTATGCAGCTAGATCTGTAAAAGTGAAAAAATTCCCTCTGTTATTATTTTCTTATTACTTATCATTTGTATAGCACTACAAGGTATATACAATGCTGTACATATATGCATAGGAGACAGTCCATGCTCTATAGCGTTCATAATCTATGCAAGACAAACATAACGTAAGCGCCTACATTTAGGCTCTTGTAGACAGGACAGGGAAAACAAGCCACAATGTTGATTTTTAGCACCAAAACTCTACATTTAACGGAAAAAACTATTCATATCGCAAATTTAGGGACCACAGTTATCAGTGCCTATGTTTGATGAATATTCTATCTAAATTAACTTAAGGTCTGAAGTATGGCCTGCAGTTTGCAAAATTTTAGGCATCTAGGGTAGGTTCTTAGTTTCCTCTGAAAACCAGACTTATAGTAGTATAGAAAACAAATTTCAAAACGATTAAAGGCATTAAACTTATTTACCCAAATAGAATTGCAGTTTTGAAACTTGCCTTTTTAAACGGGGCTTAATGAATGTGCATTTTTTCACAACACACCTATTTTAGCCACATTTAAACAAAGTATTTGTGAGTCCGGGTTTGTGGTGGCATCAAAAAATCAAATAGGCCCCTATGTATTAAGCTAATGCATGTCATTTGTCAATTATTGCATGTATGAAAAATAACATAGCATAAGGCAAGATTTTTTACTGCAATGAAATGCAAAGCATGCAAATATATGCAAAACAACTCATTTTTATGCAAAATAAAAGATACATCTTACTTTAAACTTTTCAAACTGCATTATTTAACAAGTATTGTTAACTTCCCCAATACCATTGACTGGCTAACAGGTGAGCTAATTCTCCCAGGAAACATGTTGACTGGGTCAGCATGGTAAAAACTGCCCCACATCCCTGATTTTTAAAATTGTATTTATTAGTATTTAACTTATCCATTTGAAAGAATGTTTGGCCCTCAGCTATACCTTCATCTGCCCCCCACGAAATCCACATGTTATAGTCAAAGTCTCAGTCACTTCTGGACCCATTAACCCACTCCATAATCCATGATCTATATGCAATTGTCAAAGTCTAAGCCCCTTTCCCTAATCTCCAACACCATGTGCAGTAGTGAAAGTACCAAGTCTCTCATCACCGATCCTCTATCCATGACTAGTAGTCAAAATTCCAAACTCTCCAATCCCTTCATCCATACGCAATAGTCAAAGTCCCAACCCACCACCAGCCATCCAATCCTTTTAGCAATGTTCCCTTATTTGGCAACCTGCCCATTAGTGTTAATACCACTAGACTACTAATAGGGACTCGAAGGATGCCAATTTGGATGAGACAATCACTGGGACAGGAGCGACAAGCATTGAATCCAGTTTCCCATTCAATCACAAGCATCAAGTTGTAAATGCTGAGGGGGGAGGGGGGTGTATGAAAGGAAGATAGTTGGGACTTTGATTATTTTGATGACTGCATATTAATCTGGGGATTAGTAGCAGGTTAGTGGGGGTGATGGTGGGGGGCTATTTTTTAACATCACTGATCTGGCCCTTATATTTGAGTTGTTGTTGCTGGGAATACATGATACTCAGAGCAAAAGATATTTTATGTAGTGCCTCCTTGGGTGCGCTTCTGGGACCGGCCTGGCTGGAGTCCCCTTGAGGGTGGGCTCCGTCTGTCCTTGACAGTTTGGCACCTGTGGAAGAAAGGTGTTAGTGGGTAGGATTTCCCTCCTTTCACTCAAGGAAACCTCTCCAAAAACACTTCTGTGAACAAGGCTGACTTAAACAGTATTTACAATTTATTTACAAAAATATATACATCAAGTATTGTGGTAAAATAATGCAGTATGTACAACCCGTAGTATGAAAGTGGTTCAAGTAAGTAAGGTGAAATAGCAATATAGGATAAGAGAGAAGGCAGTTCAAACAACTAATATGTAGTGACTTAACCTTTAAAGCTTATGGATGTAACCTTAATAACTGTCTCCTAACTCCCCTCCCTTTCCCTTTGCCCACCAGCCCCAGGTCTCACCCACAGCTGGAGCTCTGGAATGGTGGCTGCTTGTGAAAGGAGAGGTTTTGTACTTCTGTCCATTTGCTGAAGCTGTACCCTTGGCTCCACCTCTTCCAAGTTTTCCTCCAATCCGGAGAGGGTTTTGCCCTTCTGCCCACTCTGGAACAACTATTGCAGCTCTCTCTTGAGCTGATCTGCCGTTGGACACCTGAGTCTTATGGCTCCTAGTCCGGAATGGACTGTCTGCTGCTCCAGCTCTCTGGAGCTGATTCTGCTGCCGGACCTCCCTGGGTCTTGTGGTTCCTAGTCCGGAATGGGCTCTCTGCAACTGCAGCTCTCTCGGGAGCTGATTAGCCTGGATAGAATCTCTAGAGTCTCTCCACTGCCATGCCCACTCCCTGGGTTGGGAGGAGATTGTCTGCCCCCATAATCACACCTACCCCTTACTGGGTCTATAGGAGGCTCGCTGCTGTTATCTTCACTCCAAGCCTGCCTAGTTTCCAAGGAAACTTTCTAATGCCATCTTCATAGGCTCCCGGGAGACTTTCTAGTGCCATCTTCAGGAGGATGGCCTGCAGACCAGGGGAAGTTTCCACCTCCCCGCTCAGAATGAAGACATCAAGGTCACAATATATACAATTCCAATAGTATTTTAGAAAAGGTTCTGCACATGAATTTGCTGATACTTGGAGCCAGAAGATGCATTTTGCAAATCTGTATGTGGTAAAAATCGACAGGGGCAACTCAGCGATTTCTATATGTAGCTGCCAACAAACCTATACATATAAATACTGTTAATTAACTACAGATACCGCTATCTTTCATTTCAATTCAGAGGGGGGAAATAAATAACTTGGGATTATGGAAAATAACCTCTTAATCCCTTCTGAAAAGGGCTGGCCCAAAAGAACACTTTCTAAAAATCTAAAAGTGCCAGGGAACAGCTGTAAAGCCTGAGGTGGACAATAGCAGATACTAGAATTGTTTTGGGTGGCAATATGCCTTTTCCAGTTTTGTTTTTTTTACCTGCCCCCTACTCCTTTCTTTAACAAAGGTAACCTGGAGATCAAAGAAAATGAACCATACGGTGGATAGAGTTGGATTCTAAATCTGAAATTGATGGGGGAGAAGTAACTAGAGGGCCAGGGGTTTGATTCCCACTCTGGGACAGCAACCTTGGGTCAGAGGGGCTGGGGTATCTAGTCTTATAGGCACTCCTTGTAGCCTTGGGCAAGCCACTTAACCCTCCGTTGCATAAGGTACATGTGTAGATTGTGAGCCCTTTGGGGATGAGGGAACATATCCAGTACCTGCTTGTAGTATTTGTAAACTGCTCTGATGCCTTTCAGCCTGGGTAGTATAGGAAGAAATTAAATAAAGATCAAGATACACGTTCATTCAGCCTATAAAATGGGGAACACACATTTTGTTTTTGGGCCCACCCAGACCCACTAATGACGCCTGCAGCATACACTCTTGCAATTTCTATGTATTATGGACATCCACATGTAAACGTAATCCTTTCTACAAATGCCATTTAAATGTGGATGCCATTTCAACTCGTAAATAACTAATTTTACATGTGGAACCTGCGGATAAGGCTTCTAAAATAACCTCCATACTATGTTCCTTTTTGCCTAGCTTCCTCTTAGCCTACAGTGTGATTAGCTTTGTGTACCCTTTATCTGTACCTTGTTTTTTTTCTTATCACTTCTCTTCTTGACCCTGATGTTAAAAGTCTGAAGGGATAGTTGTCTGCAATACTGCAGCCTTCTTTCTATAATTATCCTCTTTATCAGGCTTAAGCATGTTTGCATTCTAACTCATCTTTGCTTGCTTGTGCTGGAAGGCCACTCCTAACATCTGCCACACTCTCAGCAAATAAGTATTGTCTCATATTTCCTCTGGTAGAAATTGATTTAAGATGTCGGTGACCATGGACATAAACCAGAGAGCGATGGGTAAAAAGGTTTTTTCACCTTACACCATAGAGCATGTCCTAAAGCAAGCTGGATCAGGTATTCAGTGCCTTCAGTCTCACACTCTTGACAGTTGCTTGTGCCAAAACCCAGACCTGCCTCTTAACCTCCAACCCTTGGCATCCTTATAAACAATTCAAATCAGCTTTGACCGAAGAATCACATTCCCATTGCAGTAAAATTAGACACATCTGTGATCAGTTGTCAGTATTCACATGACTTGAATCAACCAACGAATGATGGCTCTAATGTTTAAAATGGCCACATCCACTCCCTGTTCTATTTTCACAATGGTGAGGACAAGAGAGCTGCCTGAGACTGTCAGAAAAGCCATTATCATCAAACTTCACCAGCTTTTGCTTCACCTAGTTTAACCTGCAAGTCGCTAACTGGGTAGCGGTGCAATATCGCCGCTACCCGGTTAGCGACTGTCGCCGACTCCGCTCCTTCCTGGAACGCCCATGACAGGCCACGAAGCTAAGTGGTTAGCATCGGGGCATGTAGGTGAGATAATCAAGGATATTCAGTGGCATTTTGAATATTGGGCCTGTTGTTCCTTTCTCTATAGTATCAGCAAAATTTGCACCTTCCTTTCTGAACACACTGCTAAGACACTTATCCACTCTTTAGTCACCTCTGCCTTGCTGAATCATCTCTCGCCCCTTCATTCTGTTCAAAACTCAGCTGCACGGCTAATCTTCCGCCAGTCCCAATATGCTCATATAACCCCTCTTCTCATCACTTCATTGGCTCCCCTTCCATTTTCGTTTCCAGTACAAACTTCTCCTTCTGACTTATAAATGCATTTTAAAAGGGGTAGAGATGAAGCCTGACATAAAGATTCAGGTAGTTTGTTTCAGGCATAAGGAGCAGCAAGATGAAAGGATCAAAGTCTATAAATGCATTCATTCTGCTGCTCCACACTACCTTTCCTCTCTCATCTCTCCTTACAACCCTCCTCATGAACTCTACTCTTCTAGTGGATTGCTTCTATCTGTCCCCTTTTCTTCCACTGGCATCTCCAGACTTTGATCCTTTTACAGAATCTTGCTGCTCCTTATGCCTGGAACAAACTACTTGAGTCTGTAAATCAGGCTACATTTCTGTCCCATTTCAAATCTATGCTAAAATCTCATCTCTTTGAAGCTGCTTTTGGATCATGACCCGCTTAGTCTCCTATTTGTTTCCTTATCTTCCCTAATTGTATCCTTGTCCTCAGCTGTTGTATTGTCTTTCTTGAGTAGATTGTAAGCTCTCAAAGCAAGGACCATCTTTTTATATGTGTCTGTACAGCGCTTAGCATTATATAAATGTTCAATAGTAGTAGTAGTAGTAAAAAGAGGAAGGCATTGGCAGTGGGAATTTACTATCATCCACCAGGCCAGAATGAACAGATGGATGATGAAATGCAAAATGAAATCAGGGAAGCTAACAAAAGTTACAACACACTAAATGGGTGATTTCAATTACTCTGGTATCGACTTGGTCAGTGTCACAGCAGGACATGCTAGGGAGATAAAGTTTCTAGATGAAATAAATGACTGCTTCTTGGAGCAGCTGATTCATGAACAGACAAGAGGGGAAGCCATTTTGGACTTAGTCCTTAGTGGAACACAAGATCTGGTGCAAGAGATAAGGGTGTTGGAGGCCACTTGGCAATAGTGATCATTGCATGATCACGTTTGATTTAATAAATGGAGTAAGAATGTCAAGGAAACCCACATTAGCAATCAGTGCACTATCATTTGAATGGAGAATGGCCAATGTAATGTCAATTTTGAAAAAGGTTTCCAGGGGTGATCTGAGAAACTACAGACTAATGAGCCTGATATCAGTATTGGTCAAACTGGTAGAAACCATTATAAAGAATAAAATTATTGAACATGTAGATTGTCATAGTTTAATGGAAGAAAGCCAACATGGATTTAGCCAAGGAAAGCCTTTGGAAGGAGGAGTGGCCTAATGGTTAGGGCAAGTTACCTTGGACCAGGGGTTCAAATCCCACTAGAGAACAGAGGGGCTTCTAGTCCCACAGGTGCTCATTGTGGACTTAACCCTCTGTTGCCTCAGGTACAAAAACAGATTGTGAGCCCTTTGGGGAGAAGGGAAAAATATATATACAGTACCTGAATGTATACCACTTTGACTGGTGGAAAAACAGTGTATGAGCCTAGTTAAATAAATAAGTCTTGTCTTACCAATCTATTATATTTTTTTGAAGGTGTGAATAAACAGGTAGACAAAGGTAAGCCAGTCAATATAGTGCATCTGGATTTTCAGAAAGCTTTTGACAAGGTCCCTCATGAGAGACTCTTGGCAAAATTAAAAAGTCATGGGAGAGGAGGCAGTGTACTATTGTGGACCAGGAACTGGTTAAAAGATAGAACGCAGAAGGTAAAGCTGAATGGCCAATTTTCTCAATGGAGAAAGGTGAATAGTGGAGTACCCCAGGGATCTGTGCTTTTATTTATATTTATTTATTTATTACAGGCTCTTATATACCGCACTATTTGAGATCAGCGCGGTTTACAATATAACAAAATACCAGAACAAGCAGCTGTTTGGTTTTACATAGAACAGGAACAACAACTTGGATAAAACAGGGGGAAATTACTAACTGAAACTATTTACATATGTAATTACATGTATATACAGCGGTATTCCTGCTTCTTTTTAGCATATACATAAATGACTTGGAAATGGGAATAATGAGTGATGTGATCAAATTTGCAGATCACACAAAATTGTTCAAAGTTGTTAAAACACGAGGATTGTGAAAAATTGCAAGAGGACCTTGAAAAACTGGAAGATTGGACATCACAATGGCAGATGAAATTTAATGTGGACAAGTACAAAGCTATGCACCTAGGAAAGAACAACTCAAACTATGGTTACACGATGCAAGGTTCCACATTAGGAACCACCACCAGGAAAAAGATTTAGGTGTCATCATGGATAATATTTTGAAACCCTCCACCCAGTGTGCAACAGCAGTCAAGAAAGCAAATAGAATGCTAGGAATCATAAGGAAAGGAATAGAGAATAAACCAAGGATATTATAATGCCTCTATATCATTCCATGGTGTGACTGCACTTGAATATTGTGTGAAATTCTGTTTGCCGTATCTTAAAAAGGATATAGCAGAATTGCAAAAAATACAGAGAAGAGCCATTAAAATGGTAAAGGGGATGGAAGGATACCCCTGTGAGGAAAGGTTTAAAAGGTTAGGGCTCTTCAACTTAGAAAAGAGATGGCAGAGGGGCGATATGATAGAGGGATATAAATTAACAAATGGAGTAGAATGGATAAATGTAGACCGGTTGTTTACTCCATCAAAAAGTAGAAAGACAAGGGGAGCACACCATAAAGCTGCAATGTAACACATTTAAGAGTAATAAGAGAAAATATTTTTTTCATGCAATATATAGTCAAACTCTGGAATTTGTTACCGGAGGATGTAATAAAAGCTGTAAGTGTAGTTGGGTTTAAAAAATGGTTTGGACAAGTTCCTGCAGGAAAAATCCATAGAACATTATTAACAGGACCCAGAAAATCCACTGCTTGCTCTGGGATGAGCATTGTGGAACCTACATATCATTTTGGGAATCTGCTCGATACTTATGTCCTGGATTGTTCACTGTTAGAAACAGGATACTGGGCTTGATGGACCTTTGTCTGATCCAGTATGACATTTTTTATGTTCTTACGTTCTTTAAATACTCAGATTTATCAGTTTTAACCAAAGGAATTCCCTTTTCCCCAAGATTTAGAGAAATTCACAGCAGTTAAATACTTAGAAGTGCACATTCTTTCCCAGCAATAGCTGTCGCTCTTGGTAATCTTTTTGATAATTTCATCACCTCAAGAGAGTTTGAATTTGTGTTTGAATGTCATCCAATCACATTGACTGATATTTCCTTTTTTAGTTCAAATGTTTATTGAGTTTCAATTGAAAATAACAAAAGATATTATTCCAAACATGAAGAACTTCCAATCCAAGAGGAAATAAAAAAAAAAGAAAGAAAATGATTACTTCATTGCATTAGCAGAAATGTCAACTGTCTCGCCATTTTGAACAGTAAAGAAATCCTCAGAAGTTATTATTTATTTATTTGGAACGTTTTTCTATACCGCCCCTTCGGAGATCAGGGGCTGTTTACAATGAAACAAACATAATACATCGAGCAAAATTGACATAGTGAACTATTTACAAAAAGCAGTTTGAAGTAATAACTATTTACAATGAGTTCTCAATATTTGTATGTCATTTTGAGTAGTAATGTGGGATTATGTGGGATTAAGGCTGTTTTGGTGCGTGGTAGTGATAAGGGTTTCGGAGGTCATGCTGGTATGAAAATGATGATTGGAGGCAAGAATAGGGTTGTTGTAATGTTTAATGAGCATAAATTTTTTCAATTCCTTTCGGAACGAAAGGAGGTCTTTAATTTCTCTTAGGGGTATGTTTACTAAACTGCCGAAATCGTGAATAACGGGCGTTATGCAATGTTAACGATTGTAAGCGCAGCATAACGCGTGTTATGCTGCGCTTACGATCGTTAACGTTACATAACACGTGTTATAATGCGCTAACGATCGTAAAGCCCCGCGGCGCGGTAAAACAATGCAGAAGGTGGAGAGAGGGCGGAGAAAAGGGGTCAGTGGGCGGGAAGAGGCTCACCTCACACTAACGTGCTAATTTTCAGTGCTGAATTCCAACGCGAATGAAAACCTGCCGTTAAAGGCACATTACAGGGGAGAGAAACCATTTAAGTGTCAGCAATGTACAGCCCAGGCAGGGAAAACAAAAAAAAGTGATAAGTGTGATACATGTGCACAGAACAAAAGAGCACAGAAACACTGAAAATGACCCCAACAAACTGGAAAAAAACAATAACCAAGCTGACCAATAGTGGTATCAATGAGAAACATCAACCCCTCCCCCCCCCCGAGTAAGCTCCATAGAACAGATATAAATCGTGGAAGGGTCTATACTCCGTCCCCATACAAGGTGAATGGGCCCACAGTGAAATAGCGCTGCTCAGGTTTTTCCCCACCATCGGACAGGGTTCCTATGGTGTGCACATGTCCCGCAACATCAGGATGGGCATGTCGGAACGGCAACTGGACAGATGCCGGAGAAGGGGATACAGAGGGCCGCAGGCGGCACATGCTGTGGTGGAGCTGGGCCACAGTGCAGACTAGGGTGATGCCTAGGTGGCCCATACGAATGCTGAAACAGCGGAGCAGCCAGACAGCAACTGCTGAAGGCCCAACATGGGGATGAGTGTGTTTCCCAAAGTGTCACAGGGGATAGTACCCAACAGCTACCCCCAAGGGCATGGAACATTGGCAGGCGGGGCTGGGGGGGAGCGTGGACGTCGATGCAGGCACCCCTACCCCAGAACCCGCACCATAGGCAGCTGCCTACCTGCACACTGGATGGCCTGAGAATGCGCACCACCAGCTCCACCAGCAGAAGGGCATGTAAGCATGGTGGCTGAGGGATACTGGTGGTGGAGGGGGCAGTGGCAGCTGGCCAGAGCAGACCGTGGCCTAGTCCTGTGTAGGTGGGTGCCATGCACTGCAACAGACAGGCCCTGTCTGACCAACAGTCATGGTATCACCAGGGAATGCACCATCTCTGTGATAACATGGTGGTGCAGTGCACAAAACCAGTGTATTCAGAAGCAGAAGGTCACAGGTTCAAATCCCAGCTGTGGTTTCCGCCAGCCCAGTCCTCATATTTTACCCACTACTATAACGTGCTAATACAGACAGAACCTTTCTTGCAGATGATGTAAACATGCCCAAAACACCTACATTTTACCCTACAGAGCACAGACACCATAAACATGCACATTACCTAGAGCAGAGCCTCCCAAATGTAGTCCTGGAGGGCCAAACACCATTCCGGTTCCATGCTGCCTCTGATAAAGATGCCTGTGCTGCATTTCTATGCGCCACCCCCATGGTATGCAGATGTATCTCATGCATATTCATGAGGGACAGCATGAAAACCCGAACAGTGTTTGGCACTGCAGGACTGGAGTTGGGAACCTCTGCCGTAAAGCAGCAGCCAACAGGGGCAGACACACCCGCACCCACAGGCCCCATTATCCAAAGCCTCCTGTAGAGGCAGGACTTTGGGCTCTGCGTGCATCTCCCAATACTAGCACTTGCATACCTTAGTAATGCCACCTTAAACCTGGGAATATGGTACATATCTTTAAAGAGGTTGCTATGATTACTGGCAGATAGCAAGTCCTAGGTTAAGTACAATTATCTGAGTGAGCTGCATCATAGCAACCCTCCTGATGTCTGTGGAGTGTGCTACAGGTCTTGTGTCTGACAGTGTTTACCAACCTGGGGAGTGACTCCTACAGTATTGTGTACCATAGCCATGCCTGCACTGTGCCCAGGACTGGTGTAGTGGCCTGGGCTGCCCAACATCTCTATAGTTGCTCAATGCTGGCATATCTGTGGGGAGTGTGTGTCTGTCTATCCAGTGTGTGGTGGCTGCCAACACCCTCCACAGCCCACACTGCTAGCACTGTTGCCAGTATTGGCCTGCCAATGTGCATAATGAGGAGCAAGGTACCGTGGGAATAGCCTGGATAGGGTGGCCTGGCCTGGATGCATCTGCACACGGCATAGGGCAATGGCAATTGTAGTGCCTGGCCACTACCTGCACGGACAGGGTGGCCATAGCATGTCCTGCTGGGATGTCACTCTCTCCCTGACTGAGCAGTGACCATGGCATGGCTAGGTTCCCCCTTAGTGCTTTATAGTATTTCTCTCATGTGATATTTATGGGTTTACTTTTGGGGCCCAATCACTGACTTATCTGCTTGGTGTGTTTGCTGACATCCCTGTTCTGGGTACATGCATCTTCTCCAGGACCATGCACTATGGACTAGCTAGCGGACTATCTGCAACTAGTATGTGTTTTGCTGGAACACCTTGCAGGGTGCAGAGGCTGGAGGCTTTCTTCTGGAGAATATCAGATAATGGTGGGGGGGCAGCTGAGCATTTCCAGGCCTGCCATCTGTCTGCTATTGTGTTATGGATGTGTACCGCTTTGTCTGTTCCCCAGCAGGACAGGGGTTGCTGGTCCCCTCTACTGCTGCCATTGCAGGGAGGTAGACTGTGGATCTATTGGTGGGTGATCCTGTTTCCCACTCTGTGCCCCAGAGGGTGGGTTGTGTGGTGGTACATGATCTGCCCATGGGTCCATACACCACCCCCCTTCACCTACAGCAGGTAACCATGGCACCAACACAGGATATGCACTATTCTGGGTGCATCATCGCCCATAGGGGCTAGACATGACCGGGACATACAGCAGGGCACAGATGTATCCTAGATGTGTCTAACTGAACTACCTATCACACACTGATGGGGACCTGCAGCATGGTGTAGTTCAGCCATGAATGGTGCTGTGGACCTGGTGCTGGGCGCCCCACCTCAACCTTAGGGTGGGCACAGTACCCGCACAATATGACTGTCTGTGGCTACTCTGTGGCAGTACCACACACGGTCTGTTCCCCCTACCTGGCCGAGTTGCTGTGGGGGTGCATACCCAATCTTGTGCCCATCTGTCGACTGCTGATTTGCATGTGCAGTGCATCATGGGTATGGGTGCGTTAACCCTATCCTGGTAACCACAGCATACAGTTTGTGTGGTGACGTGCAGTCCTGCAGCCTGCCAGGGCTTTGTTCACAGCCTTATAAGGTGTCCTATAGGGGACATTATAGGGTACCTTGGCAGACAGTACACTTTATAATGTGCCCTATGGAGTGCGTTATGGGGTGCCTTATGCGGTACCTTAGGTTATGCCACCGTGAGGGTGTGTTTGCTGGCAGCACATATTAAAATACATGTCAAATGCCTCACCAATCACAACTTAAATGTAAAGGGTGCTGCCTCAGCCAGCCTTATACATTAGGCCCACTGGGGAATTGAACCCATGACCCCTGTATCATCCATCAGTGTTGTAACCATTATGCTACAGCTCTGTTGCTGTGATTGTATGCCTGCGCGCCTTCTTAAGATTAACGCGCGGTAACGTGCCCTGTAGCGCTCGTTCATTTATGGCGCCTTGTAACGCGCGTTCTCGGCGTGTTCTCGGCAACGATGTACTGCCCATGTCCTTATTTGGGATTTCTGTCTCTAACGCGGCTCCTAACGCGAATCGCACTAACGCAGTTTAGTAAACATACCCCTTAGTGTTTCCGTGAGGGCATTCCATTGGGTGGGCGCAACATATAAGAATGCACTATTTCTCGTTATTTGCTTAGTTTTCTAGATGGAGGTAGGTACTGTGAGGGTGTTCTTCTTGCTCTAATGTCAGAGGGTGTCTTGATTAAGGATGTAAGGAAAGAGGGTGCCATATTATTGATAAGTTTGAAGATTGTCATTATGGATTTGTATTTTATTCTACAGGTGATTAGGAACGAGTGGAGAGTGTACAATATGGGGGTGATGTGATTGGATAAGTGGGCCTTAAAAATGATTCTAGCGTGATGTTTTGAGCCATTTGGAGTATGTTTAGATTCTTTTGGTTGTTTCTTGAAGTAGTCAAAGTGTGGAGTGATTAGTGCTTGGACTACTGATCTGAAGTCATCTGTATCAATAAGGGGTCAGAGTTGTTGACTGGTCCTTAATTTGAAGAAATGGTTTGGCCATTTGTTTTATGTGGGCAGTCATGTTGAGAGTTTTGTCAAGGATCACTCCTAAGTATCTTAACTCCTGTTTGACTGGGAGTGTGGTGTTATGCAGGCTGATTGTTTGAGGGGGGTTGAAGTTAAGGTTTCTTGAAGTAAATAATACTTCTCTCTTGTTGAAATTGATGGTCATATTATTTGAATCAAGCCAAGTTTCTGCTTTCATGAGGCATGCTGTTAGGTTGTCATAGGTGGGATTTGCCATGTCTAGGGGAGTACAGCATCATATTGTCTGCGTATATGTGATATCTAATTTTGTGTTTTTTCAAAATAGAGCATAATGGTTGGAGATAAAAGTTGAACAGGAGGGCGGATAATGCGGAATCCTGTGGAATTCCTTGTTCCTTTGGGAATGTTGTTGATGATTCCTGGTCTATTTGCACATATTGAAAGCAGTTGGAGATATATGATTTAAACCAATTGTGCGTTATTCCTTTTATACCTATTTGATTAAGTCTAGTGAGGAGAATATTATGATTTACATTGTCAAATGCCAATGTGATGTCAAGAAAACAAGTATTAATGCTTGTTTAATGTTGTTCATTCCTCGGATGAGGGTGTCAAAGAGAGCCAGTAAGAGGGTTTCAACCCCATGGAAAGGCCAAAATCCATATTGTTGTTCATCTAGAGTTGCTGTTGTGTCAATGTAGTCTTGCAGTTGGAATTGGACAACTTTCTCAATGACTTTTGCTACAAAAGGGATACTAGCATTGGGTTGGTAGGAGGTTGGGTCATCTTTGTTAAGGATCTTGTTTTTAGTAGGGGACGGATTGCAGTGAGTTTAAGCTCATTTGGCATGATTCCTTGGCTTAATGATTGCTTTACTATGTTTAACAGGAAGGGGGCTAATTCTGTTTTTGCTGCCTTAATCCAAACTACTGGACATGGGGGGATGTGTTTGCATTGATTTTTTAAATTGTGTCAAGTAGTTGCTTGGTGCTAATGAGATGGAAATAATTCCACTTGTGTTGTTATGGGGGTGGGGAGGGGGGACTTGCAGGGTTTTTTTTGTTGTAGCTTGTTGGCATAGTGGTTAGCTAGCATTTGGGGGTTGATTGGTAATTTGTGTGAGATATTAAGGGGGGGGGGGGTTGGTTAAAGTTTTAACGATTTCAAAGTCTCCAGTGATTTGTTCTTGGCAAAATCCAAGGGCCTTTACTCAATCCTCATCCTTCTTGACCTCTCTGCCGCTTTTGACACTGTTGACCACAATCTTCTCCTTGATACCCTGTCCTTGCTTGGTTTTAAGGGCTCTGTACTATACTGGTTCTCCTCTTATCTCCCATTGCTCTTTCAGTGTTTGTTCTGGTGGATCCTCCTCTGCTGCTATCCCGCTCTCAGTTGGTGTACCCCAAGGATTTGTCTTGGGTCCACTCCTTTTCTCTCCCTATACCCAGTCCCTTGTTGCTCTCATCTCTTCCCATGGCTTTCAGTACCATCTTTATGCTGATGACTCCCAGATCTACCTCTCTACACCTGAAATCTCTCCAGCAATCCAGACCCAGATCTCTGCCTGCCTTTCTGACATTGCTGCTTGGATGTCTCACCGTCGCTTGAAATTGAACATGGTCAAAACTGAGCTGCTTATTTTCCCCCTAAAACCTTTCTCCCCTTCCTCCTTTCTCATTCTCTGTGGATAACTCTCTACTGCTCACTGTTTCCTCGGCTTGCAACCTTGGGATTATCTTTGACTCCTCTCTCTCCTTCTCCACACACATTCATCTGATAGCTAAGACCTGCCATTTCTTTCTCTATAACATCAACACAATTTGCCCATTCCTTTATGAACACACTACTAAGACACTTATCCACTCCTTAATCACCTCCCATCTTGACTATTGTAACCTACTTCTTGCTGGTCTCCCGCTGAATCATCTCTCTGCCCTTTAGTCTGTTCAGCACACTGCTGCGCAGCTAATCTTCCGCCAGCCTCGTCATGCCCATATTACCCCTCTTCTTAAGTCTCTTCATTGGCTTCCAATCCATTTCTGCATCCAGTTCAAACTTTTCCTGCTGACCTATAAGTGCATTCACTCTGCTGCTCCTTACTACCTCTTCTCTCTTATCTCTCCCTATACCCCTCCTTGGGAACTCCTCTCTTGTGGCAAATTGCTTCTATCTGTGCCCTTCTCGTTTACTGCTAACTCCAGACTTTGCTTCTTTCACCTTGCTGCTCCTTATGCCTGGAACAAACTGCCTGAGTCTGTACATCAGGCACTTTCTTTGGCCCTTTTCAAATCTAAGCTAAAAACTCACCTCTTTGCTGCCGCTTTCGGATCTTGACTCACCTGATCTCCTTTGTGTTTCCTTGCCATTCCCCCTAGATGTATCCCTGTCTACACCTACTGTGTTGCCTGTCTTGACTAGATTGTAAGCTCTGATGAGCAGGGACTGTCTCTTACATATCTGTGCATCGCTGTGTACATCTTGTAGCGCTATACAAATGCTCAGTAGTAGTAGTAGTAGTAGTTGTCTATGCAGCTATTTCTGAAAAGAAATATTGTGCAACATCTAAATTATAGAGCCTAAACATATTTTATCTCGAGGTGAAAAAATAACTTTAAAAACAACATAGGGTCTCTTTTACGTACGTGTACTATGGTTGACATTTAACGTGACAAGAGCATTCAACACCATGGTATATTAAGTGCAAAACCACCACAATAACTGTCAGGGTTATGGACAGCATTCCCCCCACTAGTTAATATGCAACACCGCACAATTACCGGGGTGCAATTACCGTAGGTGTATTTATGTCAGCTATTGAAATGAATGTGTGAAGAATGGAGGAGTAGCCTAATGGTTACAGCAATTGTCTAGTACCCAGAAATTCAATTCCCAGTTGCACTCCTTGTGACCTTGGGCAAGTGACTTTATCCTCCATTGCCTCGGAAGAAAAGGCCTGGCAATCTACTGCTGTTGATACACTACCAAGGAAACCCAGAGGCAGTTGGTTCGCCAGGAGTTGATGGCTCAAAAAAAAAATTGAAGTGAATGCAGTTGCACCCATGCTAATTGCAAGACATGCTATTAGCACATGGTGTATATTCCTACGCTGACAGCACTCACCACGCCCACTCTCTGTCCCTCTGATCTTGTTCCCTATTCTTTCTTCCCTTCTGTATGCAGCTAATTATTAAACACTGTATTTTCCTGGCTAAAAACGTTGTGCTATGCATGTCCTTCATTTTCTAACACAGTTATTTGCACTGATCAATAAATTTGTATGTGTGCTATGTTGGCCTTCCACTAAATCAAACTTGTAAACTGCCTTGACATCCCTGAACTATGGCACTACAACAAATGTTAAAATAAATAAATAATCCACCCATTTCACGGAAAAAGTTTCACACTTATTTTGATGGCCATATGCTACTAGTTACCACGGGCCACAGAGCACAGTTAGCATGAGCCAAAACGCATGCTAATGCACAGCGCACTTTACTACCAGGGCCCCATAGTGACCACGAGAACAGCTTTGACAGATTAAAGAAGCAAATGATTATAAATCAGATGCCTTCATAGTTATCCCAGAAAGAAAATCTTCAATACCACTGCCCAGAGAGCTTTTAACAGGAAGGTAATATGCAGAGAGACCTGGAGGAAGTGAGGCCTTAGGAAATAGTTTTTATTTTACACAATCACAGATTGTACAAGAAAAGTGCAAAGTAAGTGTTCCATTGCGGGGTCAGTATAGAAGAGCTACAGTAAACAATTTATATGTTTGTATGCAGAGAGCTTTACAACAAAACTATTTTATTTTTCAAGAGAAAGTTTATCTACAGACCAAAGCACAACTATGAGGACAACGATGGCACCATCAATGGCCTACATTTTATTTATGTTGTTGTTATGTGCCGTTGAGTCTGTGTCGATTCCTGGTGATCCTCTGGATAGTTGACCTAAACTTTGTTCAGTCTTCAGCTAAGCGGTTCATTTGTTAGAGTGGTATCCATAGCAGCTGTTATTGTATCGATCCATCTCATTGCCAGCCTTCCTCTTTTTTTGTTGAACTTCTATCTTGCCAAGCATTATATCTCTCCTTATTATGCTCATGTCTGCACTTGGAAATGCCGCAAAGATGATGTGTTCATTCCCTGGAATGTCTCTTTATCTGATTTTCATCAGTTTGTTTTTTGGCTAAATAAACACAGTCTTAACCTTCAGTTTATCACACATTCAAGTTTCATAGAGATATATATTTTTTATGGGGTATTGTAATCTCTCCAAGTCCTCATCATTTTTGTACATATTTATTTAGGAAAAATATGTTGTTGTTGTTAAGTGCCGTCGAGTCGGAGTCGACTCATGGCGACCCTCTGGATAGCTATCCTAAATTGTGTTCGGTCTTCAGTCAGGCGGCTCATTGTTGACAGACTGGTACCCGTAGCTGCTGTTATTGTAGCAATCCATCTCATTGCTGGCCTTCCTCTTTTGCGTTGACCTTCTATCTTGCCAAGCATGATGTCTTTCTCTAATGATCTCTCTCTTCGCATGATGTGTCCGAAGTATGAAAGTCGAAGTCTTGTCATCTGAGCTTCTAAAGAAAGCTTAGGTTTGATCTCTTCTAGTACCGACTGGTTTGTTCTTCGGGCAGTCCATGGTATACACAGTATTCGCCGCCAGCACCATAATTCAAAGGCATCAATTTTCTTCCTGTCTGTCTTTTTCACTGTCCAGCTTTCACATCCATATGATGTTATTGAAAATACCATGGCTTGAACAAGTCGAATCTTTGTATGGAGAGAGACATCTCTGCTCTTGAGAATCTTATCTAGGTCTCATAGCCATTCTGCCAAGAGCAATGCGTCGTCTGATTTCTTGACTGCTTGTTGCTTCTTATAGTTGATCCAAGTAGGTTAAAGTTGTTCACGATTTCAATTTCTTCTCCTTCAACGATGAACCTGTTGATTATGCCAGTTGTCATGATCTTTGTCTTCTTTACATTAAGGTGCAGGCCCATTTGAGACTATGTTCTTTGATTGTGAGAAGCAAATGTTTCAGATCATCTTCACTTTCAGCCAGTAATGTGGTATCATCAGCATAGCGAAGGTTGTTGATGAGTCTTCCACCAATCTTCACACCTCTGTTGTCTTCATACAGTCCTGCTTCTCTGATGATTTGTTCTGCATATAAATTAAACAGGTAGGGGGAAAGTATGCAGCCTTGTCTTACACCTTTGCTTATTTTAAACCATTCTGTTTCTCCTTGTTCCGTTCGAACTGTTGCTTCTTGATCAATGTACAGATTACGCAAGAGAACGATCAGGTGTTCTGGTATACCCATGCTTCTTAATGTGGCCCAGAGTTTCTCATGGTTTACACAGTCAAAAGCCTTGCTATAGTCGATAAAGCACAAATAGATATCCTTTTGGTATTCTTTAGTCTTTTCAAGGATCCATCTCACATCCGCAATGATGTCTCTCGTTCCTCGCCCTTTCCTGAACCCTGCTTGCACTTCAGGTAGTTCTTGTTCTAGGTATGGCTGTAGTCTCTTTTGAATAATCTTCAGTAGAATCTTGCTGGCATGTGGGATCAGAGCGATTGTGCGATTTGCTCAAGTACCAAATTTTTCCTCCAAGAAATATGCTTAATAACATCCTCATTTCACATTCTCATTGTGACTCAGAGGCTTATGCAAGCTCAAGTTATCTTTTCTTGATCTAAGGCCAAAGGCTCTCCATGCTATGTTCTATAACATGTTTTTTTGCACAAAGGGAGCTATTGTTGGAACCATTACAAAGGTCTCTTGTTTGTGTGGTTCCATATTCTATACATGCTTCTACGTATGTCAAATTATTAAGAAACACTGATGTATTATGGATTCACTTAGCTTTATATACTCTCTGTTTTGCTTTTCAGAATTTGAATTTGAAAAATTGTTTAATATTTTTTCTACTTTCTACATCTGTGAGACAATTGGATGATAGAAAAATTTTATTGGAATTGTAGCCATTGTGTCTTTTGTCCTTAGGCTTTAGAAACTGACTGTATGGTTAAGTGTTATCACTTCAGCATCTTGCAACCCTATACAGATTGTGATACAAGTCAAATCTTTGCAAAACAAGAAAACTAATATTAGAATTTCTGAACACCTCAGCAATATTAGACAATATAGAAAAGAAGGATCCTTAATTTTACATCATGACTTCTCCAATCTCTGTTTTGTTGTTTTGGAACCTCTTCAGTTCAAATGGGGTATATCTACTGTACATATATGAGACCTAAAGAACAGAAATTTATTTTTTAAAATGGTAAACTATACATCCTATAGGTCTCAATCCTGAGATCGATCGGCAAGCATTGGTGTATTTTTATTAATTCTTGATTGAATATATTCTTTGAATCTCTTTCATGATTCGTTATTTTTCCTATTGTTCTATTGGTTGTAAAGCTTTTAATATGATTAGTATTCTTTTGTTTTTGGAATCTTCAAATCAAGGCATTTGTCATATAGCCCAGTCTGGGCATACCTTACAAATACATTAAAGATTTGAATAAAACCTCACTTGGTTTGCAGCTTGTCGTGCTGTGAGGGCTTGTGTACATCAATGAGGATGAGAGCTAAGCTATCAGTAGCTTAGCTACTGACAGGGTCTCCCAAGATAGACAGGTCTCAGCTGAGGTGCCATACCAAGACAAACCACCCATCTGGGCAGCAGCAGAATTGGACTGTGTTGGCAGTGGAAGATCACATTTCTGAGACAACTGCAACAACACTAGAATTACCTGCATGGAAGAAAGTCCTGGCAAACCTACTTCTGAATCTTTCCACAAAAGCCCAATGGATAGTCACAAAACAAATTGCACTATAGTGCTGTAAGATGAGACCCTCAGGTTGGAAGGCACTCAAATGGCTACTGGGGATGACTTGAAGACTCCTCAGAGTAAAGCCAGCATTTATGATGTGGTTGGATCTTCTGATGTAGCTGCACATGAAATGAGAGTCAGAAGTTGCAAAGATGTTTTACATATTGGGACATGGAATGTATGAAGCATGAACCAAGGGAAGTTGGAGGTGGTCAAGAATGAAATGGAATCTGTACAACTCGATCTGTTGGGTGTTAGCAAACTGAAATGGACTGGCATCGGGCACTTTGCATCTGATGATCACATAGTCTACTATGCTGGAAATGAAAGACAAAGAAGAAATGGTGTTGCATTTATAATTAAGAAGAAACTTGCAAGAACTGTAATGAAATACAGTGCAATCAGTGAACACTTAATTTCTATGTGTCTACGAGGAGTGCCCATCAACACAATTATATGCTCCAACAACAGCTGCAGAAGAGGATGAAGTTGATCAATTCTATGAACAAGTACAAGTTGAAATTGACAGAACATGTAACAGGATATCCTAATAGTCATGGGTGACTGGAACATAAAAGTTGGCAACGAAGAAGAAGGCAAAGTGGTTAGAAAATATGGACTTTGCAACAGAAATGAAACTAGAGAAAGACTGATAGAATTCTATAAGAGCAATGATATATTCTTCTTGAATACCTTCTTCCAGCAACACAAACACCGACTGTACATGTGGACCTCACCCGATGGATTGTACAGGAATCAAATTGATTACATCTGTGGAAGACAATGATGGAAAAGCTTGATAACATCAACAAAGACCAGACCTGGATCTGATAGTGGCACAGATCACCAACTACTAGTATGCAAACTCAAACTAAAGGTGGAAAAGAGCAAGTCAATAATGAATGTAGCAAAATATGACCTTGAGAATATACCACTGGAATTTAAAGACTACCTGCAAAATTGATTTTCTGTTTAGATACAAATGACAGAGATCTAGAAGAGTTATGAGATGACATCAAGAAGGTTGTGTTGGAAGAAAGTGAGAAGTCTCTAAAAAACATTTGCTTCTCAAGATCAAGGAACAATGCCAATTTTATTTTTTTACCATTTCTTATATACCGCCTTTCATTATATCAAGGTGGTTTACATTGAACAAACTGAAATTACATTGAACCGGGAACATGGGCAATGGAGGGTTAAGTGGCTTGCCTGAGACCACAAGGAGCACCTGTGGGACTATAAACCCCAGTCCTTCCAGCCCAAGGTTGCTGTCCTCTAGTGGGATTTGAACCCCTGACCTTCTGGCTTTAGGTAACTTGCCCCAACTACGAGGCCACTCCTCCCTCAAGAAGTTCATTATTGATGGAGAAGAAATTGAAATAGTTGACAACTTTAACCTACTTGGGTGAACAATCAATAAAGAAAGGACAAGCAGTCAAGAAATCTGATGATGCATTGCTCTTGGTAGAATGGCTATGAAGGCCCAAGACAAGATTCTCAAGAGCAGAGATGTCTCTCTCCATACAAAGATTCAACTTGTTCAAGTCATGGTGACTTCAATAACATCATATGGATGTGAAAGTTGGACAGTGAAAAAGATAGACAGGAAGAAAATTGATGCCAATTGAATTATGGTGCTGGCAACGAATACTGTGTATATCATGGACTGCCTGAAGAACAAACCAGTCAGTACTAAGCTTTCCTTAGAAGCTCAGATGACAAGACTTCTACTTTCATATTTTGGATACATCCTGTGAGGAGAAAGATCATTAGAGAAAGACATCATGCTTGGCAATGTAGAAGATCAACATAAAAGAGGAAAGCAGGCAATGAGATATCAACAATGAACCGCCTGATCTACAACCGAACACAGTTTAGGTCAACTATCCAGAGGGTCACCATGAATCGACACTGACTCAATGGCACTTAACAACAACAAAAACAACAACTATGTTGTTGAAATACATATGCTTGCCATATAGTATGCATTTTTTCTTGTGAAAAATTGTTTTTGTAAGCTTATGTTTTTCTTTTTAATGTTTTCTCAGAACTCTGTTTAAATTTATACTTACCTATGGATGGAATAGTGGATCTTTCATTCCTCCATGATGAAGCCCTGCCAGGAGAAACATAAATGCATGTATGAGGATGGAGCATACGTTGCTGTATCTTTTCACATATCCGAAAAAGGAAGTTAGAGAACTCTTCTCACTTTGATGAAGAAAAGATACATTATTTCCTTATATTGTTTATTTTGTGATATATCTGCCATAACGTTCTTGACTCTGATTTGCATAATAATTTTTCTTTATTCGCTTGTTTCATTTTGAGATATATTTTTGGATAGGGTTCTTTTTAAAGTGTGTGAGTGTTAAAAAGTTATTAAGTAGTTTCCACTGCTCCATCACAAGGGGTTGGTTGCCTAAAATAGGAAAAAATGTTTTTCCTTATGTTCAAATAGAGATTATTCATGTGGAGGCCCATTCTTTACATTGAACAAACTGAAATTACATTGAACAGGGAACATGGGCAATGGAGGGTTAAGTGGCTTGCCTGAGACCACAAGGAGCACCTGTGGGACTATAAACCCCAGCAAGCCACTTAACCCTCCATAGCTCATGTTCCCTGTAAAATAGTTATCTCCAAGTTATAATGCCCTGTTCAATTTAATTTCAGTTTGTTCAATATAAACCGCACTGATGCAGAATAGCGCGGTATATAAGAGAACATAAATAAATAAATTCTCTACTGGGTGTCCAGCCCATGTATGTCCCCTCAGAATCAGGATGTACTGCAGTACACCCGATTCTTATCCTACAGGGGCATCTAGCCCTTGTGGGATCAGAATCGGGTCTACCAGCTTCTATGTGCAGGCCGGCTCCGATTCTGAAGGGTCACACATCTAGCCATATCCACATCGAGCTCCACATGGCTCCATAATGGAGCCGCAGTGCCATGGCATCTCATTGCCATGGCACCAAGCTCCATTACAGAGCCATGACTGCCACCAAGAATGTCCTTTCCCCGCAGCCAGACCCCCGATCCAGCCTCCCATGGCCAGGGTCCATCTGTGGAGAACCTCCTGTACGTCTCCCTGCTTTATCCCTGCTGGCCGCTGCTGTTACCCTGTTCCTCTGAGGCGGAATAACTCCCCATCTATCCGGCATACCCCGGATGTACAGGGTCAACCTCAGAATCGGCTCTGTATATCCAGGGTGACGGCCCACCCACGCACTGCCCTCACTCCACCTTTCTCCTGCCCCCGTTTAAAGCTCCCCACATAACTCCACTGTTCGTACAAGGAGCTTTGCATCGGGACAGAATGGGGGACAAATAGCGGGGATGTACATCCAGGCAGGACGTACATTTCCACTATTCGTGGCTCAGAATGACCCCCCTGATAAATTGAACCAGAATAAATTAATGTCTTTGGCTCTTTTTTCTGCATTAAAAGAAATGAGCAAACATGTCGTTTCAAGTAGAAATATTTCTAGGTAGCCTAGTTTTTATCCGCCTTCCTTCCTCTGAATTGTTATCTGGAAATGATTCAGATATTAGAAGATTAGGGAGGAAGGGAATTTCCTGAACAGATGGCAGGTTATATAGTACTTAGCATGCTGTTACTTGGCACACTTCAGCAAATTTTGACAGAACAACAACTTTGGAATATTCCAAAACATCTGACACTATTTTAGATAGGTCACATGTATACTTGATAATAGAGAAAGTACACTACTCTGTTTGGTAAGTGCAGTGCTGGATTCTGGTGGTGCAAGTGCTTATGGGAGTCACATTTCCATTATACACATCCATGAATTGTGAGTTGTGTCAGGATTTATAAATATCTCTTTAGTAATCAATCATGTGGTTTGCCAATATATTTCTTGAATATTAAGAAATGCTAACTAAATATTCTTTTCATTAGATACAGGAGAGGAAAAATATGTAGGTGTGCAATCTATTGGGACCCAAGCACATATGAAAAATGGATAAAAGAAGTTTCATTAATTGACGAACAGGAGAATTCAGTGGGGAAGATATGCTATTTTACACATATAACAAGTTCTTATAACATTTACCAGAAACATCTTGACTGAATGAGTAGAACCATTTCTCCAGGAATAGCATGGTACTCTGAAATAGGCCAAAGATGAAAATACAAAAGATACAAAACAGTCTTATATGTTCAGGGTATAGGGCAGATTTCATGACAGATGTACAAAAGAAAACTAAAATAACAGCACTTCTAAGTCTGTGCCATTAAAACGTCTATAGTGACCCTGCAAAAGCAATCCAATGCCATCCCTGCAAAGTAAATAGAGTTGCTGATTGACAGTTTTAACCTTTAGTGTTATGTAATGCTCCTAACAGCTGATAAAGTAGAGGCACCTGTAAACTTATTCTGGCTCCCTCCCCATGCCATTTGTGAAGGATAAAGCTCCCTGTAGGGAAGAAAAAAACATTGTAATATCTAGGTGAGGGCCAGGACAGAAAGGGTGGTGACTGTGTGAGGGGCGTATTCTTTTCGAATGTGCTTTGTAATTGAAATGGATATACTCTTATTTTAGGCAATTGTTCCTATAAATGTCAGATTGATGCTGTGCTTTGACATACAGTAGGAAAAAGGAAACACACAAATCTGATGCTCTCCTCCCAGAAAGAAAAAACACAACAAAGTGATCTTCCTTATAGGCATTGCACCAGGACACTACACAAAAATGGCAGCAATTTACTGTGAACAAACTAAAGCTTTACAGAGATTAAAGAAAAAATGGGCGTTCGTACATATGATCATAAACCTTCATGACTTATGGCAACCTGGCGTAGTCGTAAATACATTTGGGTCTCAGAACCCTAGGATATGAATAAAGGTGCATATATATTGTGATGAATGAATGTAGGCAAGTCTGTGGACAGGGTGAAGGGTGTCAATGGAGTGTCTATGGGAGGTTTTTTTTTCCTACAAGCTCTAAGGGGTATGTCTACTAAAGGGCATTAGCCGCTACTATGGGGCTAACACAGATTTATTGCCTGGCGGTAGCAGCTAATGCAGGCAAAAAGCAGATATTGCAGGTACTTTTTTGCGATAACTGCCTTCCGTGCATTGAAGGAGTGGTGGGACTAGATCAGGATGGAGAGTAGGTGTCCGATTGTTGGTAGCCATCATACTGTACCTGTAAACAAACTAAGAATCCTCGATAAGAACCTAAAAATGACTGAATGGGTTAAAAGCTAGTTTTACTGGGAGGCAATAAAGGGTAGCATTAAATAAGTTCATGCCATGGAAATGGATGGCTACCATTGATATAAAAAGAGATGGGTCTTTGATTCAGTTCTCTTCATCAATTTCAAAAATAATATTGTAAAAGTGCTATCAGGAATGTTTTGCAATGAGGTAGACACCCTCTAAGATGTGTAAAATATGAAGATGGATCTAGTGAAGTATGAGGATTATCTAAAGTTTGATAGCTAAGATTTAATACTAAAAATATAGGGTCATGATTTTGCATTCCAAACACCCAGTGACTCAGTAGAGTATATCTGGTTAAGTTCTTTTGGGCAAAAAACAAATGCAGAATCTGTGGGCGATCATACATATCTGATTGTCTTAGGATGGCCAACCAGGTAGATAAGGTGATGTCAAAAGCCAGAAGGATGTGTCATTGTAGAGTGACAGGATTAGCCAATAGGAAAAAGGAGAATTCATTTGAAGTACTGTATCCAGTTCTGTAGACTGCACCTTCAGCAGGGTATCAAGTGAACAGAGTTTTTTCGGAAACCCTGAAAACCTTCAAGACCCGCCTGAAGACTTACCTCTTCTGCCTTGCGTTTGATCTTCCCCACCTCCCTCCCCTCTCTCCCCTCCCCCTCGCTGATTTCTTACAGCCCCTATTTGTTACCTGACCTTTCTCTTTAGCTCTTTCCTTCTCTCTTAACTATCCTATCATACATTTGGCGTTCCTTTCCTTTTTCCATGCAGCCTTTTTTTTTTGTACATTGTGCACCGCTCTGACGCGCCTGCATTGAGCAGTATATTAAGCCTCAAATAAAGATAAAGATAAAGTATGGTCAGTAGTCTTCCTTATAAAAAATATAGAGATAAATTTAAAGATCTGAACATGTATACTATGAAGGAAAGAAGGAAGAGAAGAGATATTATTAAGACATTTAAAAACCTCTAAGGAACAAATGCATGGGATTATTTTATTTATTTATTTAGCTGTATTTATATACCGCCTTTCACCGGGTCAAGGCTGTTTACAAGGAACTGAAATGTAACGTACATTGAAACAGTGATATCAAACTATGTACAGCATTCGATCAATGAGCTTTTGTCTCCTAACTATATACATGTTTGATTATATACATCAGTAATGGTGGTTGTTTGGGCATTGTTCTTCGGGGGGGGGGGGGGAGGAGGTTTAGTCTCTTATGTTGAAATGTTCAGTAAACAGATGTGTCTTTAACTGTTTGTGGAAGGTCTTGAGGTCCGTAGTGTTCCTGAGATGGTCTGTTCCATATAGATGTTTTTATCTGCCATCATGTTCTATGTTTCTCTCTCAGGCCTAGGTGTACTGCTGAAGTGGTCTGGCTTGAGTGAAGGACAGGAAGAAAGCAGTTGCCATTGACAAATGCGGGGGTTATCGTAAATGTTTACATGACAATTATATGGGGTTATCTGTACCACCTGGGCAAATTTTCTAATAATAATAATAATAGCAGCATTTTTATAGCATTACTAGACATACAAAGCTCTGAACAATGGTACTAAGTATTCAGGTATAATATGTGCCTGCTCAAAAGCGCTGACAATCCAAGTAGGCACCTTAGTTGCTGGGAGATAAAGAGGGTCATATTAGGAGAGGTTGCCTATGTGTGGAGGGCCCATAGGTACCTGAGTGTCCTTAAAACGTTAGCTAAACATAGGCACCTATGTGCCGGAAAATACCAGCAAACATTTGGCAGACATAACATCTAGATCGAAGCCGTGGATATTTATGATTGCTCGGGAGCAGGCAAATATGTTAGCATGTGCATATTTCAGAAAATATGGGGGGGCATTCTGAGCCGCGAATAGCAGGGTTGGATGTGCAAGCTGGACGTCCAACCCGCACTCAGCTCCAAACCCCTATTCCACCATCAACGCTCCCTTTTATTTATTTATTTATTTTATTTATTACAGTTGCTTATATACCGCACTATTCAGTATCAGCGCGGTTCACAGTATAACAAAACGACCAAGACAACATTCTGTTTGGTTTTACATTGAACAGGGGGTGCAAACTTGGATAACAGGGTTGAACTATATACATGAAATAATAATCCTATAACAGGGTTGAACTATATACAATAAGAAAGAAACCGATGAGCTATATGTAATACCACGGGAAATTAGGACAGTGTGAGTCTGATCTGCAGGATGGGGGTTGAGACTATAATGAGCTTAAAAATGTTTCTGAGTGGGTTACTTAGATTCATTGCTGGGAGGGTAGCATTGTAGGAATAGGTGAAGTTTGATTGCCTTCCTAAATTGGGTTAAGTCTGCAATAGCTCGAATGTCTGGTGGGAGCGCGTTCCAGTGTTTGGGAACGTAAAGACTGAAAGCCCTATTTGCTGTTGTACTATTGCATTTAGTCATGGTTTTCGGGGTTATCAGTAGATTTAGTGCTGTTGACCTCCTGGTTCTGTTGGGGGGCTACTGTGTGGATAAGCTCAGTAAGAGCAGTCGAGGATAGGCAATTGATGGCTTTGAATGAGAGGAGTAGTGTTTTGAAGAAAATCCTTCCGCGTATTGGTAGCCAATGAAGCTGTTTTAAAATAGGTGTCACATGGTCGCTTCTGGAGGCTCCATAGAGGACCCTTGCTGCAGCAATCATAGCCAGTTGTAGCGGATTTAATGTGGCTTGAGGGAGACCTTGTAAAATGGAATTGGCAAAGTCAAAATGCGGTAGAATCTGTGCTTGGTATATGGTACGAAAATCATCCGGGTCCAGTAGGGAGCATAGATGTCTGAGTGAACGGATTTTGAAGTACACAGCTTTGACAATGTTGCTTATATGACATTTCATGTCCAGGTGTTGATCTAAGGTGACCCCCAAGTATTTTATTGTTTCTTTAGTTTGTAATTCCGCTTCCTTGACTCTTATGTGGGGTGGTGGGGTAAAGTCAGGGTCTCTGGAGATGAACAGTACCTCCGTTTTTTTGTGCTGGATGCAGAGGTTTTGTGATTGTAGCCAATCTGATATGGTATTGAAACACTCTACAAGTGGTGCAATGTCCATCTGAACAGTCGAGAAGGGCATATATAAGAGGATGTCATCCGCATATATCAAACAGTTCACGTTAAATGATCTAATGATATTGCAGATGGGCTGCATATATATGTTGAATAATAATGATAGTGAGGATCCTTGCGGCACTCCTTGTGTTTGATAGAAATGCTTCGACTCTTCTGCTCCGGATTTGATATATTGCCACCGATCAGCTAGATAGGACTTACACCATTCGAGCGCGGTATTGCATATTCCCTTTTCTTTCAGTCGCCCGAGGAGAATCTCATGATGTACCGAGTCAAAGGCCGCAGCAATGTCTAAAAAAATGAGAACAAAGCCTTGTCGGATATTATCGGTACCAGTAATTATGTTATTGAATAGGAAGGTGAGAAGTGTCTCGACTCCGTGATACTCTCTGAACCCGTGTTGGCAATCATCCAGGGGAGCTATGGAGTCTATATGATCCTGAATTTGTCTTTGGACCTCTTTCTCAATTATTTTTGCTAGTAGGGGAATACTAGCTATTGGCCTGTAGGAATCAACCTTTTGGGGGTCAAGTTTGGGGTTCTTCAATAAGGGCCTGATTGAGGTTTGTTTGAGGGTTGTGGGGAAGGAACCAGTAGAGAAGGAATGGTTTACCAGTTTTACGATGAATGGGCTGAATTCCTTACGTAGTTCCTTGATCCAAAACGCTGGGCAAGGGTCGGTTTGCGCTGTGGAGGTGTTGAGAGAAGCTATTGTATCTTCAATGCTTTTTCGGGATGGTGTAGAGAACTTGAGTAATGGGGTTAAGCTGGTAGGATCTTGGAACGAGGCTGTTGATATTTTGTCGGTCTGAATGATCTTTGATTGGAGGTAGTCAGCGAATTTTTGTGGTTGGATATCAATGTGTTGTTCCGGAGATGGTTCCTTTGAAAGGGCTTGAACCAATTTGAAAAGATCCCGTGGTTTGTTCAGGGATCTCTTCAGAGTTTCGGTGTGGTATTGTTTCATTTTCATTGAGATTGCTTCTCTGTGCCTTGTTAGGTGAAATTGGTATGCTGTCAAATCTTCTGTGGAGAGTGATTTGCGCCATTTTTTCTCAAGCCTGCGTAGTTGTGTTAGAGAAGCTCTCAACTCTTGGGAGAACAATGGGGCCGCATTTCTTGTTCTATTGGATGCGTTATTGGATTGTGGGCGTTGTGAGATAGTCTTGAGGTTGAGATTCCAGGCGGAGACTAGTTCTTCCGGATCGGATGTGGTTTTGCTAAAGAGGGAGAGGGTTTGAGAGAGGATTAACTCTCTGTTAAATGCGCGGAAGTTTCATTGATGAAATTCGAGCAGTCCTGTTACATTTCCGGTTACTATGCTGCTGGCCGTCTCTAGTGGGTATCTGGAAGGTGATAAGTTTATGGTCAGACCAGGGTACGTCAATAACAGTCATCATCGGGTTGTGGTTTTTCTCGAGGGCCGTAAACGGTGAGAACACCATGTCCAGGATATTACCCTTTCTATGTGTGGGTTTGTCGATGATTTGTTTAAAACCCATGTCTTCAATGGCTTCCAGGAATGCAGTTGCATGGCTTTGATGAAGTGAAGGGAGATTAAAATCTCCCATTATCCAGATAGGTGCATTAGGGTTGTGGGCGTTAGCGGCGAGGTCAATAATTGTGGGGAGGTCCTCAGGAGATGAAGACGGTGTTCTGTATATTAGATTGATAGTGCATTGCTGATTTTTGATGGAAAGAGAATCTAAGCTACTTGTACTGGATGATTCGGTAATGTGGAAATGAAGATCTGATTTAGTGATTATTAGTACTCCACCTCCTTTTTTGGTTTCTCTGTGTCTTATATGAATAGAGAAGTTGGGAGGTAGGAGTTGATTGAGGATGACGTTATCCTCCGAGGATAGCCAGGTTTCTGTGATCATAAATAGATCCAGGTCATAAAGGGATATCATATCTAGGACAACGGGCCATTTCTTGCGTATGGAACGCGAGTTTATCATAGCACATTTTAGGTTGTGGCAGTACTTGGGTTTCTCATGGTTGGGTGGCCTGGATAGTTGGAGTGGAATGTGAATGAGGTGAGAACGGCGTGTGTGAGTGTCTCCTCCTGGGTGGGGTCCAGAGCACCTTTTTCCATGGTTGCTTAAGATGGGGATGTGGTTCTGGGCATGAGAAAGTGCATTGGAAGTTCCCAGCCAATGTGTAAGGAGATACAGGCTAAAAAGGGCCAGGAAGTGAGAGGCCATATTGTTTGGCTAGGGGTGTGTGCTTGCGTTATAGAGAAGTTCACACTGCAATTTAAATAGCAATAGTGGGACCAGAAATACAGTGCTGATAAGGAGCATAAAGCAGTCGTTAATTAGGTCATGCGATTGCACATGCAAATATGCTTACATGCTGCAATGGGGTGGTGAATTGTACATACATGCACAGTAGGTAAATCAATAGTAGCAGAAAGTGTTGGTACTCTTATCAGTGCGAACAGTAGACTATGCAACAATGATACAGTCATAAGGGGATGTGTTGAGGAGATCGTACTAGAACAATTTACATGCAGAGTATGTGCTACCAAGAGGGAACAGACTGGTAAGGACATGTACATCTGTTAAATTCAGTACCTCTGAAGATTAATATCGTGTCACTGGTTGGAGTATTTCTCTGCGGTGGTGCTGAGCTTCCGTGTTGTAGTGATTGAAATCTGGAGATATGGGATTGTATTCTGGGGTTACATTCAGTTAGCGTGGTCTTCCGCCCCGGTCCACGCCTAAGGGCCACGCCAAAGGGCCCTCTGGCGAGGCCCTCAGGCGTGGGCCCGCAAGGCGTGGGCCCGCAAGGCGCGGGCGCGCCGGCTGGCGCGAGCTTTTAAAGTCCCGTTGCTGAGCCCCGATTGGGCAGGATGTTGCCGCTGCTTCTCCTGTCGCCGGATGCTCGATCTCCGGGCTGGGGAGAGCAGATGAAGGTGGTGGGAGGACAAGGGACCACGCGCCGGCTGGCGCGAGCTTTTAAAGTCCCGTTGCTGAGCCCCGATTGGGCAGGATGTTCCCGCTGCTTCTCCTGTCGCCGGATGCTCGATCCCCGGGCTGGGGAAAGCAGATGAAGGTGGTGGGAGGACAAGGGACCACTCGCCGGCTGGCACGAGCTTTTAAAGTCCCGTTGCTGAGCCCCGATTGGGCAGGATGTTGCCGCTGCTTCTCCTGTCGCCGGATGCTCGATCCCCGGGCTGGGGAGAGCAGATGAAGGTGGTGGGAGGACAAGGGACCATGCGCCGGCTGGCGTGAGCTTTTAAAGTCCCGTTGCTGAGCCCCGATTGGGCAGGATGTTGCTGCTGCTTCTCCTGTCGCCGGATGCTCGATCCCCGGACTGGGGAGAGCAGATGAAGGTGGTGGGAGGACAAGGGACCACGCGCCGGCTGGCGCGAGCTTTTAACCCAAATATCCCTTTACAACTTATTAACGATTGCCTCAATGAAATAAACACCTGGCTAAATGAGAACAACCTATACATCAATCACTCAAAAACAGAAGCCCTAATAGTAACAAAAAACACAACATTCATTCCCCCCTCACATATCACATTGCAGAATAACGATATCAAACTAAAAACTGAAGTACGTTATTTAGGCGTAATACTAGACAAACACCTCAGCATGGACACACATGTAAGAAACATAACAAAAAAGGTTTATTTCAAACTCAAAATATTAAAGCAACTCCGCCCACTAATGCACCTACAAGATTTTCAACGAATTATACAAGCGATAATAACCCCCCACTTCGATTTCGCAAATCAAATCCTACTAGGTGTAACAAAACAGACCTTGAAAAAGCTCCAATTGGCACAAAATGCGGCAGCTAAGACCATTACAAAGGCCCCACCTTTCCAACATATAACCCCGATTTTAGAATATCTACACTGGCTCCCGATTCAAAGTCGAATAGAATATAAAACTATTTTAACCACCTACAAAGCTCTAAATAAAACAGCACCCCTGTCTATAAATAACCTCATTAAAACTGAGCCTACTCATAACCTTCAAAGGAGAGACCAGCTAAACAAATTAACTACACCAAAAGAATTTATTAAGGCCAAAAAGACCACAAACAAGAAAGCCTTCTCCCATGCTGCCCCCATACTTTGGAACACTATCCCATCAGAATTAAGATCCTTACCCAAAATCATGGAGTTTAGGAAAAAACTCAAAACACACTTATTCACAATGTACTATGCACCCTTGGCGAACTCACCTCCCACCTCACAGATAGATAAAGGATAGTCACATTTCAGCCAATACAACTATTCCAAAAAAGGTCGAACCACTAAAGCCCGAAAACAATGTATTCAAAGACTAACGAATAATATTTAAGCCTGTATATAGTTTTAACTCTGTTACTCTGTACATAGTTCACAAATTGTTAAATGTAAGTTACAACTTGTTATCTGTAAAAACAGTTCACTGTTTTATTGTTGTTCCATGTAAACCGCACCTGATCAATGGAAGGAGCGGTATATAAAAAATCTGTAAATTAAATTAAATTAAATTAAATTTAAAGTCCTGTTGCTGAGCCCCGATTGGGCAGGATGTTGCCGCTGCTTCTCCTGTCGCCGGATGCTCGATCCCCGGGCTGGGGAGAGCAGATGAAGGTGGTGGGAGGACAAGGGACCACGCGCCAGCTGGCGTGAGCTTTTAAAGTCCCGTTGCTGAGCCCCGATTGGGCAGGATGTTGCCGCTGCTTCTCCTGTCGCCGGATGCTCGATCCCCGGGCTGGGGAGAGCAGATGAAGGTGGTGGGAGGACAAGGGACCACGCGCCGGCTGGCGTGAGCTTTTAAAGTCTCGTTGCTGAGCCCCGATTGGGCAGGATGTTGCCGCTGCTTCTCCTGTCGCCGGATGCTCGATCCCCGGGCTGGGGAGAGCAGATGAAGGTGGTGGGAGGACAAGGGACCACGCGCCGGCTGGCGTGAGCTTTTAAAGTCTCGTTGCTGAGCCCCGATTGGGCAGGATGTTGCCGCTGCTTCTCCTGTCGCCGGATGCTCGATCCCCGGGCTGGGGAGAGCAGATGAATGCATGTACACAGCATTTGTACAGGGAGCACAGTATGTAGGTGAGAGGAGCAGAGCCGGGGCAGAGTGAGGGAGTGGCCAGGTGCTGGGAAATAGAGAGGATATTCAGGTCAGACCTCTGTATGCACTTTGGCACCAGGATGGATGTCTGGCTTATTCCACCCATGCTGGAATAAGTGCTGGGCGGTTTGCGGGCTGCTGCCCCCCCCCCTACATCATGGTGACACTGTGGGACAGTTCCTGGCCTTGGGTGCCCCCACAGATGGTTGAACGGTGGTGTGCTGGTGCCTCTGCCAGACAGGGCATATGGTGCCTATGACTGGTCATGTTAGTGCCATGGTGATGGAACGCCAATGCACATTCACGCCAGCTGGAGAGTTGTGTTGTGGGGATGGGCAGTCTCAGAGATGTCCCCCACAGCAGAATATGGTGCATGCTGGGCTGTCTAGGTGCCCGATTCCACAGTCATGGGTATGTCTAGATACCGTGGTTGCAAAATCAGGTACAACTTGGTACAACCAAGTTTTAGCTGTGCAGGCGGCCCAGGCAAGCACCTTTTGGAATCGGCCTCCATGTGCATTAATTGTGTTCTACCCAAACTCCACTGATGAGCTCGTTTACACTGAAGACACTTACAAGTATGTGCCCAATTGCACTGTGCTAACTTTTTTACATGTGAGGTAATTTTATAATAGGCATTATGCCTATGTATACTGGCATATATGTGTAAAAAATCCTTTAGAAAATGATGTCCAAAGTGACTTGCCAATGTCACAGAAAGGGTCAATGGTAGGATCAGGATTTGAACTCTGAATTTTCTGCCTGCCTTTGGTCTTCTGGGGAGGAGTTTAGGCATAAAACCTGCTGAGAACTTAAATAACAAAGAGATAAAAAAATCCTCTCTCAGTTGCTTTGCTTTCTCTAATAAGTAGCTCTTTCTCTTCAACTCTGCAGAGATAACAGGCTTGATTTTGATTCCTATAACTGTTTTAGCTTTGTAAATCATGGCACATCTTCAGCCATTACCACCCCTTCCCCAGCAACCATCAGCCATTAACAACCCCCCTCCCCCAGCAAACTGTCAGCCATTGACTCCCCTGTGCCCAACACTCCAGATAAATGAAGCTTACGCAGAGCTTCGTCGTCAAGCACGTTGGAACCCACTGTCAGTTCTCTGGCACATCTCCTGCTGCCATGGGCAGGACTGGCAGGGGCTTTGAGCGCACTTGAACACAAGGTGGCTTCATTTACCTTTTGGATGCTGACATTCAAAATAGCAAAAAGAAGTGAGCTGCTCCTGGATGTTTGAGGGAGGCAGCAGTGGCTGTCTGTCATTTGCTGTTGCCTCTGAAATTGTGCCACCCTAGGTGTTACCTAGCTCCCCTAGTAGTAGGGCTGGCCCTGCTAATTTGGCTACCCCGTGGCCTGAAGTTTCATTAAGTTTTGCATCTACTGAGGCTGATTCAGAGCCTTGCGATAGAGCTGTATGCTATAGCTCAGTGCACAGATTTTTAATACAAGGAAAATGCCAGTTTCCTGTTCATGGATGCCCAGGGACAGTCTCTGAAATAAGGCAAAAATGACCTTATTTGGCAGATGGGTCCCACCACCCCCTTGATCATCCTGGGATGCACAGCACGGGTTAGGATGCTGCAGTATTGAAAGAGGGTAGCTTGGAGACAAAAGCATGTGGGCAGCACTCCTGCCTTCCATCACATTTAAAGGTACTGGGATGGGGGCATGGGAAGAGGGGTGTCTGTGGAAAAGTGTAGGGCTATCAAACGCGTACTGGGGGGGGGGGTGTCAGGGATAGGGTAGGGCAAGCAGTCACTTAGCCAGCAATTCATTTTGTGAGGGGATCGGGGGGGGGGGGGACGACATAGGAGAGTGGGAGAGTGACAATTGGGCCACCAATAATTGTCTGAGAGGAGCGGGGGATAGTATGGGTTTGAAGCAGGTCAGCGGGGCATCAGGGTCTGTGCCTGATTTGGTCATCTGCCTTTCACTCCCAGCTGCATGCTTTTGCTGCCTGATGCTGGCGTGAAGATCTGGCGTAAAGAGAAGAGTAAACAACTGCATGAAGTTTCCGTGCAGTTGTTTTACATCGGGGAGTAATTAGATATTCCTTCCTTTGAATGTGATTAGCATGCTCACTGCACTATGCTTTAGCGCAATGGTTCTGCTCTGGAAAAAGGACCAGTGAGCCCATCCAGTTCACGCTTCTGGAAGAAAACACAGAGCCCAGCTAATCCACAGCCTAACCTTCATTTTACTGCCTCTAGGGATCCTTTGTGCTCATCCCATGCTCTCTTGAATTATTTTGACTCCGCCACTTCCACTGGGAGTCCACCATTCTTTCTATGAAAGGTTGCAGGGTTCTATATTAATGACCTCAGAATGCGACTTTCTCAATTGCTTCATATGGAGTTTAGCCCAGTAAGTGGTTCGAAGCACATTTAACTAATAGTCAAACATTTTTATCTTCTTGCCCTTTTTTCATTGTAACATAACAGTATAAGCATGATTAATGGGTTTCCTAAGCCCAACTCCAGAAGCTGGTGATCTCAAGTGACTGACTGCATATCAAGAAAGGCATAATGAGGGTCATGCATATTGTAATGAAGCTGGTGATATATTACGCAATTCTGAGTGGGAGCCAGTCTACTAAAACCAATAAAAGGGGATTTATTCAGCTTTCCTGTGACACAAAGAACCTCAGAGCAGCATTTCTAAACACACTGGCTCTGTTTGCATCTATTTTGTCCTAGTAGGCAAAGAACATTTTGCCAGAAAATTTTCTAGATCCTAAATTTTGGCGAAGCACGCCTAGGATGTCATCCAAAAAATGAAGTTTTTCCCAAATGGACACTGTGACAGGTTCCTCTGTCAGGCTTTGTGATGGATGCTCTCCACGACTCTCTGCATTTTAAGCATGCAGGCTTGCATTTGAATTTAACAAAATAGAATGTAAATGTTTTTAAACAAGTTGAAAAGTGAAGGCAAATTTGAGACTCTGGGATCAGGACATACACAATTCCGGTGGTGCTTTAGGAAAGGCTCTGCCACATGTGGGACCTTTTCTCAAACACGTGTATAAAGAAATGCAGAAGTGCCCATGTCTTTACTGAAACGTAGAGCCAGAGGAGACATTTTTTGAATCCACGCATGGGAAAAATCAACAGAGGGAACTCAGCTACTTACACATATGAGTGTTGACATTTACACATGGAAGTTGGTATTTTGTAACTTAGATATCTAAATTGCTATTTCACAAATGAGGCAAGTAACTTTAGAAGCCTTATTTATAATTTCCACAAGTAAAGTCATGGCTTTACACATGGAAGTTGTGTCCATATGCAAATGGGAATTTTAGAAACAGTTTGATTTGCACATGGATAACCATGCCACATAGAAACTGCAGAGTGTAATTTTAGTGCATGGCCTGGGTGAGACAAAATCTACATATGCATCCCCCATTTCATACAGGGGATGCATGTGCAAACCCAAAATTGTTCATGAGTAGTTTTACACCTACTCCCTGGCATGAACAGGGGTTTCAAAATTGCTTCTCTTGCTCATCCCTCTCTAGGAAGAATTAAGCGGATATCTCCCTTAATTCCCAAGTAAGAACATATGATTTGCCAAACTCAGTCAGACCAAGGGTATTAGGGCTACTTGGCAACAGCGATCATAGCATGATCATATTTGATTTAATAAATGGAAGGAGGATAACAAGGAAATCCTCAGAACTAGTTATTAGCTTTCAAAAGGGGGACTATGATAAGATGAGGAAAACTGTTAAAAAACAAAAAGGAGCAGCTGTGAAGGTTAAAAGTTTACATCATGCATAAGTGTTGTTTAAAAATACTTTCTTGGAAGACCAGACTACGTGTATTCCACACTTTAAGCAAGGTGGAAGGAAAGCCAAATGACTGCCAGCATGGTTTAAAGGTAAGGTCAGAGATTTATTTATTTATTTATTTTAGTTTCTTATATACCGCACTATTTAGTATCAGCGCGGTTTACATGGAACAGTGAAACATAATGAACAAACGTTAGTTTTACAGAGAACAAGGAAATACAACTTGGATAACTTAGGGAAACATGCACATCAACTATTTACATATGTAGCAGTAATCTTTGCATAGCGGGTTATGAACCTACAGAAAGATATTAAGTATAGGGACTAATATGTAGAGGTTTCTGGAAGGAAGATGTGGCTATGGTGGAGTATGGTTGATCTGGTAATGTTGTATAAATAAGTAATGTTTTAGTGCTTTCCTGAATTGTGTGAGATCGGTGATGGCTCGGATTGCTGGTGGTAATATATACTGTTGTAGTCAAAAAAATCCTGTGTAGATCCAAGTTGTAGCTAAAAAAGCATCTTTCAGGAAATGGAAAAAGGAGCCAAATGACAAAAAAAGGGAAACAACGTAAGCACTGGCAAGTTAGATGCAATGCACTGCTAAAGCAGACAAAGAGAATTTGAAAAGAAGCTTTCCCTGGAAGCACAGATGCATAATAAAAACTTTTTCAAGTACATTTGTAGCAAAAAGCCTGGACCTTTAGATGAAAGAAGGGTAAAAGGGGCGCTAAGGGAAGGCAAGGCCTTAGTGGAGAGACTGAATAAATTCTTTGCTTTGTTCTTTACTGAAGAAGATACAGGAAAGTAAATGGTATTTAAAGGTGATATACTGAAAGAACTGAAACAAATTTTGATAAACCAGGAATATACGTTACAACATTTTGACAATCTAAAGAGTAAGAAATCACCTGGACTGGATGGTATACATCCCAGGTTGCTGACAGAACTGAAATATGAGATTGCATACCTACTATTAGTAATCTGTGAACTATCATTAAAATCATCAGTAATTCTTGAAGATTGGAGAATGGCCAATGTATGTAACTCCAGTTTTTAAAGAGGATTCCAGAGGTGATCCAGGAAACCACAGACTGGTGGGCCTGAGGTCACTACCAAGCAAAATTGTAGAAATCGTTATAAAGAATAAAATTACTGAACATGTAAATAACAGGGGTCTGAGGAGGTTGAAACAAGCACTTTTTAAAAACCTATATATTTTAAGAAGCAGCTGTAAACCCAAGAAGGACAATTTAAGTCATACATGTACATTCTCAAAATGACTCGGGGAATACATGTAGATTTTGGATCCACACAGACTATGCCTAATCATGTCCCAAACATGTCCCCATGCAATTTTCAATGTAATATGTAAATGTAACCGTTTCTGAAATTGCCATTTCCACATCTAAATGCAATTTAAACTTGTAAAAATGCCAGATTTTCCATGTGAAAATTACAAATAAGGCTTCTAAAATAACCCCCATGACATTACATTTTAGAAAGGCTCTTTAAGTGCCCCTTTGACATACAAGTCAAAATTTCTGAAATTCCATGGAAGGGGTAGCAGAGAAGATGGATAAATGTAAATGCATTCTAAAATTGACCCATCTCCTCCTCTAAATGATAAACGTCTCCATCAACATACAATGAAATGGGGACATACAAAACAAATCCCTAGACTTGTGCAGAGAAAAAGGTGATTTTAGAGATATGCATATGCAAAATATAAACATTTGCAGAACCGACAATATAGGCATGTCTCTGATAGTATTTCAGAACTTACATATGGGTATGTTACCATATACAGTTGTGGTCTACATTACTGGTACTCTTGCAGTTCAACCCCTTAATGGCTAATATCTAAAAAAAAAAAAAAAATAGCGGGTAAAATGGCTTTGGACTATATAGGCACACATTTATTTTATTTATTTATTTTATTTAACAGCTTTTATATACCGCGCTCTTTATTATCAGTGCAATTTACAATTAACAATTCTTGCTCAATTCAGTCAAAACTGTCTTGTGCTTACATTTTAAAAGGATAGTTAACTTGGAGCATTAACTGGGTAAACTATTTACATATTGGACCTAAAACTTGGTATTCCATCATTGATCTAATATATACACCTCAGATTGGTATTGTTGCGTATACCAATGGATAGTTCTGCTATTAAGTTTGTCCTAATTTGTTTGTGTAGTGGCAAGTGCTGCTTGAAAGGATTGGGGTGTGTTAAGTGGGGAGGGGTTGTTTGGTTGCGAGAAGTATAGGAGGAATAGGTGATGCTTGATTGCTTTCCTGAATTGTGTAAGGTCTTTGATCAATCTTATTTTTGGTGGGAGGTTATTCCAGCACTTTGGGGTGTAAAAGGTGAATGCTCTATTCCTAGTTGTTTGAGTACATTTTATGGTAACATGGGGTTACCATAAGACATAGGGTTACCATTTTATGGTAACATAGGGTTACTGAGCCCTAAATAGTAAAAACTCAGTCCTTTGTGAAGGACATCACTCAGATGCTGAATGTTCTTTCTTCAGAGGATAAGATTAGTATGGAAGATTGGTTGTCATGCTGGATATCAAATCTCTATATATGAATGTGGACCAACAAGAAGCCCTTACAGTATTAGCATCTATGGATTGACATGATTGTTTGCCAGCTCAGTTGCCAAAGTCCTTTGTTCTTCAACTATTACAGTTAGTTCTTTGTAAGAACTATTTTTGCTTTAACAATAAGTTTTATCATCAAGAATATGGTATCGCGATGGGGACTACTGTAGCTCCATACCTTGTATGTTGCAGATTTTGAAGAACAATTTCTGTATGAGTCCTGTTGGATGCCCTCCAAACAAATATGGAAACGGTACTTGGATGATGTATTTTGCATCTGGAGAAGACCTCTATCATCTCTACAGGACTTTATGAAGTGACTCAATGCTCAGAATCTAACTTACAATTCGAATGTTCCTATGATTTGCATCAAATTTTATTCTTAGATATCATGATAAAAAAGAGGGCTCACGTTTGAGGACTACTTTATATCAAAAAACGGTGGTCTCCCCATAAGTCAATTTTTGAGGCTGCAACGGATCTGAGATACAAAATAAGAATATCAGTTGCAAGCTGCGAAATATATTCATAGATATGAAGAATGGGGATATCCCAAGAAACTGATCAAGCAAACCTATAAACGTGGGTTACATGCACAGAGGGAGCATTTACTTTTACCATTTTCTCATTCTATATCAGAATTAGTTTGTGTAACCGAGGCAGGCGGACCCGGCGCTCCAGGCCCTACCATTCCCCCCCACACACACACACTCTCCCCTCCCCACCAAAACAAGACATGACACCAATAGTTTCATGGAACACCACTGGTCGCAGCTTTATTAACCATTAACAATTGGAATAAAACAACATCAACTTTCAAAACCCCCATTAGCGGAACCCGACTGCACCAGCCATACCTTAGCAAAGTGCCCGCCACCGCTAATGCCATAACTTGCCACCCGGCAAGTTGCCATGCCCCTCTCCCCGACTTCGCCATGCCCATAGCAAAAGTCGGCAGGGGTTCAACCGGGTCAGGGGCACCCCGCCCCCGCCCAAATAAAGCCTGCTGCTCCGTACCCCGGAAACCTCCGGGATTCCGCCCCCCCCAAGCTGCAACACCCCAGATCAAGCCTCCACTGAGAGGGAGGGAGGGAGGGACGCCGGCACCCCAAAGCAGCCTCCGCTCGAACTGCCACATGGAGGCTGCTGGCCGCAACTCCCCCCCCACCCCCCAGCAACAAACCAAACGATTGGCTCCCGCACGGCCCAGACAGCGGGGAGCCAATCAATTTAAATGGGGCACTCGTGCTCTCCCCCGAGGCCGTGCACAGGGTCCCTGCGCCGGGCCGCGCGCCCGGTTAGAATCGGCCGCCGGGATCCTGCCCGCGGCCTCGCGATTTTGCCATTTTCTGTAAAGGCACCGATTATTGCCTCCTTTATTTATAAATACTGGAATATTTTACAATCTCATGCTTGCTTTATTGAGAACCCCATTGTGGCATACCATTGGGGATGCGGTATTGTGAATTATGTGAGCAAGTCAGTTACATGGAAGCTGGAACACAATAGGAATGACAGAGAAGCCAGTCATTATGCCTGTGGTAGATGTGATTTTTGTTCCTCAACCATCAAGGGAGCTACCTGGATTCCTCCCTCTTGTGTGCAGGTCATTAAACTGAATGTGAAAACGTCTTGTCAGTCATCATATGTGGTATGTGCTATCAGCTGCTCATGTGAAAAAGTTTACATAGGATACACTAAACATCCCATGGTGGATCGATTGCGGGAACATAGATCTCGACTCAATGCAGAGAATCAATTGACTCCAATTGTGGATCACTGCCTTCATTTCAATCATACTTTTGCTGATCTGATTTGACGGATTATTGAATGTGTACTAGAACACTGGAGAGGTGGTGATCGTGAGGCACGGTTGACTTATCAGGAACAATTCTGGATCTTCGCATTAGATACTGTATACTCTCATGGATTGCCCGAAGAACAAACCAATCTGTACTAGAGGAGATCAAACGTAAGCTTTCTTTAGAAGCTCAGATGACAAGACTTCAACTTTCATACTTTGGACACATCATGCGGAGAGAGAGATCATTAGAGAAAGACATCATGCTTGGCAAGATAGAAGGTCAGCGCAAAAGAGGAAGGCCAGCAATGAGATGAATCGATACAATAACAGCAGCTATGGGTACCAGTCTGTCAACAATAAGCCGCCTGACTGAAGACCGAACACAATTTAGGATAGTTATCCAGAGGGTCGCCATGAGTCGACTCCGACTCGACGGCACTTAACAACAACAACAAACTCTCATGGATTAAATCAACAAATCCACTGGAATACTATAGTGTGATTCAATGTATCCCTGCTGGGATTATGTACTATCCTTTTTAGTTTGGGTAAGCTAGAGGTCCATAGTAACATAGTATATGATGGCAGATAAAGACCAGCATAGTCCATCTAATCTGCCCAGCAAGGTTGCAAGCGTAGGTGCACCTGCCGCTCCCTGCAGGTCACCTCTCCCCATGCCTTTGTTTATTTTTTATTTTATTTATTTATTTACATTCTCTTATATACCGCACTATTCAGCATCAGCGCGGTTTACATGGAACAGAAACGCTCAGTACAGTTAACATGTATGAGTTTACAGATAACAGGGCAAGTAACTTAGATAACTTAGATAACAGGGGTAAACTATTTACAAAAACTTGCTACATAAGCTTGTAAACTATTTACAAATATTGCTACATAAGATTGTATGATCATGAATTCTATAGAAACAAATGCACCACTAAGGGTTAGAGAATCTTTCTTGGCATGTTGTTGGGAAACCATATATTTGCTTAGTGGGTTGCATCTCTGTCTCGGTGGGTGAGGTTTGGTTCCATGAGGTACTTATTGAAAAGATGGTACTTGAGGGCTTTCCTAAACTGCGTAAGGCCCTTAATAGCCCGGATATCTGGAGGTAATGCGTTCCAGCATCTTGGTGCGCTGTACCCACCATTCCATGCAGATCACCCCTATTTGTTGAGATATAAGAGATAGTTAAGTTTATTTTGATTTTATCCTATTACTATAAAATGATTCACTGCCCCGTGCCATTTTGACTTCTGTCACTGTATTTGCTCCCACCAATTCCATCGGCAGTGCATTCCAAGCATCCACCACTGCCTCAGTGAAAAGATGTTTCTTAAGAACATAAGAACATAAGATATGCCATACTGGGTCAGACCAAGGTCCATCAAGCCCAGTATTCTGTTTCCAACAGTGGCCAATCTAGGTCATATGTACCTAGCAGTTTCCCCAAGGGACACAGGTTCCACAATGCTTGTATTGGTTCAAGCATTGATATCCTGGGTCCCTTCTTAATAATGGCTTATGGACCTTTCCTCCAGGAACTTGTCCAAACCTTTTTTAAACCCAGCTACACTAACAGCCTTTACTACATCCTCCGGTAACAAATTCCAGAGTTTGATTACACGTTGAGTGAAAAAATATTTTCTTTTATTAGTCTTAAATAGTTTACCCTGTAGCTTCATTGCATGTCCCCTATTCTTTCTATATTCTGATAAGGTAAACAATCGATCTACGTTTACCCGTTCCACTCCGCTCATTAATTTATAGACTTCTATCATATCTCCCCTCAGCCGTCTCTTTTCCAGGTTAAAGAGCCCTAACCTTTTTAGCCTTTCTTCATAGGAGTATCCTTCCATCCCCTTTACCATTTTGGTGGCTCTTCTCTGAACCTTTTCTAATAACTCTATATCCTTTTTAAGATACGGCGACCAGAATTGCACACAATATTCAAGGTGCGGTCTCACCATGGAACGATATAGAGGCATTATAATATCCTTTGTTTTATTTTCCATTCCTTTCCTTATCATACCTAGCATTCTATTTGCTCTCTTGGCCGCCGCTGCACACTGGGCCGAGGGTTTTAACATGGTATCCACAATGACGCCTAAATCTTTTTCCTGGGTGGTGGTTCCTAATGTGGAACCTTGCATCGTGTAGCCATAGTTTGGGTTGTTCTTCCCTAGGTGCATAACCTTGCACTTGTCCACATTAAATTTCATCTGCCATTTTGATGCCCAGTCTTCCAATTTATCAAGATCCTCTTGCAATTTTCCACAATCCTCTTGGGTTTTAACAACTTTAAATAGTTTTGTGTCATCTGCAAATTTGATAACCTCACTCGTTATTCCACTTTCCAGGTCATTTGTGAATATGTCAAAAAGCAGCGGACCCAGCACAGATCCCTGGGGTACACCACTATTCACCTTTCTCCATTGGGAAAATTGGCCATTTAGCCCTACCCTCTGCTTTCTATCTTTTAACCAGTTCCTGATCCACAATAGTACACTGCCTCCTATCCCATGACTCTTTAGTTTTGCCAAAAGTCTCTCATGAGGGACCTTGTCAAAGGCTTTCTGAAAGTCCAGATACACAATATCAACCGACTCACCTTTGTCCACCTGATTATTCACTCCTTCAAAAAAACATAACAGATTAGTAAGACAAGATCTTCCTTGTCTAAAGCCATGTTGGCTGTCTCTCATTAGTTCATGACTATCTACATGCTGAGTAATTTTATTATTTATGATGGTTTCTATCATTTTTCCCGGTATTGACGTCAGGCTCACCGGTCTGTAGTTTCCCGGATCACCCCTGGAACCCTTTTTAAAAATTGGTGTTACATTGGCGATCCTCCAATCTTCAGGTATTAGAGATGATTTTAATGATAGTTCACAGATTACTAATAGCAGATCTGCAATCTCATATTTCAGTTCTTTCAATACCCTTGGATGTATACCATCCGGCCCAGGTGATTTGCTACTCTTCAGCTTATCTAATAGTTGTAATACATCTTCTCGATGTATCGATATTTCCTTCAATTCTTCTGCACCTTTAAATACCACTTCAGTCATGGGTAACATCCCTACATCTTCCTCAGTAAAGACTGAAGCAAAGAATTTGTTCAGTCTCTCCACTATCGCCTTGTCTCCTCTTAGTGCTCCTTTAACCCCTTTATCATCTAATGCACCAACTGACTCTCTCACAGGTTTTTTGCTACGAATGTACTTGAAAAGGTCTTTACTTCGCGTTTTTGCTTCTGCAGCAAGCTTCTTCTCAAATTCTCCCTTTGCCTGCCTTATCAATGCCTTGCATTTGACTTGCCAGTGCTTGTGTTGTTTCCAGGTTTCGTCGTTTGGCTCTTTTTTCCATTTCCTGAAAGATGCTTTTTTGGCAACAACAGCCTCTCTGACCTCAACTTTAAACCATGCTGGCAGTTTTTTGGACTTCTTTCCACTTTTCTTAAAGTGTGGAATACAGCTGGTCTGGGCTTCCAAGATAGTATTTTTCAACAACAGCCAAGTCTGATGTACGTCTTTAACCTTTGCAACTGCTCCTTTTAGTTTTTTCTTGACTGTTTTCCTCATTTTATCATAGTCTCCCTTTCGAAAGTTAAAAGGTAGTACTGTGGATTTCCTTACTATCCCTCCTCCACTAATTAAATCAAAGGCGATCATGCTATGATCACTATTGCCAAGTGGCCCCAACAACCTTATCTCTTGCACTAGATCTGGTGTTCCACTAAGGATTAGGTCTAATATGGCTTCCCCTCTGGTCGGTTCATGAACCAGCTGCTCCAAGAAGCAGTCATTTATTTCATCTAGGAACTTTATCTCCCTAGCATGTCCTGACGTGACACTGACCCAGTCGATACCGGGGTAGTTGAAATCACCCATTATTATTACTGTGCTGTAACTTTTGTTAGCTTCCTTGATTTCTTTGAGCATTTCATCATCCATTTGGTCATTCTGGCCAGGCGCTCGATAGTACACCCCCACTGCCATTGCCTTCCCCCTTTTACATGGAATTTCAATCCATATAGATTCTACAGCAGATTTTGTTTCCTGCAAAACTTTAATCCTTTCTGACTCAATGCCCTCTCTAACATAGAGAGCAACCCCTACACCAATTTGATCAGCTCTATCATTACGATATAGTTTGTACCCAGATATCACAGTGTCCCACAGGTCTGTATCATATCTCCCCTGGCCCTCCTCTCCTCTAGTGTATACATATTTAGATCTTCAAGTCCCTTCTCGTACATCTTCTGGCACAGTCTCCAAATTATTTTGTTTGCCTTCCTCTGAACCGTTTCCAGTCTTTTTATATCCTTTGTGAGATATGGTTTCAAAAATTGATCACAATATTCCAAGTGAGGCCTCACCAGAGACATGTACAGTGGCATTAGTACCTCCTCCTTTCTGCTGGTAATTCCTTTCTGTATGCAACCCAGCATCCTTCTGGCTTTGGCCACTGCCTTGTCACACTGTTTTGCCACTTTAAGATCCTTAGAAACAATCACTCCAAGGTCCTTCTCCTGGTCTGTGCACACCAACTTCTTGCCCTCTATTGCATACAATTCCCTTGGATTTCTGCATCCCAAGTGCATGACACTGCACTTCTTCACGTTAAATCTTAACTGTCAAACATTAGACCATTCTTCCAGCTTTTGTAGATGTTTCTCATGTTATCCATCCCCTCAGGGAAGTCCACTCAGTTGCAAATTTTTGTGTCATCTGCAAAAAGACAGACTTTTCCATTCAGTCCTTCCGCAATATCACTCACAAATACATTGAACAGTAACAGTCCCAGGACCGATCTCTGGGGCAACCCGCTAATCACCCTCCTTTCATCAAGTGAGTTTTGTTTACCATCACCTTCTGTCGTCTGTCAGTCAAACAATTTCTGATCCAGTTCACCACCTTGGGACCCATCCCCAGGCTGTTCAGTTTACTGATGACTTCTGTGAGGAACAGTATGAAAGGCTTTGCTGAAATCTAGGTAAATCATATCCATCACATTCAAAAAAGCATGGGACAAACACAGAGGACCTCTAAAGGAAAAAAAGGGGACTGTTATAGTGGTTGATATGGAAAGGCAGACTAGATAGGCCATGTGATCTTTTTCTGCCATCATATTTCTATGTTTCTATTCCCTTGATCTAGTTCTCTGGCCACCCAGTCAAAAAACACAATCAGTGTTTTTTTGGCATGATCATCCTTTAGTAAAACCATGTTGCCTTGGCTCACGCAACCTATTGGTTTCGAGAAAGTCTACTATTCTCTCTTTCAGGAGTGCCTCCATTACTTTTCCCGTCACCGAGGTAAGGCTTATTGGCCTGTAGTTTATTATAGCCGGGCAACCAGCATGACGACCTCGGGTCCTTACCCCCCCTTTCCCTCCCTCCCCCCAGCACATATTACAAGGAGCTTCTGTTTCTTTTCAACAAACATATTTGTTTATTTGACATTGGAAATAACACAACAAAACTGTTGGCCACAGCATGACCATACATACTCATATGATTCTACTTTACAATTATTGAATTCTTTAACAACCAACTAACAAATAGAATTTTCTTTCCCGCACTTCTTCTGCTCTAGTTTCCCCTCCCCCTCGAGAGACACAGCCAGTTCTTATCTCATGGTGCCCGGCAAATGGGGGGGAGGGGAATTCACCATCAAAGCCTTTTTCCAGCTGCCCATAGTCCTCAACGTATCATACGGGGGGAAAAGGGGGGCACCTGCCGTTAAAGCTGACTTTGAAAACCCCCTTTCCCCTTCCTTCCTAAACGCATCAGTGTCTCTCTCTGCTCCTGCCCCTGGCCCATCCAAAAGGTCGACAGCATTGCGCCGTGACTGTCAATGCTAGTTCCCTCTTTGTCCATCTTTCTCTCACCCCCCCACTCCATCAAAGCGTAAGGGGGCCTCTGTGCAGTGTTCCTGCTGCCCACCTTGTCAACCACCCTGGGGGAAGGTCCAAGTTTCTCTCCAGCAACTCTCCCCCTTTACCCCATGCCTGGGCTGTGTTCTCTCTCATCGGGGCTGTGCGGTCTCTTAGGGGCCCTAGCTCCCCTGCCAAACCCCACAGTAGTGACTCCTCGCTTGCCGGGGGGCCTCACCCCATTTACTTTGCAGCTGTGGCCAACACCTGCTTATGCCATAACTGCTCCACAGTGTCTTGTATTGCGCACAGGAACACATCCATTCCGATGTCGGACAAATGTATCCCATCCACGCGATACAGACCCGGGCAGCTTTCCTCGATGAGGTCATGCCTGATGCTGTACCTCCTGATTGCCTTGATGAAGCGGGCCATCCATCTGTTCATCTTCCGCCTCATCCTTTTGAGTGCCCTGTGTGACCATTCGCCCCTCCAAACACGGCGTGGTATAATGTGCGACCATGCTAGCCATGTCCCAGGGAAAGCGTTTGCCAATGTAAGCATGTCCCTTTGCATTTTCTTTTTGAGCTCAACGCTGCATGTGCATGCCAGGTCGTTGCCCCCTAAGCGGACCACTATAATCCCTGGGTTCCCCCCTGCTCTCTTCTTTTGCAGGAGGGACGGCAACAGCTGGTCCCACACCATACCTAACTGACCCATCCACACCACTGACACTTCTGCGCCTGGCAGCCCCAGATTGAGCCCCTGCAGTCTGTTCTGTGTCCTCCTTTGTGCCCAGTGAACCAAGGAATGGCCGCATATCCACGCTTCCTGAGGCCCCAGGGGGGAACTCGCATCTGTGTTGGCTCATAGATAAGAAAGAAACAATTATTGCATAAATAACAGTATAGTGCTTCATTAATATGGGATCACATCAGGATAGCATAGTTTTTGTTTTTTTCACATATACGTACAACCCAGTTAAAAACCGCAGACTGTAACAACAAAAGAGAATAAACCCCAAGCTCACGCTCCCTGGTTCTAAATGTTGCCCTCCCCTTTCAATTTAGGTTTTATATATATATATATATATATACATATATAATTTTTTTTATTAATCCTGTACTGACAGCTCATACATATGCCTAGCAAGCAAATATGGCCGGCATTAAACCGGGCGTACATAAAGTTTGTATCTGTCCGAGCGCCATCTGCCTATATTCATAACCTGTTCCCTTGACATCCCAATGTTGGCTGCCGTTGAAGCAGCCCCAATGCGGAAGGAGTGAGTGCCGTAAAAGCGCGCCTCCCAACCCGCCTGTTCTATGAATAGCCTTAGCACCCTGGCAAATTGGAAATGTGTACAGTGTAGAATCCATCTCAAAATCAATCCAGCCCTGAGTCTGTCTACCTCCTAAATCCCGCTGTCTCTGCAGAATTCTTGGAACTGTTCCCATGCTGCCAAATATTTGCGTCTTGTCTGCTTGGCTAAGGAACCCAACAGGAGCTCCCAGACCTCGGTGGACCAAACTCCCATACCTGCACGGGTACAGCCATCTTGACCGCGTCTGCTTCAGGGGCAAGTGCCCAAAAGAGCGTGATCTTCCAATGAGAAAAAGCATCAGCAATGTTATTATGGAAACCTGGAATGTGCTCAGATCTAATAGTTACATTGTGCATGAGGCATAGCAACACAATTCTTCTCAACAATGCCACTACCCCCAGCATCTTGGCCTGCATTTCACCGCACATACCACTGCCAAGTTATCAGTGTGGAAGGTAATTGCTCTGTTGGTGAATCACGGGGCCCAGATGCACAGGGACACCATTAAGGGAAAAGGTTCCAGGAACGTGATGTCCTTGGTGGCCCCACTTGCATGCCATTCGGGTGGCCATTGCTCAGAACACCACGCCCCTTTGAAATATATGCCGAAACCGGTTCCCCCCACGGCATCCGTGAATAATTCGAGGTCCGTGTTGGATACCGGACGTTCTTGCAAAAAAGGCTAGACTATTAAACGTTCGCAGGAATTGCTCCCACACCTGAAGGTCTTTGCGTATTTCTCTGGTGACTCGAATGCGATGGTGTTTCTTTCAGATACCTTTTGCAAACGCCATGTGGCGGCAAAAAACCCAGCCCATTGGTATAACCCTGCAGGCAAAGCAAAGCAAACCGAGCAGTGACTGGAATTGTTCCAAAGTAGCCTTTCGTTGCCCATGCATCTGTTGAATGCCTCTCTTCAGCTTCAGAACCTTATCATTTGGCAGTCGTGACATTTGCTCCATCACATCTAACTGGATGCCAAGGAATGTGATAATCCTCGCTGGGCCACAGGTCTTTTCCATCACTAACTGTTTCCCGAATGACAGTGCAACTTGCTCAAAGATACTAAGGATCCTTCTGCAGTCCTCATAATCTGTTCCTATGAATAGAAAGTCGTCCAGGTAGTGCACCACAGTGTTGGGGCTAGCAACGCCCTCCACCAACCAAGTGGATGAATGAACTAAACTGCTCAAAATATGCACATGAGACCATGCATCCCATGGGCAGACATTTATCGTAAAAGTATTCACCATTGAAAGTGAAGCCCAACAATGGAAAAGACTCCGGGTGCACCGGAAGTAGCCGGAAGGCCGATTCAATATTCGCCTTTGCCAGTTGTAACTGCTGCCCCTTATTCCGTATGTGTGCAACGACCTGATTGATGGTTGCATACTTCACAGTGCATAGCAATGGATCTATGTAGTCATTAACTGAACTCCCTTCCGGGTATGATAAATTGTGAATCAAATGGAATTGACCTGGTTCTTTTTTTGGTACTATGCCCAATGGGGACAGATCTAGGGCCTTGAAAGGAGGGTTCTTGAATGGCCCAGCAACTCTCCCCATACCTATTTCTTTTGTCAGTTTCTTACATACCACGGAGCTGAATTTGCTACCGAAGGGGGATTGCGTATGACGTGTGACTTCATTGGAAGTGTTGATGGGATACAAAAGCCATAAGCGCAGCCACTCTCGATATTGAGAGCTTTGTCCCACATGGGGTAGGCCCACAGCCACGGGAACATGCGCTCAAGCTTGATGGGGGTTGGGGCCGTGGCCTTCATTTGCACGCTGTTGCACTGGTCTGAATGGCTTAGTCTCCCATGCCGATCTGCATGTGTAAACCGGGTGACCGCCCCCACAGGTTGCGCAAGAGTGTCTAAATTTACATGGCTGCCATGTACAACTCCCCACGTTATACTGGCGTCATGAATGGCGCCCCGCCGGTTGGCTAAGCCTGTCGCCATTGTGTTGCCTGTAAAGGTTGTGGTAGCCCTTCTTGACTCCATAGCCTGTTGGGAGCCATTTTGTCCAGACACAGTTCTAGTATTCTGTGCTGCCATGTTATGGTGGGGTCCTCTGCCATGCTCTTCCTGAACTTCACATCGTAGTTCAGCCAGGCCCATCCCCTGAAATGCTTATGTGCTCGGGTGATTGTAGGGGAGGAAGAGGACCGGCCGCAGTCCCGGACGCCCTTCTATAGCCTGCCGCGGCCTGCCTTCCTCTGGCCCCTCCCCACCCACCACCCCGCCAAGGTTAACCCTTGGCCTGCCGCTGCCCCGCCTGTTCCCGACCTTGGTGATTCGCGGCCGAGTCTTTTCTTCCCTATTACCACTTTTGTGACGAGGTACCACATCAGTCCTTCTCCATTCCTCTGGAACTTCTCCTGTTTCCAAGGATCTATTAAAAACATCCTTTAAAGGCCCTGCAAGAACCTCTCTGAGCTCTTTCAGTATCCTGGGATGTATCCCATCCGGTCCCATGGCCTTGTTCACTTTCAGTTTTGCAAGCTGTTCAAACACATCATCTTCTGTGAATGATGTAGTATCTACTCCACTCCCATTTGTATATTTGTCAATCACAGGTGGTCCTTCTCCAGGATTTAATTTAGTAAAAACAGAACAGAAGTATTTGTTTATAGTTTTTGCTTTTTCAATGTCACTTTCCATGAATCAGTTCTCGGCACTTTTGTGCCTTGCGATTCCACCTCTGATCTTCCTCTTCTCCTGAATATACAGTACCTGAAAAATGTTTTGTCTCTGTGCTTCGGATCTTTAGCCATCTTTTCTTCTGTCTTTGATTTTGCTATCCTTATTTCTCTTTTTGTCTCTTTTAGCTTTACCCTGTATTCTGTTCTGTTTTCCTTTGTTTGTGATCTTCTGAATTTTGTGAAAAGCTGTGTTTTTTTGTCTTTGTGCAGTTATTTTCTTTGGAGAACCAAATAGGTTTCCTTTTCATCTTGTTTTTATTTACTTTCTTTACATATGTATCTGTTGTCTCTTTTATTGCCTCCTTTAATTTAGCCCACTGCAATTTCACTTCCCTTACCTCCTCCCACTCTGCCAACTCCTCCTTCAGTCACTTGGCCATTTTACTGAAGTCAGCATTTTTGAAGTCTAGGATGGATGAAAGTGCCATCTCCTCTTTCCAGCACGATTCACAGCGCTTCGTCTTTTCCCCACATCCCCTACATTTTAGCACCTTTAATATTACTTTTTGACATATAGGGCTACAGATAGGTCCAATCAGTTCCTTTGGGGTAGGAGCTTAAGGTTATTTAAAAGGACGCCGAGGCCATTTTTTCAATGTCCAGAAGCTCATAGTTATATGGGAAAGTCCTTAACAAGAGACTTGTGCAACAAATGGACTGTGAGAAACCGGTTTGGCACTATATTTGATCAGATAAGTAAATTATTAAAACATGATAGACAGAACATTTTTCGTGCATACTTCAGGAAAAAACTTGAAACTTTTGTGGCCACTGCATCCAGATTTTTCCTGATGTCTCAAGGGCCACACAGCGACGGCGGAGGGACTTTTTGGAAGTCCGCCCACGCGTTTTGGCCTTGGGTGCTTTGTTTTATTTGAAGTTTCCATGCAGGTGCCACATAATTTTTCAGGGTACACGTTACATTTTTCTTGAAGTAGAGCAGCTTTTGGAATTTTTGAAGGGCAAGGGTTAGGTCTCTGTTTTGTTTGGTTGATTGTTGTCTCCCTTTATTTTCTTTTTCCTTTGTTTCTTTTTACCTCTTCTTTTGCTGGGGTTTACCGGGTATTGATCAGAGATTGAGATTTGTTTTGTTTTAGGTAATTGAACATCTCCCGAATGTGGGCTAATACTTATTGTTTTTCCTGTTTGATTACTGTGGTAGGGATGATTTCCCTACTATTTGAATTTGTTATTTGGATTTTGTATGTTTCTTTTGCATTAATAAAAATCTTTAAAAAAATAAAATAAAATAAAACATGACGGTCATAGTCAGCAGTACATTGATGTTCCTTTTGAACGACAATCATTGATATTTTCTATTGTACTATGAAGTATGAACCGTGAATGAACTAGATTGTAATATTTTTTTTTTAAGTAAATAAGCCTTTTAGTTACATTAAGGCTCTTAATCACTAAAAAAGATAAAAAGGACTTATACGCTAAAAGCAGCTAGCACGTAGCAGCTTTGAATGAAAGAGTCCGACATATGTACTAGTTATTTATGAGCCTCATTTTATTGCAGAATCTTGGAGAGCCACTTTTGATGACATGATTATTGGCACCCTTATAAATTCAAATCAGTATGAACAAAAGAACCACATTTCCACTGGAGTAAAATTAGACACACCTGTGATCAGTCAGTACTCACATGATTTGAATCAACCAATGAATGATGGCTCTAATGTTAAAATGGCCACATTCACTCCCTGTTCCATTTTCACAATGGTGATGATAAGAGAACTGCTTGAGACCATCAAACAAGTCATTATCACCAAACAACAAACTTCATAGCCATCTCCAAAGACCTTGGGATTCCTGAGTCTACAGTTCACAATGTTATTAAAATGTTTTCTGCTCATGGAACTGTCAATAATCTGCCAGGATGTGGTAAGAAGAGGAAAATCAATCCAAGAAGACTTTGATGGTTAGTACAAACTGTTGGAAAACCACCACATACAACAACCAAAGCGCTTAAGTCTGACCTGGAACAATCTGGAGTGGTGGTTTCAACCCGCACCATATGCCAGGCACTAAACAAAAAAGGACTTCATGGAGGAAAGTCAAGGAGGACCCCACTGATGAAAGACAGACATAAAAAGGCACATCTGATCTTTGCCTAAACCCACCTTGAGAAACCACAATCCTTCTGGGAAAATACTCAGTGGACAGATGAAATCAAACTTCAGCTCTCTGGCAATGCAGACCAGTGGTACATTTACAGGCAAAGAAATGAAGCTTATAAGGAAAAAAACACCCTTCCTACAGTTAAATATGATGGAGATTCCATATTGTTGCAGGGCTGTTTTGCTGCCTCAGGAATTGGAGGCCTAAAACATATTAAAGGAATCATGAAGTCAGAGGACTACCAAAGTATTTGGGTGCAAATGTGCTACGTAGTGTCAGACATGGTGCTGCATGTCTCCATTTGTTAAATAGCAGGCTTGGAATGTACAGTTGTGGTCAGCATTATTGGCTTGCTTGCATTTTAGGTATGTTGTGTACAATATCTTGAGAAATAATTGGAAATATTCCAACTATATGTCAGTGTCAGAAAGCTAGGTCTGGGTCAAAGGTCATGGGTCCTCCAACAGGACAATGACCCAAAACATACATCCAAAAGTACAAAAGAATGGTTAAAAAGGAACAAATAGATTGTTTTAAACTGGCCAGCAATGAGTCCTGATCTCAAACCAATCAAGAGCCTTTGTAAAGAGCTGCAATCTGCCATTGGTAAAAGGAATCCTGGAAACATTCATGAGCTGGAACAAATTGCAGTTGAAGAGTGGGAGAAACTAACAGCAGACAGATGTATGAAACTTATACATGGCTAAAGAAACATTTGGAGGCTGTTATCACTGCTTAGGGTCGTGCAACCAAATATTAATGAAGGGTGCCTTTATTCCTGTCCAGCTCATATTTTGTTTTTTTTCTCAGAAATTACTACATCTAAGTTGCACAGACATCTCTATTTTTGTTGTATACCTTTGAACATATGATTAAACTATTATGAGGACATATAGTTGGAATATTTTCAATTATTTCTCAAGATATTGTACACAACATACCTAAAATGCAAGCATGCCAATAATGTTGACCACAAATGTACATTCCAAGCCTGCCATTTTGCAGCACCATGGCAATATACACAGAAGACTTGATATTCACCTGCTATCCTTCTATGCGGGGGAAAAATTATTATGATGATAAGAGGGAATGCCTCTGTCTTCCCTTGTGTTGACAATTGCCCAAAACAAGCCCTTTTGAAATGCCTATTCATGCCAAGAAGTAGGTCTAAATATAGATGTGTCCACTGGCAGGTTTAAACTTATGATGCTGTTGTGAAATTGGAGATACAAGTGGATCTTTCTGTTGACATCCTGAACACGTCTCTGCCACATCACTGTGTAACATGGACATAATTATGCTGGAGAGATGCAAATTTGAGCCTTTTTAAGATGGCTCTTGGGATGTGGATGTGAATTGCACGTGTGATTGGACGTTTTCAGACTTAGAAATCAGTAATAGAGGTTCTAAAATTACCCCCATATACTGAGAATATGATACATTTTCCATTTTTTTCATTTACACATGCATATCCATGGTGGGCTGCATGCATAGAGAATGGGTAAATTGTGTATTGTTAGGATAGCAGAGGGTGTCGGTCAATATAAAGCCTTTCTATAAGTGGTGCCATGTATATATTTGTGTCTATTTTGAAAAAAATGCCTGTGTTTTAGGGGAGTGAAAAGTGGTGTGTGTGTACACGCGGAGGCCAATTCCACAGAGGGCCCGTCTGGCCCCCCAGACATCCAGAATCTGGACGGGTCATGGACTTGTTGTTTTCCATTTCCTATGGAGTGCAATGGAGAAAGTAGAACTAAATGTCCCTGCATGCAATGAGGTAAACCCAGGACTGAATCAAGCCTGTCGGGCGCATCTGGAGCCAGTTGGCAACCCTAATCAGAGCGGTTTACAAACTTATGCTAACAGGCACTTTTTATTCCCTCATTCCCAAAGGGCTCACAATCTAAGCATACCTGAGGCAATGGAGGGTTAAGTGGCTTGCCCAAGGCCACAAGGAGTGGCCGTGGGATTAGAGACCCCAGTCCCTCCAGCCTGATGTGTTTGTGAATATACTTGAAAGCATTAAGATCATTTTTTTCCTTTAAAATATTTATAAAAAGTTATTATTTACAAAAATTTAATTTATTCTATTTTTTCAAATTAAAAATAGATTTTTTTTCAAAAATAAAACGTGTTTAAGTGTTTCATTGCAGGAGAGTTCTCATCCATTGGTAAGTCCTGATTTGAGGTTAATGAAGCTGTAGAGTACATTGTAGAAAAAAAACAATTTTTTTCTCTGTAAACTGTGAGTTTCAATTGGTGGCTTACCTGAGGTAACCCAGTAATCCAAGACACTCTAAACATCAAGGGAAAGTAAGGTAATGTGTTCATGGAGCTCCTGATTTACACTCTTGAGTTCCTTTTCCCAGTCAGGACTTTAAATTGGACCTCCTCTCAGTAGGAACTCTCCTCTCCTGATGCCTCTTCCAAGCACACTGTGCTTCTCCTTGAGACACACTGTGTGAATTCTTGACCCTCTCTTTTCTTTTTTTAGTGCCATCAAGTCAGTGTTGACTCATGGTGACCCAGCTACCTCTGGGTTTTCTTTGCAATGTATCACTGGAAGTAGATTGCCAACCTTTTCTTCTAATGTGAAAACAATTAAGCAAAACCCCTCAAAATCCAAATCTCAGGCAATGACTCCTTCAACTATAGTAACCTTTTCTTCTAAGGCAATGGAGAGTAAAGTGATTTGTCCAAAGTCACAATGAGAGCCAGTGGGAATTGAACCCTTGATCTTCTGGGTATAAGGTAGTTGCTGTAACCACTAGGCTACTCCTCCACTCAGCTTTTATTATTGGGACACACTATATGAGCTTTTGCCCCTTCCTTTCTCTAGTGGATTACTGTGGAAAACCCCTTCAAGGTCTCCTCCTCCTGTATCTTTTTTTTTCTCTGGTCTTCTAGAAATGTGAGAACTCTCTCTGCTTTGATTCCGCTCACTAGTCTGGAGCAGGGACCAAGAATGGTTCTCATGTTATTCAATGCAAGGGACATTTTAGCATCCTATCTATAACTCGCCTTGAGCTACTTCTAAAAATATGTAAGCTAAATCCAAATGCACTTCCCAGGGATTGAAATGAGATCCAATTCACCTCCTGAGAGAAACTCAAAACTCTTTGGCAGCTGGACACCTTCAGGGGTGCTTGGTCTGAGGCTCCTAATCTGTGCTGCTTCCAGGAATCTCTCTTAGCTGGTTTCTCACTCCAGACCCTCCGTGGGTCTGCTAGCCTCTTCTACTCTCCTTCTTTCTTGGTTAGGCTTAGTCTGCTGAGGAGAGAAGATTTCTCTTTCTATCTCACCTAGTGAGCTATCAGTACTTTCTGTATTGCTCCTTATAACCTCTGGGGTTCTCCTGGGCTCCTTCCAGCACACACACTGCTGGGGAGGTGTTCTCACCACATCTCCATTCAAGAACTCCCTTAGTTCCTAGATAAAGAGACTTTTACATGCCCCTCCAAAATTCAGGAGGATACGCCCACAAGCCAGCGAGTGATGGACAAGCAGGCCCATTCTCCCTTTTACCACATTACACAGGCCTCTAGATTTTTCCTTTGTTGAACTACACATACTACATGTATTTTTATCGATTTCATTTCATTTCTGCATTTATTTAGTAATCTTTATTAACCGTACCATCGGTTCCCACCCAGTACGGTGTACTAACAATTGCATATAAACCAAATTAACAAGATTTATCTCCCCAATCCCATCCTTTCCACCCATCATCCACCCATTCCTCCACTTCTACTCCACATTTGTAATACTCTTTCCCCAGAATATCCATCAATATCAACTATTATTTCCCTCCATCTCCCTCCCCACATGCACCCCAAAACAACAACGTTTTTAATGATTTTCTAAACAGCTGCAAATCATCTTGAAGGTGAAAACCCCACGGAAGTGCATTCCACAGCATGGGCACTTGGACATAAGAGCAAGGTTACTTACCTGTAACGGGGGTTCTCCGTGGACAGCAGGATAAGTCAGCCACACCAGGTGACGTCCTCCGGGCGGCGCCATGTACGGAAGTGCTCTCCAGAGCTCAGACTGCTGAGCATGAGTAGGTTGGCCCACCTCCCGGGCCAGCCCCTAGCCCAGCCAGTGATTAAGTAGCTCTGACCTACAGGCTAGGGTGTGAGCCGGTAGGCCGACCTCAGCTAGGGAAGGTGGGTGGGACGTGTGGCAGACTTATCCTGCTGTCCATGGAGAACCCCCGTTACAGGTAAGCAATCTCACTTTCTCCATAGACAAGAAGGAAGCATCAGCCACACCAGGTGACTCCCTAGCTATGCAAGAGCACGCTGAGGTAGATGAGGGAGGCAGACAGAACATATGCAGCCGAAGCGAAGGCGTGCAAGGATGAGTTTTATTCATCTAGTGTAACAGTAACCAGTAACATTGCATAGTGCAAACAGTGCTAACATTGTGCATAATAGTGCAGACAGTGCATAATAGTGCCAGTACAACAGGTAAACAGTGACAGTGCAATAGTGCATGTAAACAGTGACAGTACAATAGCAAACAGGGCAAGGTTGTAAACATTGACTCTGCGTGCCATAGTGAGGGGCACCGCAGTAGTCGAGCTGCCCAGCTGAAGGTCAGATGAGGCCGTAAGTCCACTCTATTCACCGCCTACTGAGAGCGGGGTGTTCCTACAGTCGCTGCGAGGACTGCACGACCAAAGGCGCTAGCCGACTGTGCCTCGAGGTCAAGGCAGTAGTGCCTCTAGAAGGCGAGTGCAGAGGACCAGGTGGTGGCTTTGCAAATGTCGTCAACCGGGACCGAGCGCAGGTTGGCAAAGGACGCTGCCAGTGCCCTCAGTTGATGTGCTCCTATGCGGTCCCCTGTCTGGGCTTCGGCCCGGTCCAGGCAGAAGGCAATGCAGGCCGATATCCAGAGGGACAGGATCCTTTTTGTGACGGGCCTTCCAGGTCTGTTGGGGTCGTAGGATATGAAGAGTTGAGTCCCTTGCCTTATGCCTGCTGTTTTATCTAGGTAGATGCGCAGGACTCTGACACAGTTGAGGGTGTGTAGCCCATGCTCCTCCTTGGACGCATGTGGCTCCGGGAGGAAGGAGGGAAGGTCGATGGTTTGCATGATGTGGAAGGAGGAGGCCACCTTTGGCACGAACTTCAGGTGGGTGCACAGGGATGCACGGTTGGGATGGAGCTGTGTGTAAGGTGGATGGGATACAAGGGCCTGGAGTTCGCTGATCCTCCGGGCCGAGGTTATTGCGATAAGAAAGAGTGCCTTCCACGAGACAAACTTCATGTTCGCCATCGTCAGCGGCTCGAAGGGCGCCAGCGTCTGATGCTGGAGAACGGTGATGAGATCCCAGGCGGGCAACGGAGGTCGTGGGGGGGGGGGGCGGAGATTGGCTAGTCTTGAAGGACTAGAAAAGAGGACTGCTACTTCTCGAGAGAGATCTGCAATTGTGAATATATACTTCTGGGAATTTTTCTGAAGGGACTTCTTTGGATTAAAGCTGATTAATCTGTGAACCCAGTGTTTTTCTTAAATCAGTCAGGGTCTAGTAGCAGCAGTTTAACTTTAAATTTAAAACATAGAAGAGAGCATTCTGGTTAGATTTCATACCCAGCAGAGAGCTTGTAGTTTAAATTTAATACTCACTCAGGGACTAGTATCAGCAAAGTACTTTTAGTTTAAATTTAAAACACAGAAGAGAGCTATCTGGTTAAATTTATAACCCAGCAGAGAGCTTCTAGTTAAAATTTCATAATAAGTCAGAGCCTATCAGCAGCAGCAAAGAGCTTTAATTTAAATCAAATCAGAATATAACTTAGCATAAAAGGCAAAACAGGGTCAGCATTCTTTGAGCAACAAATAAAGTCTTCTAGAGACCTTTACAAAGACGCCTTCTACCAAGGGGGCAAGAGACCTGTGAAACATTTTCAGTAGGTGTTAACACCAGGTGGCAGGTCAAAAGGCCATTTTGAAAGACTCCTTCTATACAAGCAAGGACTGTTAATCACCCAGGAAGATGGTCAAAGCTTACCTCAGAAGCACAGGACAGGGTACTGTGTAGCAGCCCTCTTTTAATAAGTGTTATTTCCCTCCCTCCCTCCCCAACACCCACCCACCCCTGGGATAACCATAGCTTTATAGGTACTTACACATCTTAAAGAAAAGGAGGTGCTCTCAGGTGCAGCTCGTTATCCAAATCAGTCATACACTAAGGACCTGAGATTAATTAAGCTTCAGTTGAACAAGGTATATTAAACGTATTAGGTACAATTTTATTAGTATAAGAATCCATAGCAACCCTTAGTAAGTAAAGAACTTAAAGATCTAAACACAAGCTTAAGACTAAGATGCAGACAGAAGTCCAGCAGCAAGATGGGGGCTTTCCAGTCTATTGCATTGAGTGTCACATGTATGATTTTCTCCCAGTTGGTGAGAGGTCTTATGTGTGCACTAGGTGCAAGGAGCTCTTTGCTCTCAGGGAATGAGTCCATTCTCTAGAAGGTAGAGTAGCAGACTTGGAAGACATACGAAAGATAGAGAGCTACATAGACGAGACTTACAGGGATACAGTCCTGAAGTCCCACCTCCAGTCTGGCAGCATCCCGGTCGCCATGGAGGAGAGAGGTCACGTGACAGGAGAGCATCACCCTTGTGTGTCAGGAAGTGATCCTGTAACTAGGACCTGTCCTCCAGGTGATGTAAAACCCTCTCGCACCGAGAAAGGTTTTCCAGGGCCATGTGCCCATGAGGGAAGGGTTAGGACAGCCGTTATAGTTGGTGATTGCATCATTAGGCATGTAGATAGCTGGGTGGCTGGTGGACGTGAGTATCGCCTGGTAACATGCCTGCCTAGTGCAAAGGTAGCGGACCTCATGCGCCACCTAGATAAGGTCTTAAACAGTGCTGGGGAGGAGTCTGCTGTCTTGGTACATGTCGGTACCAATGACATAAGAAAATGTGGTAGGGAGGTTCTGGAGGCTAAATTTAGGCTTTTAGGTAGGAAGTTGAAATCCAGAACTTCCAGGGTAGTGTTCTCCGAAATGCTTCCTGTTCCACACGCAGGACCCAAAAGGCAGGCAGAGCTCCGGATTCTCGATGCGTGGATGAGACAATGGTGCAAGAATGAGGGTTTTGGATTTGTTAGGAAATGGGGAACATTCTGGGGAAAGGAGGGGCTCTTCCGAAGGGATGGGCTTCACCTTAACCAGGATGGAACAAGGCTGCTGGCATTAACCTTTAAAAAGGAGATACAGTAGAGCAGCTTTTAAACTAGATAATAGGGGACAGCCGACAGTAGCACAAGAGTGCATGGTTCGGAAGAATGTATCCTTGAAGGATACTAACAAAGGCAGAGAGGTTCCAAAAAAAGAGTAAAGTAGCCCAAATGCCCTTGAGTATGGAGCAGACAGAGCTTAAAGATCCCAAATTACCCATACCTACCAATAGCCAGATTAATATGAATAAAATACAGTCTCTAAAATCCTTGTATGCAAATGCTAGAAGTCTAAAAAATAAGATGGGAGAGTTAGAATATATAGCACTAAATGAGAGGTTAAATATGATTGGAATCTCAGAGACATGGTGGAAGGAGGACAACCAGTGGGACACTGTGATACCTGGGTACAAACTATATCGTAATGATAGAGCTGATCTAATTAGTGGAGATGTTGCGCTCTATGTTAGAGAGGGCATTGAGTCAGAAAGGATTAAAGTTTTGCAGGAAACAAAATTTGCTGTAGAATCTCTATGGATTGAAATTCCATGTAAAAAGGGGAAGGTGATGGCAGTGTGGGTGTACTATCGACCGCCTGGCCAGAATGAACAAATGGATGATGAAATGCTCAAAGAAATCAAGGAAGCTAACAAACGTTACAGCACTGTAATAATAATGGGTGAGTTCAATTACTCCAGTATCGACTGGGTCAGTGTCACGGCAGGACATGCTAGGGAGATAAAGTTCCTAGATGAAATAAATGACTGTTTCTTGGAGAAGCTGATTCATGAACCGACCAGAGGGGAAGCCATATTGGACCTATTCCTTAGTGGAACACCAGATCTGGTGCAAGAGATAAGGGTGTTGGGGCCACTTGGCAATAGTGATCATAGCACGATCGCGTTTGATTTAATTAGTGGAGGAGGGATAGTAAGGAAATCCACAGTACTACCTTTTAACTTTCAAAAGGGATACTATGATAAAATGAGGAAAATAGTTAAAAAAACAAACAAAAAAACCCTAAAAGGAGCATTTGCAAAGGTTAAAGACTTACATCAAGCTTGGGTGTTGTTGAAAAATACTATTTGGAAGCACAGACCAGCTGCATTCCACGCTTTAATAAAAGTGGAAGGAAGTCCAAAAAACTGCCAGCATGGTTTAAAGGTGAGGTGAGAGAGGCTGTTGCTGCCAAAAAAGCATCTTTCAGGAAATGGAAAAAAGAGCCAAACGATGAAACCTGGAAACAGCACAAGCACTGGGAAGTTAAATGCAAGGCATTGATAAGGCAGGCAAAGCGAGAATTTGAGAAGAAGCTTGCTTTGGAAGCAAAAATGCGTAATAAAGACTTTTTCAAGTACATTCATAGCAAAAAACCTGTGAGAGTCAGTTGGTCCATTAGATGATAGAGGGATTAAAGGGGCACTAAGGGGTATGTTTACTAAAGTGCGTTAGTGCAATTCGCGTTAGGAGCCACGTTAGAAACACAAACTCCAAATAAGGACATGGCGTAACCAAAGGTGCCGCAGAAGGCACCCCATAACGCACACCATAGGCCACATGATAAAGTGCACTGTCCGCTGAGGCACACCACAATGTCCCCGATAGAACACCCTAAAAGGCAACCTACAGTGCGCCAGAGAAGGTACCGCATGGGGCGCCTCATGAGGCACTATAAGGTTACAGTATGCTGAGGGGTTGTCGCTGGAAGCACCAATGTACATTAAAACTATACAATGCTACAGACAGCCCTATAATAGAAGGCCACTGTGGGCTTGAACCCATGACCACTGGGAACCCATGACCACTGGCCCCACAGGCATTGAAGGAACCACTGGGCTGCAGCCCCATAGCTGTGAACAACCCCCTGGCTGGCTACTGAAGGGCGTCAGGCCACCTCCCAAACCGCCTGCAGTGTTGGCCAGGAGCTGGGTCAACGCAACCATACCCATGGTGCACTGCACATGCTGATCAGCAGTCCAGAGATGAACACAAGAAGGGGTATGTACCCACACAGCCCCCTGGCACGGTAGGGCGAAATGACTGTATGCAGCACTGTCACAGAGTAGCAACAGACAGTAGCCCAACAGGGTGCCCCATAAGGAGCTAGAAAAGGTGTCCCACAAGGCAGCTTGAGCCGTAGCACAATGGTTAATACATTGCCAGATGTTGCAAGGGTTGTGAGTTCTCCCCCCCCCCCCGTGGGTCTAAGCACAAAAGCTGCCTGCAACATCACCCCTCACAAACTGCAGTCCCTGATTTCTATAACCAAGCACCACTCCAGTAAAACATGAGATATCCCGCTATTTTTGTCGGGCACAACCAATCAGAGAGGTGGGAGAAAATGCCCACCTCCCCTTATTGGGAGGGCCCCTTTATTCTAGAGAGTCCCAGCCGCTCAATGATAAAATAGTGTGAAGCCACACCCAGGACCGGGTGAGAAAAATATACAAAGTCAAATATACCCACAAATCATATCCTGAGGGCAATAAAACGTCAAATCATGCTGGAACCAAGGCAGTTAAGAACGCAACGGTGGGCCAGTTCCCCCAGTGACAGTCAAAATAGCCCAACAATGAGTTGGAAAAAAGGCCAGTGTCCAAATTGCAGAGGCCCATCTCCCAGTGGCAACAACATCCAGGGACAGTCTCACAGAGGTGCTGTGTCCAAGCACATATGGATGACGGGATCCCCAGATGCAGTGTAGTAGATGTGTCATCTATGTTGACTGTGTCCTGTGTGAAAAGATGTAGATTCCAGGTAAGGGAATGGCACACCCACCCACGGCTCCTGTAGGTCACAAAGGAGACAGTGAGATAGAAAGAGTTCCCCCCAGAATGCATAGATAGCACTACATGACATGGCCACAACACTGAGCACAGTGCACATGGACCACTGCAGGAGATGCCTCTGAAGACCAGGACACCATCCCAAAATGGTCATGTAAATGCACATGGCACACAGGCATCTCAGGGGTCCACAGCATGTCCAGCAGTGGTGGCACAGAGAGATAACAACGACAGACATGTTGATAGCAACAGGCCAAATACAGCATCAGCACGTGGTGTATGTCCCAGAGGATGGAGGCTGAGGCCTATCTGAAAGGTAGAGCTGTGGCCTGACTGGGAATGTCCGTGTCAGGCAGGAGCACAAAGAGCCCCAATAGAGGCTGCAGACATCAATGGACTACAGACATCACCACATCCGCATGGGTAACTGTGAGTGGAGCATGTCCATGATGCGTTGTGTTGTGCAGAAACAAAATGTAGACGTACAGCGGTCCACCAGCAAACCTGAGACACGTCTGAAAAGAATATATGACACATGCTCACAATGTACAGTAGCCCAGAAGCAGAAGGTAAAAGAGAGATGAGGGAACATCAATGGACAGGTGGCCATACACATCCCTGAACCAGACATAGGCAGGGTGGTGCAGAATGATCGGCCATGTAGACAAGTCAAACAGACACAGAGACATACATTGTGAAACAAGGTATGCATGCCAGCAGGTGCAGATGGCAGGACCCCCGACAATCAGCGACAAGTGGAGACACCCATCACAGTACATGCATGAGTGCCATGAATTTTGAAAATGCCACAATGGCAGTGAGTGTTCCACATGCGCCCAAACAAGACAATGCCCTATGCCTGTGTACACACACAGCCTGTCTTTATGTGCAGCAGATACACCATTACGACCCCAAGATGTGCACAGGCAATGGCCACATGTGTGACAAACGGAAGCTAAGGGTGATGGAGTAGTGGGCCAAAGACATGTGCAGCACCATAGGAGCAGTGGAGAGGGAACAACATATATGTGTCAAACGGTGCCGACAGCACTGCCAACCCCACTGTATGCCAACTCACCCGAGTCACCTGCATGTTGCAGTGATGTACACACACTCCCAACACGCAGCACAGCATCGGGCAGTATGGTTAGCCACTCCTTGGGGGCCCGGAACACAGAAGCTCATCCTGGGGAGGCAGAAAAACATCAGAGATATCAATACATGTCATGGTAGTGCTGCAGAATCCATACACCAGCTCACACATGGCGACCCATAGATACGTCCCCAGCACAAGCAGAACTTACAGGAGAAGAGCTCCTCGATCAGATGTTGCCTGGCCTCCATCCCCGCACGTGTGTCACCATGGCCAGGGGCAGGAGGGCACACAGGATCCACCCCGAGATCCTCATTAATATCGACTGGAACATTGTGCCTGAGAGCAATGTTGTGGAGGATGCAACAGGCTAGAATGATCTTTGCCACAGTCATGGGTCCGTACTGTAAGGCCCCGCCAGTCCTATCCAGACACCTGAAGCGACTTTTGATAACGCCAAAGGAGCGCTCAATGACTGAGCGGCTGGAGGCATGGGCCTCATTGTAGTGCATCTCTGCACCTGGCCAAGGGAGACGCACAGGGGTAAGCAGCCAGGCGCGACACCCATATCCTGCATCACCTGCTGAAAAAAAAGGTGCAAAGGTACATGTCTGAAGATGCACCAATGGAACCACTGATGTAACAACGTACAACTGGACAGCCGAGAGGCCGTGCACACAGATATGATGCCAAATAAGTGCACACAGTGGCAGTGCATCAGAGGCTGATGTTGCCACAGGCAAAGCACCATGGAATGCCAATAGGGGCAGTGCACATCCATGTTACCGTGCCCCAGGACATGTCCCAAACCTGTACCCAAAGAGCAGTGGTGGCAGCTGTGAGCTCATATGTCCAACAGTGGCAAAGCACATCCGGGGGTGCAGGGATGCACAGCTGTGCAAGTAGGTGACCGGCATGATCCAGCGTGCACAGAGCAGAGGCCAATGGAACACATCCCAGGGGGGGGGGGCGCCAGGTGGGGGTGGGAGTGGAGACCGGAGAAAGTGCCAAGACATGCAGCAGACATGTGTCACAGCAGAAGCGCCCACAACACATGTCACATGTAGCCCCAAGCATGGCCAGAGAGAGGAGGCCACACATACAGAATGACCACCACGTGGATGTGTCTGTGTCCCCATCCACCCCCCAACCAAGATAGCACACGCACAAACATGCGACATATGGGGTGGGCGAGTGATGGACCCCACAAGCAGACATATGAACAACTGCCAGTGCAGTATGCTTGTGGCCAGGTGTGGAAGCCATGGGCAAGCTGCAGGTGTTGCCCACAGGCATGGAGGGGACACATCATATGCAGCACGAGTGCCCCTGGACACCGTAACCATGAAAATGAATGGCGCGGGCAGGGAACAGGCCACACCACATGCCCGCTGTGACACACAGGTGAGAAGAACCACACACACATGGCAGACAGAGAGATGTGTGGCAGCGCTCAGATGTCTGTGATCCCATCCCCAGTGACAGGGCGTGATGTAGTGTGATGGCCCCAATAGGCTGCACCTGGAAATAACACTGCAAGGTCAGGCATGCAGTGGACAATGGTGACAATGGTGTCCCGCCAACCACCTACAGTAGGTGCATGTTATACACGTTGAATACCCACCCAGCAGGACGTAGTCCTCATATTGCCCGGCCTCAAACTGGCCGAACAGGCCGAGTTCTTCAGGATATAGGAGTCATGGGCAGACCCTGGGAACCGCGGGACCACATTCAGGATACGCATACTTGCATCACAAACAATCTGCACATTGAGGGAATGGAAGTGTTTGCGGTTGCGGTACACAACCTCCCTGTCACGTGGCGGGACGAGGGCAACATGTGTGCAATCTATTGCGCCCATCACGTGTGGTATCCCTGCAATCCTATGGAATGCCTGTGCCAGGGTCGCCCAATGTTGCCTACCATTGGGAATTGCAATGTAAGTCCCAACCCGGCTGACCATGGCCCGCAGTACCTGGTGGAGACAGCGAGAGAAGGTTGGCCTACTCATCCCACCTACTGCTGCCACCGATGATTGGAAACAGCCAGAGGCAAAGAAATGTAGGGCAGCCAGAAGCTTGGCCATACCCGGTATAGCATGTGACCGGGCAGTCAGGGGCTCTAGGTCAGGTCTGAGTTCCTCATAGAGCTCCCTAATGGCCCCTGTGTCCAGCCGGTAGAGGGAGATTACCTGGCCCTCTCTCAGGTCCTGGAGCAAGGCCCTGGGCCTGTAGAGGCATTGCAGGCGGGGTCGTGCCTCAGCACGCCTCCGGCACCGTTGGTCAGCCACACCCGCCTGTGGAGCCCCCACAGCTGCAGGCCTGAGTTGCAGTGGCATTGCACCCCTGCCCAGGGCTGCAGCCCCAGGAACAGCATCCCCCTCCTCCGGAATATGCAGCCCAGCCAGCTCGAGCAATGCAACCACTGCACCACCTGCATGCGCAGTCTGAGCCATGATAGACACAGGATGGAGGATAGCTGGGTTGGAAATAGGAATCGGGGTGGGGATGGACATCACATGAACGATACACACCTGGTGAGACAGCAAATTGCAGAATACAGTAAACAGAAAACATACTTGTGTGCAAGGGCACCGGGCGCGGGAGCGCGATTTCCCATAAAGCACCCAAGGACAGTCATCTATGTGAGTCCCTGAGATGAAGCAGGGTGTAAAGAAACTGTGTATCACACTCGGGACCACACCCAGACACCAAAATAGGACAGACATACAACACACATGTCCATGAGCGGAGAACGCAAGAGGCGTTGCCACGCGCGTAACGAAGCGTGCAACGTCTATATGACGTAGCGTGCGCGTCACAGTTTGCCACAGCTTCCAGCGCAACTGGTAACGTGCAGACAAACAATATAATATATCGAATCTTGAAGCATATGGGCCAGCAGTACAGACCACAATAGCATTAGGAAAGCACGTGTAAGGTGGATAACTGAGATGCCGTCTGCTGCCAATATGAGTGCAGTTAGATGACATCACCTCCTGCGGGTAGCTGCGTGCATGTGTGCAACGCGCGTCGCAATGCGCTTCGCTTTGCACGTAGACAACGCCCCACGACCCACACCCAAACTATACCTATATGTATGATAAGCTCAGTATGGCAAACCCCCCAGCACAACCACACGTGATGGCATGGAGTGCAGCAATGGAGGTGACCAGGACGGTGCAGTGGACCACACAGCACACCCACCAGTGCAAAACACATCTGTTGATGATGAGGTGCCAGGGCCATCTGGTGCAAATCAGAACACCAGTGCACAGTCAAGTGGTGCAGGGAGACAAAGGCAGCACAGGGCCCCAGTACCTGCAGAGGTCCGGAGGAGGGCGGTGCGCTTCAGCCAAGAGGAAAATGATCTCCTCCTGGCAAGCATCCTTGACAGGTACGACCTACTTTTTGGACGCCAAAGCTCTACCATCTCGATAGCCACACGCACCAGGGCATGGGCATGGGCCGAGGTCCAGGCAGCAGTGGCAGCAGCAGAGGGCCCACATCGCGATATCGAGAGCCTGAGGAAGCGATACAGCGACATCAAGAGAGGCATTAGAAACGAGCTTGCCAGGGAGCGACGTGGGGCCCAAGGCACTGGAGGGGGCCCAGCACAACTAGCAAACTTCTCTGCCTTGGAGCGTCGCCCTGCCGAGAGACTCGGACCTATGTATATCCATGGCATTCCCCCTGCTTTGGACACAGCACATCTACAAGCAGGTAGGTGTGAGTGTGGTCCAACAGTGGGAGATAGCACAGGCACATGGGTTGGGGCACACCAAAGGGGGGGGGCAGTACGTGGCTGGTCGGTAATCGGGGGGCAACTGAGGCACAGAGGCAGCAGCCATTCACGAGCCATGGTGGGGGGACATGTCAATGGTGGGCAGTGGGCAGCACAGGTAAGTGAATGGGTGCCTGTGCAGGGGGGGCAGGCCCACAGTGGCAGCAGAGGGTGACTACATGTAGCATGGCTCACGGTGCAGGGCTGGCAGGGGCAGCAGGGCCACACGGGTAGGGAGGCGGGCAACCGGGAGGCACACTGCACCTGCATCGACCATGCTGAGTGGTGGCACGGATGAGGGCGGTGATGGGCATGCATGGGGTGTGTGGCAGCATCCGGGGGTGGGGGGGCCCAGGAAAGCAGGGCACAGGGACTACTGGCATGGGGAGTGCACAAACGTTTTGGTCTGGCACAGGGGCCCTGGACCAGACCCATGCGGCTCACCAACACACATATGCCTGTGGGGGGATGTGACAGGGTGGACAGGCAGTCACGCCCCATCTGACCTATACAACATTGTGACACACAGGTGACATCTGCGCCATTGAGGCACAAGAGGAGGTGCAAGAGGAGACAGCCCCAGGCCCGTGCAGCCTGGTGGACCCTGTGGTGGAGGTGGTCCAGGTGGGAGCGGGGGGGGCTAGCTGCACTCCTGGGGGACGATAACATGCAGGGCCCACAGCCTGCAGACAGCATTACACCACCCACCCCTGCAGGCACGGGGGAGGTGCCTGCGGATGAGGCAGCGCAAGCCAGAAACAAGGCACTGGCTGCAGTGGAAAACGTGATTGGGGAAATGCAGGCACACTCTGTGGCAGCCCAGAGAGATGCAGAGGGTGAGTGTCCTAATGTGCTATGGTGGCTATGCCTCTGTACAGGTGTTGGATGACCCCCTGTCTCACATTGCACTATGGGCTCTCCCTACAGGTATACGGCATGTACTGTGGTCGGTGGTCCGGGCACAGCGGCGCCAGCTATGGTTGTCACGTCGCCTCCAGCGGACCATGTCTGGGGTCCTTGCGGGGGTAGATCACATGGCCACAGCGGCAGAGAGGATGGCTGACAGCCTGGAGTGGCTGGTGTCAGGCGGAGGTGCACTCCCCGGGCAGCTGCATCCAGCACCACCACCACCATCGGCAGCAGCACCAGCGGCAGCAGGGGTGCAACCAGCACCAAGGGTTGGGTGGGGCCGCGCAATGCGTGGCAGGGGGAGGGGCAAATAAAGGGCTACACAGGTGGCCTTTGATGGAGACATGTGTTCTGGGTCTCATTTGAGGGTCCGACACTCACACAAACCTCCCCCCGGCCCATGACCAGGGGACGACACTGTGGCACTGATGCAACCAGCCCTTGCCCCCCCTCCCCAGCCATGTCCACCATGGGTAGGCAGTCGTTCACTTAACTTGCAACGCTGGAGCACCACTCCCATGCCTGGGTGGTGCGCTTTGTGCCCCTAAACACACCCTTACAGCTTCCCACACCATAGGGTGCCCCCCCGTTATGGCCCACCCACCACCCTGTGCACCCGTGGCCCCACCATACACCTACCCCCCATACCCCCCATCAGGCACCTCCCGATACCATAGTAGGCTCCGTAGGCTATATCCATGAACTCACCTGTCACCTGTCGCACCATCCACACTGCGCTCCACCCCATCCATGGCCATGGTGCACTGTGGCACTCCACAGACCGTCATCCCACCAATACCCCCCTCCCCACCCTCTGCTGTGCCCATCCCCGGACCCCCACCCCAATGTGGGTGCCACCACAGATGGGCCAATGCACTCCACAGACAGTATGGTCTAGCACCCCCTAGGGGCAGCCGTTACACCCGTCACTCCATGGACCGAGGTGGGCCCGCGCCCTTCAGCAAACCATTGCAGGACCCCAGTCTCATCCCCCTTTCCCACCCTGCATGCTGGTATACATGATTGCCATCTAGCCAACCATTGCTGGAGCCTACACGACCTCAGTTGCTGTCACCGCTCCCTCCACCCCCTACTCAGGCACCAGCTGCACCACTTCCTGAGGTGCACCCTCTGTGTTCTTACCCTAACCACACCCCTGCGCAGACCCTTCGGCCGTCCTACCTTTCCCACCGCAACTTAACACTATGGGGTTCAGTCAGATATGCTACACAGGCCTTCCACCGTCCCCCACCGTATGCACCATTGTCCCCCTGTGTTGCGCACCCCACACCTTCATTGGCATCTGCTGTCGTAAGTCCCTCCTGCAGGCCACTCTCCCCACTGCTCGTTTCCCCAACCTCATGGCAACGTAGCTGTGATATGTCTGTGGAGGTGCTGTCACCGCAGCCCTTACCTGGTCCACGTCCTCCCTCACCTCTCTGAGTGCACACTGACACACCCATCACTCGCACAGCACTGTCACATAGCAATGAGGAACATCTGACCACCAGGGTTAACTTCTGAACGTATAACTTTTATTACAGGTGCCCTCTTTGACCTGGGCTGCACATGTCACATAGCGACATAGTAACATAGTAAATAACGGCAGATAGAGACCAGCATGGTCAAACTAGTATACCCAGCAACACTGCGTTGGGCACACCCATCCCTGTCAACGTGGTGTTGGGCAGACAATAGCACGGTCCGTCACAGGGCGGGTGTGCCATGTGTGTCCCCACACTACACACCCCGGGGACCCCTGTCAAATGGTGGCTGTCTGGGTGCAGCACCAGCAATGCGCTCGTCAAGCTCACGCAGCCAGTCAGCCACCATGGACAGGGTCGCCAGCACCTGCCCCTGGATGAGGGCAAACTGCCTCTGGGCATGTGCCTGGGCATGCACAGCCGCAGCCAGGTGCAGCCCGCACATACAGCTTCACAGACACACATCTCCCCGTGTCTGTGTGGCTGCATGCACGGTGCACCTGTCTGCGGCTATGTGTGGCAGACACACGTCCAGAAGGCGTGCTTCGCCAACATCAGGGGGCAGGTGGCTGGTGCCCCCGTTGCCCTGTGGTGGAGCATGCCATTGGGGACCTCCCCCCCATCCCCGCACCCAATACATCCGCTCCCCCCCTGCCCCCACCACTCTCTCCACATCCCCTTCCCCTTCCCCCTACTCCCCCTCCCTTTCCCTGCCCCCTCATCCTCCCCCTCCCTTCCCCTGTGCCCCACCTCTTCCCCCTCCCTTCCCCTGTCCCCCACATCCTCCCCCTCCCTTCCCCCATCCCCCTCCACCCCCTCAATTTCCCTGTCCTCCACCTCCTCCCCATCCCCTTCCATATGCCCCTCATCCTCCACGTCCCCCTCCTCTCCCTCGGTGAGGGCTGGGGATCCCCCCTCGTGGCCTCCATTGCCATCTTCATCCACACGGTGCTCCTGGCCTTTGCTGCCCTCCAGGCCCACATCAGCGATGGCCTCCTCCCGGCCCGCAGCACCATAAGGCTCCTCCGGCCCCACTGGCTCCACAGCAGCACATGCATCAGCTGTGGGAGAGGGGAACACATATCATCTCCATGGTCACACATCAGATACCGCAGTCACAGTGGTCCTGTGGTTCTGCCACTCAGTACCCCACAGGGCCATGTCACATTACTCACCATTCCTTTGAGCCATCCGTTCGCGCTGTACTCTTGCCACAAAGCGCGGGTAATGTGCCCTCAGCTCCCTGGCCTTCTTACGCAGGTCCTCCACCTGTAGGGTTGACAACGAACATTGACATTAGCTACCGCAAGGACACTTTGGAGTCCTCTGCCACAACACCTATCTATCTCTTCATACAACTGGTGCCTGCCCCTATTGAGTGACACATTCATGCCCCATGCTTTCCCAAGGGACAGCCCCATGTGTGCCCCACGCACACGCCTGTCCAGCCAGGGCCCCATGTGCCCTGTGTGTGCACCCCAGCGGACATGACACAGCACATCTCTGTGTGCCACCTCCACACATCTAAAGAGAATAATAAGTTACAGCTCAATCAACTAACCTTGAGTTCTATCTAGTATTCTAATGCATTCAACGGCTAGAGGTTTCTAAATGCAACCGGGTCTCAGCTTATATTAAGGCTTTTAATCAGCCAGACTTGCTGGATTGAGCTAGCCTTTTTTCACATCAATGACCCTAATTTTCATTGCATAAAGATTACTCTAACCATAATTTTAAAAAATGATTTTGTGTAAATCTATGGGTACTTTTTTTCTTTTTTTCATATAACCATTTTTTTTACTTGTTTTTGAAGATTTTTTTCATATTTCTCATAAATGTGTTTCTACAAACTTTAAAACCTTCTTCCAAAATGTATAAAATGTAATATTAGCTCTCCGTGTATGATGGTAACTTCTCAGTCTCAACCACTACAATCACAGTCTCTGGAAACAATATATAATGAAATATCAGTCTTTAACTCTTTACAACTTCCCGACTTATAACCAGAGAACTCTGTGCTTGTCTGTGCATAATTCTGTTATTCCTCTGATGAAAAACCAAAGTTCTTATCTGCCATGTTGTTCTCGATGCTCCCGATACTCCCGACGTGTATCCACAAAGCGCTTCCGCGTTTCACATTATGTTTCCTCAGGGGGGTCATATATCGAATTACACCCGTTGAATAGCTGCCGAAGTCGAATTTATTAAGAGGGCATTCACTCTTCTCTTCCCTCCGTCACCTCTGCACGGACTAGAAAATAAATCATTCTTACTTTCTTTCCAAGAACTCTTATTACTGATATCCACATTAAGGACCCATCTTATCTTTCTTAAATTTATAAGTTACCTCCAAATTTCTGGTATACTCTTTCAATGATCTACCGATGTTTAACCTTCTTAGTGATGTCAGAGAGGCGCCGCGCATGCGGACTCCATGCCTCTCACCATTTAAATACCCACATCTCTTGAGGCAGGGATCACACATGTTAATAATTATCAATCAAATTACAAATCAACTGCAAAGGTGCCAATCCACTTGAGCATTGAGCCCTTTCGGTGAAACAGTGGGAAGCGAGAAGATCCACCGTTGCTCCCGATACACCAGGAACTGTTCTTTCGTGCGTCCCCTCATCCCCCTTATTATCTGTTCTATGCAAAAACATCTAAGATCCAAAAAATCATGGTGAAACTGAAGGCAGTGTTCCACCATAGGTGCCTCTCTTCGTTGGCACTTTAACCTGCTACGGTGTTCTCGCATACGTGTTTGCAAAGATCTAACTGTTTTGCCTACGTATAGCAGATGACAGGGACAAAAAACTCCATAAACTATATAAGTGGACTGACAATTAGTAGTATGTAATAGTTTATATTGTTTTCCTTCATAATCAAACGACTTTGTTTCCAAAGTAACCGGACAGATATCACAGCCCATACATTTAAAATGTCCTGCATCTGTCAAAGCTGGCCTTTGTTCCGGCAGACGTAAAACTGTGGGGCTTAATATTTCCTTAAGATTTTTCTGTCTTCTCCAGACACATCTAATGTATTTATCATTTAATCCTGGGGTCTGTTGTAACACATTACTGTGACGTTTAATAATCTTCTGTATGGTGTAACTGAAAGGAGAATAAGCTGTTACTAAACCTCCACACATCTGCCAGTGCCCATCAGCCACTGCTGGGGTGGGTGGTTGTCACCTGCAGTGCTCCGTGCGGAATCCTTTGGCTATGGTTTGTCTTTTGGGATCCCAAACAGGGCCAGATGACAGTGGACATGGATGGGGGATGGAGCCCTCTCTTGGGACCTGCACCATCCTGGGGCTATGGTTTGTCTTTTGTGATCACAAACAGGGCCAGATAACAATGGACATGGATGGGGGATGGAGCCCTCTCTTGGGGCCTGCAGCATCCTGGGGCTATGGTTTGTCTTTTGTGATCACAATAAGGGCCTGTTTGCATAGGACCAGAATGGGGGTAGGAGCCCTCTCTTGGGACCTGCACCATCCAGGGGCTATGGTTTGTCTTTTGTGATCACAATAAGGGCCTGTTTCCATGGGACCAGGATGGGGGATGGGGCTCTCCTTTGGGGCCTGCACCATCCTGGGTCTATGGTTTGTCTTTTGTGATCACAATAAGGGCCTGTTTGCATAGGACCAGGATGGGGATAGGAGCCCTCTCTTGGGACCTGCACCAGCTGGGGCTATGGTTTGTCTTTTATGATCACAATAAGGGCCTGTTTCCATGGGACCAGGATGGGGGATGGGGCTCTCCTTTGGGGCCTGCACCACCCTGGGTCTATGGTTTGTCTTTTGTGATCACAAACAGGGCCAGATAACAGTGGACATGGATGGGGGATGGAGCCCTCTCTTGGGGCCTGCAGCATCCTGGGACTATGGTTTGTCTTTTGTGATCACAATAAGGGCCTGTTTGCATAGGACCAGGATGGGGGTAGGAGCCCTCTCTTGGGACCTGCACCATCCTGGGGCTATGGTTTGTCTTTTGTGATCACAAACAGGGCCAGATAACAATGGACATGGATGGGGGATGGGGCTCTCCTTTGGGGCCTGCACCATCCTGGGTCTATGGTTTGTCTTTTGTGATCACAAACAGGGCCAGGTAACAGTGGACATGGATGGGGGATGGAGCCCTCTCTTGGGGCCTGCAGCATCCGCAGATGTATTTGGGCCTTGTGTTAGTTCACAGGGGCAAGTGACAGACCCCTGTTTGTCTCTTTGCCTGAGTGGTGGGCCTGTGGTTTCCTGTGGATAGGGCACATCCTTGGGCTGCAACAGCGCCCCATACCATAACAATGTGGTCTGTAGTGCACCCCTGCCATGTTTGAAGTTACCCCCTTGGGGCTGGGGGGTTTGTTTTTGGGTGTGTGCCAGACCTTGCTACCAGCTGGACACGGCAACACATGACATTCCGTGGCAGTGCATAGTTTCTTTGTGCTTTGGTTACAGGGTGTTTTTTTCCACATCATCAGTTGGGGTGCCTGTCCCCATGCACTTACCTCACGTGGGTAGTCTGAGCTCCTGTTGTATCGGTGAGCCAGACGCTCCCAGGCCCTCCTGACCCTGGCTAAATTCTGCCTCCTGGATGAGCCCGGAAATAAGCGCTGCTGGCGGAGGCAGAACAGCTCAGTGAGTAGATATAGGTCCCTCTGTGTGAAAGCTGGCTTCCTCGACATGGCTGCCATCTGCTCTGACTGTATCAGTGCTGCGTAGCCATGTGTGTTAGTGAGGGCGTATCCATGTGCGTTGGTGAGGGCATAGCCACGTGCATACCCACATGTTGTTATGGGCGTGTCACCGCGCGTGAATACCTGCGTTGGTTCCGGCGTGGGCGAGCGTTACTACGTGCATTGGTTCAGGTGTGGGCACTGTAGATTACATATCCTTGAGGGTGTATTGCACCTAACATTAATGCTACCATCTCTGATTGTGCTGGCCTATTGCCTATCAGACCCTGTGAGCAGGAGCTGGACTTTACAAACCCCACTTCTAGTACTGCTGCTACATTTTGCAGCGGCAACATCATGTTTTATACCACCTTCTGCTGCACACATCTCACATTAGGGTACATTAACATTCCTTTGGCTAGACATGTCCTCAATGTGGAGATGTATCACATATTTTTAATGCCCCTTTTGTTTAGAGGGATTGCGGAGGGTGTGTTGTGGGAACGGCACAGAGGGAGTCCCTGATTGGTTATATGTCGGGGTGGCATTGGAAGCAATGAAGAGCTTGTGTGTATTTGACAGAGGGGCTTCATTTCACCACGAAGTCCATCTGCAGGGGTTCACAGGGTTGGATTGGAGCAGTCACACCCATGATGCACTGCACATGCAAATCAGCAGTGTACAGATGGTCATATGTTGCGGTCCCCCCCCCCATCACCTAGGGCTGATGGGGTCCTGACCATGTGCAGCCCCACAGCACCTCGGCATAGTAGGGGGAACAGACACAGTGTGGCACTGGTACAGAGTAACCACAGACAGTCACATTGTGCGGGTACTGTGACCACCCTGAGCTTGAGATGGGGTGGCCAGCAACAGGTCCACAGCACCTTTCATGACTGCCATACCCCATACTGCAGGTCCCCATCAGTGTGTTGTCTGTAGTTCCGTTAGACACACCGTGGTTACATCGGTGTCCTGCTGTATGTCTCGCTCATGTCTAGACTATATGGGCGATTATGCACCCAAAATAGTGCATATCCAGTGTTGGTGGCATGGTTACCTGCTGTGGGGTGGGCACCCAGAACAGGAGTGTCAGCAAACACACAAAGCAGATAAGTCAGTGATTGGGCCCCAAAAGGGGACCCATATATACCACATGAGAGAAATGCCATCGAGCACTATGGAGGAACCTAGCCATGCAGTGGTCACTGTTCAGTCAGGGTGAGAGTGACCTCCCAGCAGGACAAGCTATGGCCACCCTGTTCGTGCAGGTGGAGGCCGGTCACTACAATGTCCGAGCCATTGCCCTATGCCTTGAGATGATGCAGCCAGGTCAGGCCACCCTATACAGCCTATTCCCACAGTACCTTGCTCCTCATTATGCAAATTGGCAGGCCAATACTGGCAACAGTGCTAGCACTGAGGGCTGTGGGGGGTGTTTGCCGACACCGCACACTTGATAGACAGACACACACTCCCCACACCTATGCCAAAATTGTGCAGCTATGGAGGTGTTGGGCAGCCCTGCCCCCCCCAACGGTCCAGGGCACAGTGCAGGAATGGCTGTGGTATGCAAAACTGTAGGTGTCACTGCACATGTTGGTAAACACTGTCAGACACAGGACCTATAGCACACTCCACAAACGTCAGCAAGGTTGCTATGCTGCAGCTCACTCAGAGAAAACTTGAACTTGAGCTAGGGATTGCTATCTGCCAGTGATCATAGCAACCTTTTTTAAGATGTGTACCATATTCCGAGGTTTATGGTGGCATTACTATGGTATGCAGGTGCTCGTATTGGGAGATGCACGCAAAGCCCAAAGTCCTGCCTCTCCAGGTGGCTTTGGATGATGGGGCCTGTGGGTGCAGGTGTGTCTGCCCCTGTTGGCTGCTGCTTTACGGCAGTGTTTCCCTAATCCAGTCCTGGTGTGCCAAACACTGTTCAGGTTTTCATGCTGTCCCTCATGGCTATGCAAGAGATACATCTGCATACCATGGGGGTGGTGCATAGATATGCAGCACAGGCATCTTTATTGGAGGCAGCATGGAACCTGAATGGTGTTTGACCCTCCAGGACTGCATTTGGGAGACTCTGCTGTAGGTAATGCACCTGTTTATGGAGTCTGTGGTCTGTAGGGTAAAATGTAGGTGTTTTGGGCATGTTTACGTCATCTGCAAATAAGGTTCTGTCTGTATTAGGACTTTGTAGTAGTGGGTAAAATATGCGGAGTGTGTTGGCGGACTCCACAGCTGTGACCTTCTGCTTCTAATTACAGTGGTTTTGTGCACTGCACCACCATGTTATCACAGAGATGGTGCATTCCCTGGTGGTACCTTGACATGTGCCGCCTGCGGCCCTCTGTATCCCCTTCTCCAGCATCTGTCCAGTTGCCATTCCAACATGCCCGCCCTGCTGTTGCGGGACATGTGCACGCCATAGGCACCCTGTCTGGTGGTGGGGGAAACCCTGAGTAGCGCTATTTCACTGTGGGTCCATTCACCTTGTATGGGGACAGATTATAGACACTTCCACGATTTCTATCTGTTCTATGGTGCTTACTCGGGGGGGGGGGGGGGTGTTTCTCATTGATACCACTGTTGACCAACTTGGTTATTGTTTTTATCCAGTTTGTTGGGGTCATTATCAGTGTTTCTCTGCCCTTTTGCTATGTGCACATGTATCACACATCACTTTTTTTGGGTTTTCCTGCCTGGGCTGTACATTGCAGACACCTGAATGGTTTCTCTCCCCTTTACTGTGCCTTTAACGGCAGGTTTTCATTCGCGTTGGATTTGAGCTCTGAAATTCAGCGCGTTCGTGTGAGGGGAGCCTCTCCCCGCCCACTCTCCGCCCATTGACCCCTTCTCTCCACCCTCTCTCCACCTTCTGCGTTGTTTTACCGCGCCGTGGGGCTTTACGATCGTTAACTATGGTTAACGCACGTAGTATGACATTAACGCTCGTTGGCGTGTGATTACGCGCGTTATACTGCACTTACGATCGTTAACGTCGTACAACGCGCGTTATTCATGTTTACCGCACTTTAATAAACATACCCCTAAGAGGCAACAAGGCGATAGAGGAGAGATTGAATGAATTCTTTGCTTCGGTCTTTACTGAGGAAGATGTAGGGATGTTACCCATGACTGAAGCGGTATTTAAAGGTGCGGAAGAATTGAAGGAAATATCGATACATCGGGAAGATGTATTACAACTATTAGATAAACTGAAGAGTAGCCAATCTCCTGGGCCAGATGATATAGATCCAAGGATGTTGAAAGAACTGAAATGTGAGATTGCAGACCTGCTATTAGTAATCTGTGAACTATCATTAAAATCATCTGTAATACCTGAAGACTGGAAGATGGCGAATGTAACACCAATTTTTAAAAAGGGTTCCAGGGGTGATCCGGGAAACTACAGACCGGTGAGCTTGACATCAGTATCGGGAAAAATGGTAGACACCATCATAAAGAACAAAATTGCTGAATATGTAGATAGTCATGGCTTAATGGGAGACAGTCAACATGGCTTTAGACAAGGAAGATCTTGTCTTACTAATCTGTTATGTTTTTTTGAAGGTGTGAATAAACAGGTAGACAAAGGTGAGTCGGTTGATATAGTGTATTTGGACTTTCAGAAAGCCTTTGACAAGGTCCCTCATCAGTGACTTTTGGCAAAACTAAAGAGTCATGGGATAGGAGGCAGTGTACTATTGTGGATCAGGAACTGGTTAAAAGATAGAAAGCAGAGTGTAGGGCTAAATGGCCAATTTTCCCAATGGAAAAAGGTAAATAGTGGTATACCCCAGGGATCTGTGCTGGGTCCACTGCTTTTTGAGATATTCATAAATGACCTGGAAAAGGGAATAACGAGTGAGGTTATCAAATTTGCAGATAACAGAAAACTATTTAAAGTTGTTAAAACACAAGAGGATTGTGGAAAATTGCAAGAGGTTCTTGATAAATTGGAAGGCTGGGCATCAAAATGGCAGATGATATTTAATGTGGACAAGTGCAAAGTTATGCACCTAGGGAAGAACAACCCAAACTATGGTTACACGATGCAAGGTTCCACATTATGAACCACCACCCAGAAAAATGATTTAGGCGTCATTGTAGATAACACGTTAAAACTCTCAGCCCAGTGTGCAGCGGCAGCCAAGAGAGCAAATAGAATGCTAGATATCATAAGGAAAGGAATGGAAAATAAAACAAAGGATATTATAATGCCTGTATATCTTTCCATGGTGAGACCACACCTTGAATATTGTGTGCAATTCTGGTCACCGTATCTTAAAAAGGATATAGCATTATTAGAAAAGGTTCAGAGAAGAGCCACCAAAATGGTAAAGGGGATGGAAGGATACCCCTATGAAGAAAGGCTAAAAAGGTTAGGGCTCTTTAACCTGAAAAAGAGACGGCTGAGGGGAGATATGATAGAAGTCTATAAATTAATGAACACAGTGGAACGTGTAAAAGTAGATTGATTGTTTATATTATCAGAATATAGAAAGACTAGGGGACATGCAATAAAGCTACAGGGTAAACTATTTAAGACTAATAAAAGAAAATATTTTTTCACCCAACGTGTAATCAAACTCTGGAATTGGTTACCGGAGGATGTAGTGAAGACTGTTAGTATAGTTGAGTTTAAAAAAGGTTTGGACAAGTTCCTAGAGGAAAGGTCCATAAACCATTATTAAGAAGGAACCCAGGATATCAATGCTTGACCCAATACAAGCATTGTGGAACCTTTGTCTTGGGGGAAACTGCTAGGTGCAAATGACCTAGATTGGCCACTTTTGGAAACAGGATACTGGGCTTGATGGACCTTGGTCTGACCCAGTATGGCATATCTTATGTTCTTATGTTCATGAATCGGGCCACCATGGGAAGAGACGCATTGGAAGCATTGTCCCCTGGTCTGCTGGCGTGGAGAGGCGCAATCGCGGAACGTTGTACTATGATGGATTGGGTCTTCAGGCCAAATTCGAAGAGGGACGTGAGATACTCAAGGACCTTCTGTATGGGGCAGGAGACTGGATCAAGGCCTTGGGAGGCACACCAGACGGTGAAGCGCTTCTACTTGAGGTTGAAAGACTTGCGAGTGGACGGGAGCTTGGCTGCCAGTACCAAGTGCTGCACCTCTGTAGGCATATTCAGGGCTGACAAGTGTCTCCGCTCAATCTCCAGGCCGTCAAGGTGAGGGCTTGCAGGTTGGGGTGCAGCATGCTCCCGCCGTTCTGGGTGAGGTGATACGGGTGCAGGGGCAACCTCACCGGATGTTCCATTGAGAGGCGGAGAAGGAGAGGGAACTACATCTGGCGGTGCCAGTGGGGCACAATCAGGATAACATGCGCCTTGTCCGAGATGACATGCTGCAGTGCTGTTGAGATCAGAGGGTTGGGGGAAAGGCATACGCTAGAGACAAATCCCCCCAAGACACGGCGGATGCATCCTGAAATAGGCACTTGTTGAACGGGCATTTTGAGCAGAAGAGGCGACACTTCGTGTTGTTCTCCAATGTGAAGAGGTCGAGGCGTGGGGTCCCCCACCACTGGAAGATGGATTTGGCAACTTCCAGATGCAGCGACCATTTGTGGGTCTCCAGCTGTCTGCTCAGCCTGTCGGCAAGGAAGTTCTCCTCTCCGGGGAGGTAGGAGGCTTGTAGGTGGGATACGATGCTTAGATCCTGGGACCATATCGTGAGTGCTTCTTTGCAGAGGAATCGGGAGCCTGTGCCCCCTTGCTTATTGAGGTAGAACATTGCTACTTGGTTGTCCGTTGTACCTGATGGCTCTGAGCTTGAGCAGGTTGATGTGGAGGCTCTGCTCCTTGATGGTCCATGTCTCTTGGGTGCTGAGATGAAGGAAGTATGCTCCCCATCCTGCGGAGGATGCATCTGTTGTGAGGACAATCTGGTGTGGGTGATGATGGAGACTTTTTCCTTGTGTGAGGTTGGATTGAAGAGTCCACCAGCGGAGGCCTTCTTTGCCAGACTGTCCATGGGCACCCGCATGGTCAGAGGTTGTGACAGCTGATTACAATGGTCGTGTAGGTGCCATTGGAGATTTCAAATGTGCAGCCTCGCAAGAGGGTGGACCGAGGTGATTGCGGCCATGTGCCACAGGAGGCGAAGGATGGATCGCGCCAAAGTCAGTTTGGATGCCGACATCTTTGTGACTAAGGATATGATGGCTGTAGCGCGCTGTTTGTGGCTAAGGATATGATGGCTGTAGGCAGGAAGGCCTTCGAGGCACGGGTGTCGATGACCGTGCCTATGAACAGCACTCTCTGGCGAGGCTCCAGTTGGGACTTTTCCAAGTTCAGGAGGAACCCGAGGTCAGACAGTTGCTTGGTGGTCCTTCGCATTGCTACACGCACCTCTGGGGCTGATTGCGCCAAAAGGAACCAGTCGTCGAGGTATGCTTGCGGAGGTGTGCTGCGGCTACTGCAACACACTTCGTGAAGACTCGAGGGGCTGGGGATAGGCCAAAGGGAAGTACCTTGTACTGGTAGTGTTGGTCCCAGACCTTGAAGTGGAGGAATTTCCTGTGAGTGGAGTGGATGGGAATGTGCGAGTACGCCTCCAGCAGATACAAGGAGGCAAGCCAGTCCCCCGTTCGGATGAGAGGCAGGATGAAGTTGAGTGAATACATCTTGAAGCGTTCTTTCGTGATGAATTTGTTGAGTTTGTGGAGGTCTAGGATTGGGCGAACCCCTCCTGACTTTTTGGGGATGAGGAAGTATCTGGAGTAGAATCCAGAGCCGACCTCACTGTCGGGAACTCTTTTGATGGACTGAGATGTGAGGAGGTATTATAGCAGATCAGACATGGTGCCCCAGAGATGCGTGGGCAGTTTGCTGGTTGGTCGTGAGTGTTGGGAAGGAGGGGATATGAAGCGTAAGCGGTACCCTTCCTGTATGATCTGTAGCACCCAGTTGTCTGTGGTAATGACCCGCCAGGCTGGGAGAAAACCCGATAGTCGACCCCCTACGGGGGGCTGTGATGGTGGTATTGTCCATCGTGGTTGTTGGATGCCCTATGTAAAAAAGAAGATTTAGTAGGCTGAGAAGAGGGCTGTTTCTTGGTTTTGCGTTCCCTCTGGCTCTGCCTTTGGATATTGGAGGGCTGGTAGGGCTGTTTGTAGCTTCGCGGGGCCTGCCACTTGTGAGTGGAGTTGTATCGCTTATTGGCGTAGTAGGGGTTTCTGGTAATAGTTGTTTTTCTGTGTGGTGGAGTGGCGTTCCAGGCCATCTGCCACCAGGGTATGAAGAGTGTTGCAATGTTCCTTGAGGTCATTGACAGCGTACGTGACCTTGTCACCGAAAAGGGACTAACCTGCACATGGGGCACCAGCAATTCTGTCATGGGTGTCCTCTCTTAAGCCGGAGGCTTTTATCCAGGCCCATCTTCGGGCGTAAATAGCAGTGCCGGCTGTCCTGATGGCGGTGTCGAAAGAATCGAAGGTGGTGGCAACAAGGTGTCTGCTGCATTCAGTCAGGTCCTGGACGGATGAGATGGCCTCTGCTTGTAGTTCCTTAGGCAGAGCTGAGAGTTTGCCTTTGAGGGCTGCCAGCATTCCGTCCTGGAAGAAGATGTGCTGGAATTGATGCGCTTCAATCCTGGCGCTTAGCATAGCTCCCTAGTAGACCTTCTTTCCCACATCATCCAGGAGTCTAGGGTCCCTTCCTGGTGGATGGTTGGCCTTGATCCTGGAAGATTTGACCTTCTTCAGGGCCGAGGAGATGACAATAGACTAATGTAGGAGTTGTTTGTGGAAGCAGGGTGGACTTGGTATTTCACGTCCAGTCGTCTTGAGCAGGCGTGTCCCGAGGCAGGGTCTGCCACAGTGAAAGCTGGTTGTCTCGTAGTTTCTGGTGGATGGGCAAGGCCATGGTGGGCTTGGGCCCTTGGAGGTATCTTAGGACATCTGGCTCCTGTTCCTCTGTTTTGTCCTTCGTGAGGTTTAGGGCTGACATCATCTTTTTCACAAACTTTGGATAGGTGAGATCCTCCGGAGGATTTTTATTAGATAAGTCTTCCCTGTCGTTGGAAGGCAGCTCCGAGTCAGGGGACTTCTTGGAGGTAGCGGATCTTACGGGGACTGAATCATTGATGTCCCTGTCGCTGGCCTCGGATGGGAGATCCCTGGTGGGAGAGGGAGATCTGGACGGAGTCTGGGGGTAGTTTGTGGCGGCAGCAGTTGGAGATAAACTGGCAGCTGCCGGAGGTGCACATGTTATCAGATCTCCCTCTCCTACCAGGCACGTCCCGGACCAGAGAACTCCATTGCGGGGGGGCCGGAGGAGTACCAGAGACAGCAGCAGGCATGTAAGAAGCAAGGAACTCCCGGAGAGCGTGGCTTCTACTCTTACGTGCTCTGGGCGACATGCAGGAGCATTTGGAGCAGTCCTGGACTTGTTGATCTGGCCCCAGACATCGGATGTGGCAGTCATGGGTGTCAGTAGCGTTCATTTTTCTCCCACATCGTGGGCACTTCTTAAACCCAGGTTTTGGCATCTTCCAGGTAGGATCTGATGATTTTAAGCAGTTTCTTGAGGAAATGATGAGGAGAATGGAGAGGATCCGTCTTGAGGGCAAGGCGGAAGCAATTAGACTGGCTGGGGTAGAAGCGGGCCCGGGAGGTGGGACAACCTACTCATACTCAGAAGTCTGAGCTCTGGAGAGCACTTCCGGATATTGTGCCGCCCGGAGGACGTCACCTAGTGTGGCTGACGCTTCCTACTTGTCCATGGAGAATCAATCTTATGCTCATAAATAATCTCTTATAAAGTAAGGGGCAAAATGAAAACGTAACAAAAAAGCTAAAAAAGTGCATTGAAAAACAAAACAAAAATGTTTCTGCTGCCCATTCTTATCATTATTATATGTAGCAGCCTTTGCTAGTATTTCCAAAGGCAAGCTTCACCCTAGGGCCTTTTTTACTTATCTACTTATGATCCTTCACTTACCTTGTTGCAGGCATATTTTCTAAAAGTTTCTCTTTCCATCTCTCTTCTCATCCCCATCTTCCTTTCTTCTGAATTTTGCTTTAACAACCTGATCCAGAATTAATTCACAAATAGTTTCTTCCTGCAGTCCATGGCTTTTGGCTTGCAGGCATTCAGTATAGAAGGTCTTTGCATTATTGCTGCTATGGCTCTTATTCTCTTTCAAAATAAAGCAAAAATGTCCTCCGTCTTCTCCATATGTCTCCATCTCTCCATAGGAAGCTGGCAGGCATGCACTCTGTGAACACATCTAACACTGCTTTCAGCTATGTATTCTTCAGTAATTATTATTTTTATGGATTTAGCTCATGCTTGTTCAGTTGTAACTCAAGGCACGTTACATTCAGGTAAAAATTTCCCAAGAGGGCTTACAGTCTAAGGACCCTGTTTATTAACCCACAGTAATAAAACAGTGTGTTGCTGCATTAGTTTACTGTGCAAAAATTTACCATGAGATTCATTAGCCTGCAGTACCTAAATATTGTAACCAAGTGAATTCTGCAGGAAATTTACTTTTGCATTGCTGCCGCTGGAAATATTGCATGTTCCCATTACTCTGTAATGTAAAGATAGTGATCTCCAAGTTGTCCCATTATCATTTAAAAGGCTGTCGGTGTTTACTTAAACTTAAACCCTATTCTCTGATTCTTTTTCAGCATATCCCACAGACCCCCAACCACTGTTCCCTCTAAGCTGTGCGCGTGTGCGCGCGCATACACCTCACCGAGCGCGCGCACATACTTTACAACAGAGCGCACAAAAATTACGGTTCTGATTCTGATAGAAAACAACACAGACGTCTTAAAATTTAAAAGTTCTTATGTATTTACGGTTTTCACAAGTTCTACAATGTTTTCTAGTGCAATCAATGTGGTGTACATACTGTATTCTGATGTGTAGTCAAATTTTAAAGTATATAACTCCGAGTGTCGTTATGTGGCGCACAAAAATTTAACCTTCCTTCAAAAGCTGCACAGCTGATATTTTATGCGCACACAGCCTACAGAAAATTAGAGGGACCATTGCCCCCAACCCCTGATCCTCCCACATCCCATCCACTTTCAACACATTACCTGGACTACCAACCCTCCAATACCTTTTCAAAATAGCCCCCCAGACCATCATTTCCCCTGCACCCCCGGCACCTACTGCGGACATCAATGGTTGGTCAGGGGACAAGAGCAATTCCAGGGCACTCTTGCTCTGGTGGCTCCCTACATCAAAATGGTGGCCTCAGTCCCCCTACTGGTAGACTTGTGTCAGGCTGCCAAATAAAGGGACTCTCAGTAGTCCTTTTTCTTTTTTTAGTACAAGGGTGCTTCACTCTTGTTCCAGCAGCTCTCTGAATCAAAATGGTAGCCTCCACTGTGTCAGACTTTAACATGTTCATGCTAGCACACTCACGGCATGCTGCTCCTGCCCCCCTTCAATGCAACTTCCTGCCACTCCTGCTCCCTCCAACAGGAAGTTGCATCAGAAGGAGTCAGGAGTGGCAGGCTGTGAGTGTGCTAGCACAGGCACTTAAAAACCTGACACAGTGCAGGCATCACTGTGCCTCCCCTCCTCTCCCAGGTGAGAAGATGGATGCCAGGATGGGAGGTGGCATGGCAGTCCGGATGGTGTTGCAATCTTGGGGTGGGGTGCATAGAGGTGGCAGAAACACTTGGTCCAGTCCTGATTATGTGGATAGCTTTCATAGCATGTGTACTTGTAGGTACATTGAAAAGGGACGGGATGTTTATGAGAGGATGTGCATATAAGAACGGAAGAGTTTTTCAAGCAAAATTGGTGCGGTGTTTGTGCCACATCTGAAGACTTATTGGTGAAGTCAAGTCAACTTTTCACAGACAGTGTTTTTATCATTATGAAAGAAGACGACGAAGTTGTGAATGAACTCTATCATTGCAAAAAATGAAAAAAGGATTTGCTAATGGGAAGCAATGATGAGTCGTATTTATACACCCTAGAGTTTTATTTGAGTGTGGTGTTGAGCTCTCCTTTTTTGGACAATTTATGTGTGAATGATCTTATGATACCAATAAATTGGTGGGTGCTAATAATAAATAAGTGGGATACCTCATTTTTTTAAAGTTATTTTGAATGAAGTTTTTTGAAAGAATCTTTCCCACAATTGCATGTGGGATGAGTGGCCTAGTGGTTAGGACAAGTTACCTCAGGCTGGAGGGCCAGGGGTTCAATTCCCAACTGGGGACAGCAATCTCAGGCCAGAGGGACTAGTCCTATAGGCATGCCTTGCCTCCATTGCCTCAGATACACATAGGGGCATGTTTACTAAACTGCGGTAACGTAGCAACAGCTACATTAAGGTGCAGTATGTAACACTAAGGCGCCTTAACAGCACATAACGCGCCTTAATGTTCCCAGCCGCGTTAAGGCCAGAAGAAGGCAGAGAGAAGGAGTCAATGGGCGGGGAGAGGCCCCTTTCACACTAATGCAGAGAAATTAAGGGCTGAATCCTAAAGCAACTGAAAACCTGGTGTTAGCACACAATTGCAGGAGAGAGAAACCATTTCAGTCAGCAATGTACAGCAAAGGCAGGGAAAACAATAAAAGTGATAGCAGTGATACATGTGCAGCAGCATAGTGGCCAAGTATGAGTGGGCATGACGATGAGGCTGCAAATGGGGTACAGGGGGCTGAAGGTGGGACATGCAGTGGGGTAGCTGGGGCAACAGGGTGGACCAGGCAGATGCCTAGGAAGCACATAGGAACTCAGAAACAGAAAAACCGCAAGCCTGCAACTGACCAAGAGCAAACATGGCAACGAGTGTGTGACCCACAGTGCCCCAGTGGACATCACCCATCAGGTACCCCAAAGGGCACATAACATTGACAGGCAGTGCCGTGGGGGAGTGCGGATGTCAATGTAGGCACCCCTACCCCAGACCCCACACCATAGGCAGCCACCTACTGGCACACTGGATGGCCTGGGACTGCGCACCACCAGCACCACTGGCAGAAGGGCATGTCAGCATGGTGGCGGAGGAGTACTGGTGGTGGAGGGGGCAGTGGTATCTGCTCACAGCACACCAAGGCCAAGCCCTGTTCAGGTGGGTGGCGTGCAGTGCAACAGACAAGGTCTGTCTGATGAACAGTAATGCTATCACCAGGAAATAGCCTGCTTCTGTGGCAACAGCTTGGTGCAGTACACACAACCACTTTACTCAGGGGCAGAAGGTCACAGGTTCAAGTCCAGGCTGTGGCTCCTGCAGACCATGTCCCCTCATTTTACCCTGATAGTAGTGGAAAAACAAATTTATTTGAATTCAAAGACCTATAGCCAACCCGACACAGGCTGTGTTTCGCAAACCTTCGTCAGGGGTTGATCAGGCAGGTGCTAAAACATAAGAAACATAAAAACTTAAAAAACATGATTAAATAATATAGCATGAAAGAGCAATCTTCCTGTGGTATCTGATAAAACTGAAGAGAGAGGAAAAATATCACAATTAACAACAAATCTTTTAAGAGAAAAACAGATCATGTAAAATGAAATAAAAAATGGAAAAAGAGAAGCAAGAGTATAGGCAGAAAACAGACTTTTCAGCAGGGTTGTATTTAGAGGTACATTTCTGTGCTGACATTCGCATGCTGCATGTCCCCTGCCCCGGGCCTGCACCCATGGTATGGGGACCCATTGAAACACCCACTACCCCTCTCACACATGTTCCCTCTGGTTTGGGGTTGGGCATGCATGCCCTTGTTGCATTGTCACATCCCCCACCTCTGGCTCACTGGGTGACTCTATGGTGGTGGAACTTCCCTGGTCTGACTTATACTCTCCCAGCTGCCCCGTGGTGTCCCTGGAGCTGTAGTGCACTGGTGTGGCCCATGAAGGGGTGGGGTGGGTTGCTTCCTGCAGGGACCCACATTAGGCTCATCATCCTTGCTTCTCTCAGCAGGTGATGCCACATATGCCGGACCCAGTGCTGGGCCATCCCAAGCCTCACCACCAGCAACTCCACCACTGTCACCATTGGTGAACAGGGCTACAGTGCCACAGGAGCAGGCTGTATCACAGCCAGCAGACCTGTGGATGGGGGTGCAAAGCTGGCTACTGCTGCAAAGCCAGAGGGCACCAACTCTGCAGACACAGAGGACCAGCTGGCCCCATCACTGTCACACGAGTCTCAACCCCAGCCTGGTGGCAGCAGTCACCATGGTCAGTGCCCCCGACTCTCCTATGCCCAGCTGGTTGAGTATGTCCAGTGCCTACTTGACCAGCGGGGGGCCCAGGAAGAATGGGCACAGGAGAAACTGGCTTCTCCAGCGTACTGTGCAAGCTCCAGGAACAGTAGCAGTTGGTGGTCCAGGAGGCACAGCTGCTGGTTACCAACTGCCTAAATAACTCTGTGACACACCTCGGGGCCCACATTGGCATACTTCCTGCCCAGCTGCCTGGACCTCAGAGCATGCCTCCTATACCGGCTGCTGCTCCTGGTGTGCCTCACCCCTCTGCCCCACCATCCACTATGGGGCAGTCCTGCATCCTGGGCCCTATGCCCTTGGGTGTGAGGTCCATACTGGTCTTTCCACCCTTCCATGAGGCACGTGGGGAGACCAGTGGGGAGAGCAGCAGCAGCAGCCCAGTCTCAGGGGATGTGCCATCGGCCATGCCACCTGATGGCCAACCACCGAGGCCCAGTGGGGAGGAGTCAGGTCAGGTCAGGGTATGTGGGGGTGGCAGTAGGCCTGGGTACAGTTGGCTGTCACTGGGATGGGGGGTTGAGGTGGGGGTTGGGGGTGAGGGCTGTGCTGGTGGAGTGGGGGCAGGGGGTTGGGGTGGGGGCTGGGATGGTGCGGTGGGGGTGGTGCGGTATTTGTCTTGCTTTTGGGGGGTACTTGAGTGTATTGGGTGGATTTCCTTGTACACTGTGTATTGTTTGTCTTGCACACAATAAATGTTATTTCACGCACCCATTGGACTCTGTGTTTCCCTCTGTCTCAGTCACTGTGGGTATATGTATCTTTTGCCCCTGTTTCCCTGGCACTACCTGTTCTTTCTCATGCACCTTGTACATATTCCTCCTTTGTGCATAATGCTATGTACATATGCATCCTGTGCACCCTACTATGTCGTGTCACGGTCATACCTCTTGTTGGGATGCGGTGGGGCACAGAGCAGTATAATATGTCCAGCTGTATGCAGTAATGTTTATTTCCCTTCTTTTGGCCCCTCCATTGCTGTTATTCCATGTTTTGGCAGGTCTAACATAGACATCCACACACAAACATCCAGATGTACATGGGCATGACCAGAATTTGGTTTGGATGTTTTCATCGCCGGGAATGCCCACGCTCCTCTCCTCCATGCCATGTTCGGCCCTCACCCGCCCATGTTCAGAGCTACATGTATGTCTCATTTGTACGTGCATGGTGGCTTTTTGTCGGAATAGCGTCTAGACGTCCCTGCAAGACACACATCCACAGTGTATGTGCAAACGGCTTATTCGTGGTTCAGAATGACCTTGACAGTGCCTTGAGAAAGTATTCATCCATTTGGCTTTTTTCCTATTTTGCTGCATTACGTAGAACCTGGAATGAAAATGGAGGTTCATTTGAATGTTAGGTAATGGACCTAACAATATAGTCCAAATTGGTGAAATGAAATGACAATAAAATATCTTGTATATATTAAAAAACAAGTAAAAACTGAAAAGTTGTTAATGCATATGTATTCATCCCTTTTGCTATGACATCCCTAAATAAGATCTGGTCCAACCAATTAATCTCAGAAGTCACATAGTTAGTTGATTAAGGTCCACCTGTGACGTGACGCCTGTATAAAAATACCTGTTCTAAAAGGCCCCTGACTCTGCAACACCACTAAGAAAGCGACAAGTAACCAGGCTCTAGTAACCCCAATACTAGACTTCTGCAACCCAATATATCTCGGCCTACCAAAGCAGACCCTAAGACCACTACAGCTGGCACAAAACACAGCAGCACGCATAATAGCTGGCACCACAAGAAACAAACACATCACACCCACTCTAAAAGATCTCCACTGGTTACCAATCAGCTCACGCATCAAATACAAAATAGTCATTAACATATTCAAAATCAAACACCAATTATCAGCATTCAGCCTACATCCACTCATCCAACCAGACAACAACGCAAGACCAAGGAGGAGGGGCACAGCCAACCACATTAACACACCAAAAGACATAAACAAGATACACAAAGACACTGAGAAACGAGCCATATCAACGGCAGCACCTTCAATATGGAACTCACTCCCTGATGAACGTCGCTCAACAACGGACATTAAAGACTTTAGGAAGCTGCTCAAGACTGCCCTCTTCAGGGAGCACTACGGGGATGTCACCTAAGCAACCCAATGGAAAACAACAGAATCAACCCCCCCCAACTCACACAAATTTGAATGCAAATTTATGTTGTACATAGTATTGTATATAGCGCACACTGTAAATAGAAACACAAGAATCAACGACACACTACAACTACACACACGCACCGACCATTGCATGCCCACACTTAACATTTTGGGGTATGTTTACTAAACTGCGGTAATCGTACATAACGCGCGTTATGTAACGTTAATGATCATAAGCGCAGCATAACGCGCGTTATGCTGCGCTTACGATCGTTAACATTACATAACGCGCGTTATGATGCGCTAACCATAGTAATGCCCCGCGGCGCGGTAAAACATCGCAGAAGGTGGAGAGAGGGCGGAGAGAAGGGGTCAATGGGCGGAGAGTGGGCGGGGAGAGGCTCCCTTCACACTAACGTGCTGATCTGAAGAGCTCAATTCCAACGCGAATGAAAACCTGCCGTTAAATGCACATTACAGGGGAGAGAAACCATTTCAGTGTCAGAAATGTACAGCCCAGGCAGGGAAACCTAAAAAAAGTGATATGTGTGATACATGTGCACAGAACAAAAGGGCACAGAAACACTGAAAATGACGCCAACAAACTGGAAATAAACCATAACCAAGCTGGCCAATAGTGGTATCAATGAGAAACATCAACCCCTCCCCCCCCGAGTAAGCTCTATAGAACAGATATAAATCTTGGAAGGGTCTATAATCCGTCCCCATACAAGGTGAATGAGCCCACAGTGAAATAGCGCTGCTCAGGGTTTTCCCCACCATCAGACAGGGTTCCTATGGCGTGCACATGTCCCGCAACATCAGGGCAGGCATGACGGAATGGCAACTGGACAGATGCCGGAGAAGGGGATACAGAGGGCCGCAGGCGGCACATGCTGTGGTGCAGCTGGGTCACAGTGTGGACTAGGGTGATGCCTAGGTGGCCCATACGAATGCTGAAGCAGCAGAGCAGCCAGACAGCAACTGCTGAAGGCCCAACATGGGCACGACTGTGTTTCCCACAGTGTCACAGGGGATAGTACCCAGCAGCTACCCCCAAGGGCACGGAACATTGGCAGGCGGTGCTGGGGGGAAGGGTGGACACCTATGCAGGCACCCCTACCCCAGAACCCGTACCATAGGCAGCTGCCTAACTGCACACTGGATGGCCTGAGACTGCGCACCACCAGCACCACCAGCAGAAGGGCATGTCAGCATGGTGGCTGAGGGATACTGGTGGTGGAGGGGGCAGTGGCAGCTGCCCAGAGCAGACCGTGACCTAGCCCTGTGTAGGTGGGTGCCGTGTACTGCAACAGATGGGCCCTGTCTGACGAACAGTCATGGTATCACAAAGGAATGTACTGACTCTGTGACAACAAGGTGGTGCAGTGCACAAAACCAGTGTATTCAAAAGCAGAGGATCAGAGGTTCAAGTCCCAGCTGTGGTTCCCGCCAACCCACTCCCCATATTTTACCCACTACTACAACATGCTAATACAGACAGCACCTTTATTGCAGATGACGTAAACATGCCCAAGACACCTACATTTTACCCTACAGAGCACAGACACCATAAACATGCACATTACCTAGAGCAGAGCCTCCCAAATGCAGTCCTGGAGGGCCAAACACCATTCCGGTTCCATGCTGCCTCTGATAAAGATGCCTGTGCTGCATTTCTATGCGCCACCCCCATGGTATGCAGATGTATCTCATGCATATTCATGAGGGACAGCATGAAAACCCGAACAGTGTTTTGCACCGCAGGACTGGAGTTGGGAACCTCTGCCGTAAAGCAGCAGCCAACAGGGGCAGACACACCCTCACCCACTTGCATACCTTAGTAATGCCACCCTAAACCTGGAAATATGGTACACATCTATCAAAAGGTTGCTATGAGTACTGGCAGATAGCAATTCCTAGGTTAAGTACACTTTTCTGAGTGAGCTGCATCATAGCAACCTTTCTGATGTCTGTGGAGTGTGCTACAGGTCTTGTGTCTGACAGTGTTTACCAACCTGGGGAGTGACTCCTACAGTATTGCGTACCATAGCCATGCCTGCACTGTGCCCAGGACTTGTGTGGTGGCCTGGGCTGCCCAACACCTCTATAGATGCACAGTGCTGGCATAGGTGTGGGGAGTGTGTGTCTGTCTATCCAGTGTGTGGTGGCTGCCAACACCCTCCACAGCCCACACTGCTAGCACTGTTGCCAGTATTGGCCTGCCAATGTGCATAATGAGGAGCAAGGTACCGTGGGAATAGCCTGGATAGGGTGGCCTGGCCTGGATGCATCTGCACACGGCATAGGGCAATGGCTCAGACATTGTAGTGCCTGGCCACCACCTGCACGGACAGGGTGGCCATAGCATGTCCTGCTGGGAGGTCACTCTCAGCCTGACTGAGCAGTGACCATGGCATGGCTAGGTTCCCCCATAGTGCTCTATAGCATTTTTTTCATGTGATATTTATGGGTTTCCTTTTGGGGCCCGATCACTGACTTATCTGCTTAGTGTGTATGCTGACATCCCCGTTCTGGGTACATGCATCTCCTCCAGGACCATGCACTATGGATTAGCTGGCGGACTGTCTGCAGCTAGTATGTGTCTTGCTGGAACACCTTGCAAGGTGCAGCGGCTGGAGGCTTGCTGCTGGAGAGTGGTGGTGGTGGTGGTGGTGGTGGTGGTGGTGGTGGTGGTGGTGGTGGGGGGGGGGGCGGCAGCTGAGCATTTCCAGGCCTGCTGTCTGTCTGCTATTGTGTTAGGGATGTGTACCGCTCTGTCTGTTCCCCAGCAGGACTGGGGTTGCTGGTCCCCTCTACTGCTGCCATTGCAGGGAGGTAGACTGTGGATCTATTGGTGGGTGATCCTGTTTCCCACCCTGAGCCCCAGAGGGTGGGTTGCCTATGGGTCCATACACCCCCCTCCCCCCCACACCCCCCCACACCCCCTCCTCCCCCCTCCTCCCCCCCACACCCCCCCACACCCCCTTCCCCCCACCCCCCCTCACACCCCTCCCCCCTCAGTTCTCACCACCACCAAAAGGTTGTCTAATAGACAATATTTTGGTGGTGGTGGTGAGAAGCAGAGGCATGTGACAAATTCTATCTAACTTTTTTGATGTCTTGGAGATCTGCACCTTGCCCACTCACAATCTTAAATGACAGAGGTGTAAGGCAGGGGTCTCCAAATCCAGCCCTAGAGGGTCACAAACCAGTCAGGTTGGCAGGATATCTCTAATGCATATATATCTCATGCATATTTATTAGGGCTATCCTGAACACCCGACGGGCCTAGGGGTTCAAGGAGGACTGGTTCAGAACCACTGGGTTGGAGGCTTGCTGCTGGAGAATGTCAGACAGGGGTGGGGGGCAGCTGAGCATTTCCAGGCCTACTGTCTGTTATACATTGCCTTAAGGATGTATACAGATCTGCATGGACTGCCTTGTAGGGTGTCTGTTCCCCAGCAGGACTGGGGTTGATGGTCCTCTCTATTGCCATCATTGCAGGGATGTAGAATGTGGATCTGTTGGTGGGAGATCCTGTTCCCCACCCTGAGCCACACAGGGTGGGTTGGGTGGTGCTACCTAATCTGCCTTTGGGGGCCAAACACCCCCCTTAAATCATGTGACCATGGCACCCACACAGGACATACACTATTCTGGGTGCATCATAATCCATAAGGGCTAAACATGACTGAGAAATACAGATGGATACAGATGTATCCTAGGTGTACCTGCAGGAACTACCTATCACACACTGGCACTGATGGGGTCCTGCAGCATGCCAGGTGCTGCGGACCTGGTGCTGGGTGCCCCTCCTCACCCACAGGGTGAGCACAGTACTCCCACAATGTGACGGTCTGCAGCTACTCTGTGCCAGTGACACACACGGTCAGTTCCCCCTACCAGGCCTAGGTGCTGTGGGGATGCATACCCTATCATGTGATCATCTGTAGACTGCTGATTTGCATGTGCAGTGCATCATGGGTATGGGTGGGTTAACCCTATCCTGGTAACCACAGCAGACAGTTTGTGTGGTGACCTGCAGTCCTTCTGTAGCCAGCCAGGGGCTTGTTAGCAGCTGTAGAGATATAGTCCACTGGTTGATTCACTGCCTGTGGAACCAGACGTCATGGGTTTGATCCCCACAGTGGTGTTATTTGCTAGAGCTGTCTGAGGCATTTCCTTTTTTAATTTAAATTAGTGCTGCCAGCAAAAACACCCTCACCGTGCTGTAACCTTAAGGTTCCTCATAAGGCACCCTATAAGGCGCCTTATAAGATGCCCTATAGGGAACATTATAAGGTGCCTTGGCGGACAGTGTACTTTATAATGTGCTCTCTGGAGTGCCTTATAGGGCACCTTAGGCGGCACCTTAGGTTACGACACTGTGAGGGTGTGTTTGCTGGCAGCACTAATTAAAATTAAAAACGAAAATGCCTCAGACAGCACTGATTTAAAGTAAAGGGTAATGCCTTGGACAGCCTTACTCATTAAGCCCACTGAGGGATCAAACTCATTAGCCCTGTACCATCAGTCAATGTATTAACCATTGTTCTAGAGCTCTGCTGCTGTGTTTGCAGGTCAGCGTGCCTAATTAAGGCTAACACGCGTTAATGTACACGGCTCCCTCTATCGCCCGATAATGAGTGCAGCGCATGTTATCACGCGATAACCCACGCTTGCTACCTTAAGATCAGAATGCCACTCCTTTTATGGCATCCTGCACATTATTGCTGGGCGCATGTTAAGACGGTTTAGTAAACATACCCCATAGGCATGTTGTGTATATCACATAGTACTAACCCCTAAAACTCCATTTTAATTCCAGGTTGTAATGCGACAAAACAAGACAAACACAGAGGGAATGAATATTTTTGCAATGCACTGTATTAAAATGGTTTATGGTTTATTAAAATTTGCTATTCTGCCCTTCAACTAAATCAAAGCAGTTTACATAAAAACAAAATAATAAAAGTCAGAAAAGAATTTCAGTATAGTGACAGGAGAGATAACCACAGTTATATAAGAGGAATATAAGGTGACAGGTGAGTAGGGAAGATAAGGAGGGGGGGGGGAGGTTGGTGGTTATAGTAGAAGAAACAGGGCTGTTCGTGGGCAGTTGTCATGATCATAGATCAAATGCCTTCTGAAAGAGGTGGGTTTTTAAGGCTGATTTGAAACAGCTATATGTGGGTTCCAAACAGAGTTTATGAGGTAGGTTATTCCATTGATGTGGAGCACAAAAATAAAAGACTAAGGGGTATGTTTACAAAATGGCGCTAACATTACAGCTGCGACGTTATTGTGCGATACGTGATGTTATCGCGTGATAATGGTGCATTACCGTGTGAGAACGTCACGTATCGCGCGATAACGTCTCCTGCGGCGTTAAGGTATGCAGAGGGTGGAGTACGGCTCCCCAGAGGGCAGAGTAAGGCTCCCTAGGGGCGTAGATAAGGGGTCAATGGGTGGAGAGTGGGCCGGGAGAGGCCCCATGCACACTAGCGCCATGAAATGAAGGTCTGAAAATTAGCACCGATTAAAACCTCACGCTAGAGGCACATTTGCAGGGGAGAGAGACCATTTCAGTAAGCAATGTGCAGTAAAGGCAGGGAAACCAAGAAAAGTGATAGTAGTGATACATGTGCAGCAACAGCATAGTGCCCAAGTATGAGAGGGCACTAGGGTGAGGCTGTAAATGGGGTACAGGGGGCTGCAGACGGGACATGCAGTGTGGCAGCTGGGGCACAGGGTGGTCTAGGCAGATGCCTAGGTGACACATAGGAATGTAGAAGCGGAAAACCAGCAGGACAGCAACTGCCCAAGGGCAAACATGGCCACGAGTGTGTGTCCCACAGTGTCCCAGGGGATAGTACCCAGCAAGTACCCCAAAGGGCACATAACATTGGCAGGCAGTGCCGGGGGAAGTGTTGATGTATATGCAGGCACCCCTACCCCATATCATGCACCATAGGCAGCCACCTACCAGCACACTGGATGGCCTGGGACTGAACACCACCAGCACCAGGTTATGTCAGCAAGTGGCGGAGGGGTGCTGGTGGCGGAGGGGGCAGTGGCATCTGCCCACAGCAGACCACGACCAAGCCCCATTTAGGTGGGTACCGTCCACTGCAACAGACAAGGTCTGTCTGACAAACACTCATGATATCCCCCAGGAATGATTTGCCCCTGTGGCAACAGTTTGGTGCAGTACACACAGCTAGTGTGTTCAGGGGCAGAAGGTCACAGGTTCAAGTCCCAGCTGTGGCTCCTGCCAACCTTGTCCCCATATTTTACCCACTACTAAACCGTGGTAATAAAGACAGAACCTTTATTGCAGATAAAATAAACATGCCTGAAATGCCTACATTTTACCCTACAGAGCACAGACACCATAAACATGTGCAATTCCTAGAGCAGAGTTTCCCAACTGCAGTCCTGGAGGGCCAAACACCATTCAGGTGTCATGCTGTCCCTAATAAATATGCCTGTGCTGCATTTGTATGCACTGCCCCCATTGTATGCAAATGTATCTCATGCATATTCAACGCATATTGCAGTTGAGACGACTTGAGCAGAGCTGGATCTTTAGACTACAATCTGTAAACCCGACCGGTATGAATTGCGAGATTGATTGGACGGTTTTGATTTGACGTAATTCCACTCATGTGTGGGCCTCCCTTGGTTGTGGGAACTCCCTCTGTAATTGGGGTGCTAAGATGACAGGCAGTTCAGTGTTAGCCAATCTTGAAAATGAAGTCCCTTATATGATTGGTCGGTGGAGCCGACGTTTTTTAGCAGTTACAAGCAACTATGGAGTACTCGACACAGGGGTTAAGGTACCCCGAAACATGCACGTCATGCGGAGATGATTGTGGCATTCAGATAAGTGCAATATCTAGATGAACTTTATAACTGCGGCTTGACATCTTAGGCACAAGTGTGGATAAAAGGACAATTGTTGACTGGAGGGGATGGATTGAAGTACCATCCTCCATCAACTCTGCCCGACAAAAAAAATATTAATTTTCATTTGGGATTCACATAGTGATAATTTTTGATGGTATTCATTAGGGACAGCATGAAAACCTGAACAGTGTTTGGCCCACCAGGACTAGAGCAGCGGCCAACAGGGGCACATACAACCACACCCACAGGCTCCACTATCCAAAGCCTCATGGAGAGTCAGGCTGTTGGGCCTGTCACCTGCATACCTTAGCAATGCCATCCTAAACTTGGGAACACGTTACACATATATCAATTATAACAATTAAGACCACTGATTCACTTACAAGATTTTATAACCATAATTCAAGCTATCATAACCCCACACTTTGATTTTGCAAATATAATCCTTAACGGCATCACAAAACAAAATATTAAAAAGATACAAATAACTCAGAACATAGCAGCAAGGATTATAATGAATATAAGCCCAATAGAACATATCACACCGATTCTAGCTGAACGTCATTGGTTACCTATTAACAGCAGAATAAAATACAAAATTCTTGTCACCACATTTAAACTTATAAATAACCTAGCACCATCTGCACTCAATACACTCATTAGCGTAGAAATAGATAAACGATCACAAAAGAGCAGAAACACAAACACTATAGCAATACCAAAAGATTACACAAAAGCTAGAAAACAAACCAACAAGAGGGCTTTCTCACACTCAGTACCAATCCTCTGGAATAATCTACCTGACAACATTCGTCTACTATCAGACATAAAGGAATTTAGAAAAAAATTAAAAACTCACTTATTCGCATTACACTACAATACACTACCAAAGCAGAATACACAAAGAGACACAGGTTAACAAACATACCATAACACTACATATTTCATTACAAATAACAAATAATGACATAACCACATATTAATTAACCATACCACACATATATACAGATGACGAGTCTCCTAACTTTATAATTATGTGATTTGTCACATTTAAAACAATTAATGCATTAAAATATTGATACATATATGATATAATTGCAAGTACCTACAATGTATATAGGTTCCAAAATTCCTGTTTAAATGTTATATTGTTACTTGTAAATAGTTTCATCTGTTCTATGTAAAACGACTAGGTATGCTACACCACATACCATATAACTTATTGTTCCCTGTAAACCGCACTTGATACTTGGGAAAGAGCGGTAGAGAAATAACTGTTAAATAAATAAATAAATATCAAAAGGTTGCTATGATTAATGGCAGATAACAAATCCTAAGTTAAACACAATTTGTTGACAGAGCTGCATCATAGCAACCTTTCTGATATCTGTGGAGCAGGGGTTCTCAACCCTGTCCTCGGGACCCACCTAGCCAGTCGGGTTTTCAGGATAACCACAATGAATATGTATGAGAGAGATTTGCATACACAGCCTCCATTATATGCAAATCTCTCCCATGCATATTCATTGTGGTTATCCTGAAAACCCGACTGGCTAGGTGGGTCCCGAGGACAGGGCTGAGAACCCCTGCTGTGGAGTGTGTTTCAGTTTTTGTTTCTGACAGTGTTTACCACCCCGGGGAATGACCCCAACAGTATTGCATACAATAGCCATGCCTGCACTGTGCCCAGGACTGGTGTGGTGGCCAGAGCTGCCAAAAACCTCGATATTTGCACAATGCTGGCATAGTTGTGGGAGTGTGTGTATGTCTATCCAGTGTGTTGTGGCTGCCTACACCTTACTGCAGAGGTACTCAAGTCCAGTCCTGGAGGGCTGCAAACCAGTCAGTTTTTCGGGATATCCCTAATGAATATGCACGAGATATATTTGCATGCACTGCCTCCATTGTATTTGAATCTATCTCATGCATATTCATTAGTGATATCACAAAAACCTGACTGGTTTGCAACCCTCCAGGACTGGATTTGAGTACCTCTACCTTACTGAGCCCACACTGCTTGCACTGTTAGCCTGCCAATGTGCATAACGAGGAGCAAGGTTCTGTGGGTATGGCCCAGACAGAGTGGCCCAGACAGAATGCATCTGCACAGGGCATAGGGCAATGGCTGGGACATTGTAGTGCCTGACCACCACCTGCACGGACAGGGTGGCCACAGCATGGCCCTCAGGGTGAGCACAGGACCTGCACAATGTCGCGGTCTGTAGCTACTCTGTGCCAGTAACACACACGGTCAGTTCCCCTACCAGGCCAAGGTGCTCTGGGGGTGCATACCCCATCTTGTGATCAGCTGTAGACTGCGGATCTGCATGTACAGTGCATCATGGGTATGGGTGGGTTTACCCTATCCTGGTAACCACAGCAGGTTGTGTGGTGACCGGCAGTCTTTCTGTAGCCAGCCAGGGGTGTGTTTGTTGCTATAGAGATGTAGCCCACTGGTTACTTCACTGACTGTGGAAACAGAGGTCATGGGTTTGATCCCACAGTGGTGTTATTCAATAAGGCTATCTTAAGCTTTTCCTTTTAATTTAAATCAGTGCTGCCAGCAAAATCCACCCTCACAGTGCTGTAACCTTAAGGTGCCTCATAAGGCGCCCTATAGGGCACATTAGAAAGTGCCTTGGCAGACAGGGCACTTTATGTTGTGCCCTATGGAGTGCCTTATAGGGTGCCTTATGCGGCACCTTATGTTATGGCACTGTGAGGGTGTTTTTGCTGGCAGCACTGATTTAACTTAAAAAAGGAAATGCCTCAGACAGCACTGATTTAGATTAGTAGGAATTGCCTCAGACAGCCTTCTTACATAACACCACTGCAGGATCAAACCCATTACCTCTGCTTTCACAGTCATTGCAGTAAGCAGTGGGCTACATCTTATAGCTTCCAAGATTGCGCTAACATGAACTTAGGATTAACGCGCGTTAACATAGAAACATAGAAACATAGAAATATGACAACAGAAAAAGACCACATAGTCTATCTAGTCTGTCCTTCCATAACAACTACAACAGTCCTTTTTTTTACCTTTAGAGATCCTCTGGGTTTGCCCATGCTTTCTTGAATTCAGTTACTGTCCTCATCTCTACCACCTCCACTGGGAGACTATTCCACGGATCCACTACTCTTTCCATAAATAAATATTTCCGCATATCACTCCTGAATCTATCTCCCTTCACCCTCATCCCATGTCCCCTCGTAGCAGAACTTGCTTTCAATTGAAAGAGGCTCTCTCCCTGAACATTTATGCCATGGAGGTTTTTAAACATCTCAATCATATCACCTCTATCCCACCTTTCCTCAAAGATGTACATATTAAGATCCTTCAGTCTGTCCTCATATGCTTATAATGAAGACCACTAATCATTTTAGTAGCCACCCTCTGCACCGACTCCATCCTGTTCACATCCTTTTGAAGGTGCGGTCTCCAGAATTGCACACTATACTCCAAATGAGGTCGCACTAAAGACTTATACAGAGGCATTATCACTTCCTTTTTTCTGCTAGCCATTCCTCACCGTATGCACCCAAGCATCCTTCTAGCTTTTGCCGTCGCCTTTTCTACCTGTTTAGCTACTTTAAGATCATCAGACACAACCACGCCTAGGTCCCGCTCTTCTTTAGTAGACAAAAGTACTTCACCCCCTATACTATATTGCTCCCTTGGATTGCTGCAGCCCAAATGCATGACCTTACATTTTTTAACATTAAATCACAGCTGCCAAATTCTATACCATTCTTCAAGCTTAGCTAGATCCCTCCTCATGTTATCTACACCTTCCTGGGTGTCTACTCTATTGCAGATTTTGGTATCATCCGCAAAGAGGCAAACCTTACCTGAAAGCCCTTCCGCTATATCACTAACAAAGATGTTAAAAAGAATTGGACCAAGGACAGATCCCTGGGGCACACCACTGATAACATCCTTCTCCTCAGAGTGAGCTCCATTTACTTGTACTCTTTGTCGCCTCCCACCCAACCAATTTCTAACCCAAGCAGTAACTTTAGGGTCCATCCCTAGGGTGCTCAGTTTGTTTATAAGTCGCCTGTGAGGAACAGTGTCAAAGGCTTTACTGAAATCTAAATTTAAATACACCACATCTAGGGCTCTCCCTCGGTCCAACTCCCTGGTCACCCAGTCAAAGAAATCAATCAGATTTGTCTGACAAGACCTGCCTCTGGTGAATCCATGCTGCCTCAGATCCTGTAATCCGCTGGACTCCAGAAACATGCCATGGTGCCCACTATCGCGCGATACAGATTCTTGCTACCTTGCCACCGGAACACCCACTGCTTATATGGCATGCTTCACATTATCACTGCAACTAGCGCCGGTAACATTAAGACAGTTTAGTAAACATACCCCTAAGGATCTGGATGAGTTGTATCGTGCTGGAAATGTAGGAGGCAGACAGAGGCGATTAGCATTAATATTACAGAGAGCGCAGAAGGAAGCACGAGGGAAGTAAAGAGGAGATTTAGGATGGGATCCCAGTGTGCAAAGTTATAAATAAGAGTCAAAACTTTGAACTGTATTTGGAAGGATACCGGCAACCAGGGGTGATGAATTAGCAGAGGGGTAATGTGATCAAACTTACTGTAGATGTGTGCGTTAACAATCTGATGGCTGTGTTTTGTACAATTTGCATCTCCACAGCTCATAGTCTGGGAGACCAGCATAGACGATGTTGCAATAATCTCGATGGCTGATGACTAAGATTAAGATCAATGTGCTGAGGGACTAAAGAAGGAACATAGAGATCAGATTTGATGCATAGCATGAAAGACTTCTTTACAGTTACAGTTAGTTTATTAACTTGATATCCCACTGATCAAACAAAGGGGTATGTTTACTAAACTGCGTTAGTGTGATTCGCGTTAGGAGCCGCGTTAGTGGAAGAAATGCCAAATAAGGACATGGGCGGTACATCGTTAGTGATAACGCGCGCGCAGCAACAATCGTTACAGGGCGCGTTACTGCGCGTTAAGCGTAAGAAGGCGCGTAGACACCCACATACAGAAACAGAGCTGTAGCACAGTGGTTACTACACAGACTGGTGGTACAAGGGTCATGGGTTTGATTCCCCAGTGTGCCTAATGAATAAGGCTGGCTGAGGCATCATGTGTAACCCTTTGAAGGCCTACTCTAATATTTTAATCCACATTCTGCAGCTGGGTTAAAGTTTGCATATGTCAGGAAAATTGTATCCGTCTTATTCAATATGTTCCAATAGTGACGTTCCCTCTGCCATGGTCATGTATTATATACCATTTGATAGGAATATTTAGGCAGAGGTGTGGATCCCGAAAGTTTTGGGCTTGGCCTGGAAAGGGTTAAGTATTGGGCTGTGAGGAAGTTTAGTTGTACTTTAATAGTGCTGCCAGCAAACACACCCTCACAGTGGCGTAACCTAAGGTGCCACATAAGGCACCCTAGAAGGCACTCCATAGGGCAAATTATAAAGTGCGCTGTCTGCCAAGGCACCCTATAATGTCTCCTATAGGACACCATATAAGGCACCTTATAAGACGCTTTATAGGGCGCCGTATAAGGCGCCCTATAGGGCACCTTATGAGCCACCCTAAGGTGACAGTACCCTGAGGGTGGTTCTGCTGGCAGCACTAATATACAATAAAAATAGACAATGCCTAAGACAGCTCTATCGATGAACCCCACTGTGGGTTGTGAACCCATGACCTCTGGCTCCATGGGCAGTGAAGTAACCAGTGGGTTAGAGCTGCTAATAAATATCTGGCTGGCTACAGGAGGACTGCACGGCACCACACCCACATTCTGCTGTGGTTACCAGGGAGATTACATACCACCACCCAACACACCCTCTGGGGCTCAGGGTGGGGGACAGGATCTCCCACCAACAGACCCACTTTCTACCCTCTGCAATGGTGGCAGTAGAGGGGAACATCACCCCAGTCCTGCTAGGGATCAAACACCCTACAGGGCAGGCAATGCAGAGCAGTACACATCCATAACGCAATAGCAGACAGACGGCAGGCCTGGAAATGCTCAGCTGCCCCCAACCCTTATCTGACATTTACCAGCAGCAAGCCTCCAGCCACTGCACGGTGTTCCAGCATGACACATACTAGCTGCAGACAGTCCACTAGCTAGTCCATAGTGCATGGTCCTGGAGGAGTTGCGTGTACCCAGAACGGGGATATCAGCATACACACCAAGCAGATAAGTCAGTGATTGGGCCACAAAAGGAAACCCATAAATATCACATAAGAAAAATACTAAATAGCACTATGGAGGAACCTAGCCATGCCATGGTCACTGCTCAGTTAGGGTGAGAGTGACCTCCCAGCAGGACATGCTATGGCCACCCTATCCGTGCAGTTGGTACCGGGCACTACAATGTCCGGCCATTGCCCTGTGCCCTGTGCAGATGCGGCCAGGCCAGGCCACCCTATCCAGGCTATTCCCACGGTACCTTGCTCCTCATTATGCACATTGGCAGGCCAATACTGGCAACAGTGCTAGCAGTGTGGGCTGTGGAGGGTGTTGGCAGCCACCACACACTGGATAGACAGACACACACTCCCCACACCTATGCCAGCATTGTGCAACTATAGAGGTGTTGGGCAGCCCAGGCCACCACACCAGTCCTGGGCACAGTGCAGGCATGGCTATGGTACGCAATACTGTAGGAGTCACTCCCCAGATTGGTAAATACTGTCAGACACAAGACCTGTAGCACACTCCACAGACATCAGAAAGGTTGCTATGATGCAGCTCACTCCGAAAATTGTACTTAACCTAGGAATTGCTATCTGCCAGTAATCATAGCAACCTTTTGATAGATGTGTACCATATTCCCAGGTTTAGGGTGGCATTACTAAGGTATGCAAGTGCTAGTATTGGGAGATGCATGCAGAGCCCAAAGTCCTGCCTCTCCAGGAGGCTTTGGATAATGGGGCCTGTGGGTGCGGGTGTGTCTGCCCCTGTTGGCTGCTGCTTTATGGCAGAGGTTCCCAACTCCATTCCTGCTTTATGGCAGAGGTTCCCAACACTGTTCGGGTTTCATGCTGTCCCTCATGAATATGCATGGGATACATCTGCATACCATGGGGGTGGCGCATAGAAATGCAGCACAGGAATCTTTATCAGAGGAAGCATGGAACCTGAATGGTGTTTGGCCCTCCAGGACTGCATTTGGGAGGCTCTGCTCTAGGTAATGTGCATGTTTATGGTGTCTGTGCTCTGTAGGGTAAAATGTAGGAGTTTTGGGCATGTTTACGTCATCTGCAAGAAAGGTTCTGTCTGTATTAGCACGTTATAGTAGTGGTTAAAATATGAGGACTGGGTTGGCAGAAACCACAGCTGGGACTTGAACCTGTGACCTTCTGCTTCTGAATACACTGGTTTTGTGCACTGCACCACCATGTTATCACAGTGATGGTGCATTCCCTGGTGATACCATGACTGTTGGTCAGACAGGACCTGTCTGTTGCAGTGCATGGCACCCACCTACACAGGGCTAGGCCACGGTCTGCTCTGGGCAGCTGCCACTGCCCCCTCCACCACCAGTATCCCTCAGCCACCATGCTGACATGCCCTTCTGCTGGTGGAGCTGGTGGTGCGCAGTCTCAGGCCATCCAGTGTGCAGGTAGGTGGCTGCCTATGGTGTGGTTTCTGGGGTAGGGGTGCCTGCATAGACGTCCACACTCCCCCCCAAGCCCCGCCTGCCAATGTTCCGTGCCCTTGGGGGTAGCTGTTGGTTACTATCCCCTGTGACACTTTGGGAAACACACTCGTGCCCATGTTGGACCTTCAGCAGTTGCTGTCTGGCTGCTCCGCTGTTTCAGCATTTGTATGGGCCACCTAGGCATCACCCTAGTCCGCACTGTGGCCCAGCTGCACCACAGCATGTGCCGCCTGCGACTCTCTGTATCCCCTTCTCCGGCATCTGTCCAGTTGCCGTTCCGACATGCCCGCCCTGATGTTGCGGGACATGTGCACCTGTCCAATGGTGGGGAAAACCCTGAGCAGCGCTATTTCACTGTGGGCTCATTCACCTTGTATGGGGACGGCGTATAGACCCTTCCACAATTTATATCTGTTCTATGGAGCTTACTCGGGGGGGGGAGGGGTTGATGTTTCTCATTGATACCACTATTTGCCAGCTTGGTTATTGTTTTTTTCCAGTTTGTTGGGGTCATTTTCAGTGTTTCTGTGCCCTTTTGTTCTGTGCACATGTATCACACTTATCACTGGTTTTGGTTTCCCTGCCTGGGCTGTACATTGCTGACACTGAAATGGTTTCTCTCCACTGTAATGTGCCTTTAACGGCAGGTTTTCATTCGCGTTGGAATTCAGCCCTGAAATTCAGCGCGTTAGTGTGAGGGGAGCCTCTCCCCGCCAACTCTCCGCCCATTGACCCCTTCTCTCCGCCCTCTCTCTACCTTCTGCGGTGTTTTACCCCCCCGCGGAGCATTATGATCGTTAGCGCGTCATAACGCGCGTTATGACACGCTATCGATCGTTAACGTTACATAACGCGCATTATGTACGTTTACCGCAGTTTAGTAAACATACCCCAAAATATCTCAGAACTGATCTGATCATGGAAAGAGAAGTTGGAATCCAGGGTGACAGCAAGGTATCTGAGGGAAGTGGTTAACGTTAAAAGGGCAGCTTTTCTAACAATGGGGCACAAGTGGGAGTTGCTGAGGAACCAGTGAACTAGATAGCTATGGTCTTGTGTGGATTCAGCTTAAGTAAACTGGTCTTCAACCAAGAGGCTATCTGTGTTAGACAGTTATTAATGGGCGTCAGATCAGGGCAGATGGCTGCCGCTTCCAGACTGGCAGCCTTAGTGCCACCTTAGAGGAGAAAGGTTTCTTGGAAGGAGAGCATCACCTTGCTGGGCCAGGAAATAATTCTGTAGTCAAGACCTACCTTCCAGGGCATGCTATATCATAAGAACATAAGAACATAAGATATGCCATACTGGGTCAGACCAAGGTCCAACAAGCCCAGTATCCTGTTTCCAACAGTGGCCAATCTAGGTCGTACGTACCTAGCAGTTTCCCCAAAAGAAACCAGTTCCACAATGCTTGTATTGGGGCAAGCATTGATATCTTGGGTCTCTTCTTAATAATGGTTTATGGACCTTTCCTCCAGGAACTTGTCCAAACCTTTTTTAAACCCAGCTACACTAACAGCCTTTACTACATCCTCTGGTAACAAATTCCAGACTTTGATTACACGTTGAGTGAAAAAATATTTTCTTTTATTAGTCTTAAATAGTTTACCCTGTAGCTTCATTGCATGTCCCCTAGTTTTACATAAGAACATAAGAACATAAGATATGCCATACTGGGTCAGACCAAGGTCCATCAAGCCTAGTATTCTGTTTCCAACAGTGGCCAATCTAGGTCATATGTACCTAGCAGTTTCCCCAAGAGACACAAGTTCCACAATGCTTGTACTGGGTCAAGCATTGATATCTTCGGTCACTTCTTAATAATGGTTTATGGACCTTTCCTCCAGGAACTTGTCCAAACCTTTTTTAAACCCAGCTACACTAACAGCCTTTACTACATCCTCCGGTAACAAATTCCAGAGTTTGATTACACGTTGAGTGAAAAAATATTTTCTTTTATTAGTCTTAAATAGTTTACCCTGTAGCTTCATTGCATGTCCCCTAGTCTTTCTATATTCTGATAACGTAAACAATCGATCTACGTTTACCCGTTCCACTCCGTTCATTAATTTATAGACTTCTATCATATCTCCCCTCAGCCGTCTCTTTTCCAGGTTAAAGAGCCCTAACCTTTTTAGCCTTTCTTCATAGGAGTATCCTTCCATCCCTTTTACCATTTTGGTGGCTCTTCTCTGTACCTTTTCTAAAATCGCTATATCCTTTTTAAGATACGGTGACCAGAACTGCACACAATATTCAAGGTGCGGTCTCACCATGGAACGATATAGAGGCATTATAATATCTTTTGTTTTATTTTCCATTCCTTTCCTTATCATACCTAGCATTCTATTTGCTCTCTTGGCCGCTGCTGCACACTGGGCCGAGGGTTTTAACATGGTATCCACAATGACGCCTAAATCTTTTTCCTGGGTGGTGGTTCCTAATGTGGAACCTTGCATTGTGTAACCATAGTTTGGGTTGTTCTTCCCTAGGTGCATAACCTTGCACTTGTCCACATTAAATTTCATCTGCCAATTTGATGCCCAGTCTTCCAATTTATCAAGATCCTCTTGCAATTTTTCACAATCCTCTTGGGTTTTAACAACAACAGCCATCTTTTCACACCAAGGGTGTCTCACCAAGGTCTTCTGCCCAGAAAGTAAGGGTTAGGATAGCTATTTTAGTTGTGTTTCAATCATTAGAAATGCAGAAAGTTGGGTGACTGGTGGGCAAAAGGATTACTTGGTCACTTTCTTGTCTGGTTCAAAGGTGGTACATCTTGTGCATTACCCAGATAGAAATCTAGACAGTGCTAGGGAGAAGCCAGCTGCCTTGATACATGTGGGTACCAACAACATAGCGAAGTGTATGAGATAGGTTCTGGAAACCAAATTAAGGCTTTTAGGTAGAAAGTTGAAATCCAAGAACTTAGCATTTTCAGAAGTGCTATCTGTTCTATGCACAAGACCCAACAAGCAGACAGAGCTCTGGAGTTTATTTATTTACATTCTCTTATATATTGTGCTATTCTACATCAGTGTGGTTTACATTGAACAAACTGAAATTACATTGAACAGGGCATTATAACTTGGAGATAACTATTTTATAGGGAACATGGGTTATGGAGGGCTAAGTGGCTTGCCCAAGACCACAAGGAGCACCTGTGGGACTAGAAACCCCAGTCCTTTTGGCCCAAGGTTGCTGTCCTCTAGTGGGATTTGAACCCCCGACCTTCCAGCCTGAAGTACCTTGCCCCAACCATTAGGCCACTCCTCCACTTGTGTGGATGAGATGATGGTGAAGAGAAAAGGGCTTTAGATTTGTTAAGAACTGGCAGAATTCTGAGGAAGAATGGGCTCCACCTTAAGCATACACAGAGATCCTACCCCCATACATATACACCCTAACCCAAAACCATGCACACACATTCTCATACAGATACCATACAGATACAAAGTCACCCCAACCCTGCACCACACACACACAGATATAGATACCCCACCCTTCACCACACACACATGACATCCTATGCCCATACCATGCACACAGACACTTCATTCCCCTATCATACAGACACACAGACCACCCCACTCTCTAGCATTACACATACACGCACACGCACACATACCCCACCACCACACTATACACACACATAGAGACACTCCATCAATCCCCTCCAGTCTCCTTGAGACCTGCCTGACTTCATGCCTCGGCCCAAGGTACAATCTTAGACCCCACTGGTAAATTGCAATTCTCTTGAGTGCAAAAACCTCCATCTTAGGAGCTTGAAGCAAAACTCTACCTCCTCTTCTGCTCTACCTCCTCTCCTGCCCTTGGAATCATCTCATCCTTTCACCACTCTTTCAACATCCACTCTCATTCTCTCAACATCCACTTTCTTTTTTCAACATCAAGTTCTTTCATTCAGCTTTCAACTTCCATTATCCACCCTGCTACAGTATTGTCTTTAGCCAATTCCACAATCCACCTTGGCAGCAATAGTTCAGCTGGAGCGGATAATAGATAGATTCAACCTGCTGCAAGTTGAATCAGAAAAATGCTGCATTGTCATTGCAACCATTACAGTAATTGCATTAATTTTACTTATAGTAATAAACAGTTGGAAATTAAGAGACTGAATCTTTTACTTGGATGTTGAAGTGGTTTAACACACACACACACACACCTACAGTCTCTATGCTGTTGGATGGAGTCACAGCTGGGAGCGTCTCAGAGGAAAGTCATTTGTCAGCAGAGCATGTCAATTTGGCGAGTTTGACTGCGTCTAAGGGAGGTGAGCCAGAAGGGCTGGAGAGTTTTCCCAGGCCTGAAGAGGCTTCCAGGCATTATCAACAGTGTGACTTGAGATTATCACATTGGAATCTATCTGGCTAGGACATTGTACTTGAAATGTGATACGGAACAGGACAATACACTCACACCACCTCCGCACCACATGCTCACTAACAGACATATTGTCTCATGATAGATACAAATATTTAGATGACACCAAACATAACGATGCCTCACACAGCCCCACAGCCCTTGCTACCCTAAGGAGACATACCTCATCATGTCTCTTTGCTTCTTCCCCTCCCACCCCCCTCCCCCCGACCTGTATGAGTTTAAAGTGCTGGAAGAGAAAATGTGTAATTTTGTCAAACTATAAATTCATTAATCGTTTTATAAGTCTTAAGTGCTTCATTTACTCACTCACATATGGCAACCATGCACTCCATCAGTGAAACACGCCTTTGTGCAGTGCTTACAGCATGCACTTTTCAATTTATTTTGAAAGATTATTTTTTGCCATAGCAGACTTTCTCAGTTCACCTTCAAACCATGACAGCAGTCATTTGGCTTTCCTTTCACCTTTTAAAGCATAAAATACATCTGGTCTAGGCTTCTGAGATGGTATATTTAAACAATGTCTAGGCTTGATATAAACTCTTAGCTTTTGCAGCTGCTCCGTTAGTTTTTACCTAACAATTTTTCTAATTTTATCATGGTGTCCCTTTTCGAAACTTAAATGTTAGCCTTAAATGATTTCCTTGCTGTCTTCCCCCCTTTTAATAAATCAAATTCCTGCATTTTATGATCACTATGGATAGCGCTATTACTCTTGTACCACATCTCATGTTCTACTAAGGATTAGATCCATAATAATTCCCCCTCATGTTGGTTCTGAATTAGCTGGTCCATAAAACACAATCATTTATTTCATCCTTGGAATTTGTTACCAGAGGATAGTAAAACTTGTTAGTGTAGTTGGGTTTAAAAAATGTGTGGACAAGTTCTTGGAGGAAAAGTCCATAAGCCATTATTAAAGAGGACTAGGAAAATCCACTTCTTACACCGGAATAATCACTGTGGAATCTGTGTACCTTTTTGGGAACCTGACAGATACTTCTGACCTAGATTGGCCACTGTTGGAAACAGGATACTGGGCTTGATGGACTTTGGTCTAACCCAGTATGGCATATCTTATGCTCTTATGTTACCTAGAAACTTTATCTCCTTAGCATGTCCTGGTGTGAAATTGACCCAGTCAATACTGGGGTAATTGACATCACCCATTATTACTATGTTGCCAGTTTTGTTAATTCTGGCCAGGTAGATGGTATTACACACCCACTACTATTCCTTTCCCCTTCTCACTTGGAATTTCTATCCATGCAAAACTTTTATCCTGTTTGTATCAATGCCGTTTTTAACATATAGGGTAGAGTGGTCCACTGCCATAGGGGAAAAAATAAAAGTAGGAATTTCTTTGCTCTCTGGCCTGATTCTGGTTCCATTTATGTAGAAAACAATGTGTTAAAGGTTTGAAGCCAATCAAATAATATTTAGGGGTGGCTCAAGGTCCCTATCTATCAGGCCCCTGGATCCCCCCAGGGTTCGTCATACCACTGGGTATTATCCGCTCATAGACGGGGTTATCATGCTTGCCAAGCACTCAATGTGGTCCAGATGCTAGTAAGGACTTTGACGATGTGGGGAACATCTTACGGTGTTGCGAGACAACACCCAGAAGGAACTGGAGTTGCTCTTCTTTTGTGGTGTTTCGGCCGTTGAACTCCTCAATGAGTTTGACCCCTCGCTCAGCCACATCGTTGATCACTGGAAGATTTTTTACTTTCTTCAGACCGTCTTTGAATGATGCATTCTCTTCCCAGTTTTCTGGGTCTGCATTAAGAAAATCACTGTTGATGTCAAGGTGTTTCAGGAAACGGATTGACTTGCGAGTTGCAAAAGATTCAAGTGGTGGAATCATGGAACTTTTCAATTCGACCCGCTTTGGGGGATCTTCGTCTTCGTCATCATCCTCATCGCTTTCATCTGATTCTGCCGGGATCATGGACGACACTATGGCCCGCTTTGTCGGTGCTGAAACAGCTTCATCGAACAGTGACAGTGCCACAAGCTCCTCTGACACATACCACAGATGCTGTTGCAGTTTGTCTCTGGCCGCTCTTCCAACACGGTCAGCATCTCCAAATCTGTTCGAGGAGCAACTGAGGCATCGGGGCAGAAAACCAGGCTTCCACATGAATCAGGATGGAGAAAATGCTCACATCATGAACACAGGACTCCTCCCGTTGGGTAAGATCTTTGAGTTGTCCTCGGAACATCCAAATCTTGAGACAGTACAAGACTTTCGCCATCCATCTGGCATGATGGAAAGCTCTGGGTTTCTTGAAATTGAAACTAGGAAGATTCCCTCCAAGGCAGACAATCGTTAACTCCAAGAATTCCAGGTAATCATCTCGGTGATTGCCCTGTGCCAACTTGGATTCCGCAAACTTCATGATGCAATCCCTGTCAGGTTGCAGCACCTCCAAGTCTTTTCCAGTTTGATAGTTGGACTTGTCAAGGGAGCCCCAATTCTTTTGGAACTGGCGAAAGAGTTGGACATCGGAACCCGATGAAGCTCCAGAGCATGTAGAGAATACTGCACCAAGAATTATTTCGTAAATGTGATGGCGGCATGCCAAATGAAGGACTGTGCGACGGAGTCTCTGTTCTAGAAGAATGCATGCTCCTGATCGACGTCCCGTGTTTGATGCAGTTGTATCAAAGCAGAAGCCTGCAACCTTTTCATCCAAACACCATTCCTGTAACAGTTCATAAACTGCTGCAGCTTGATTCTCGCCCGTTCCTGATGTCAGTTTTGGTACACCAAGAAGTTGTGTTTCTCCAGTGGAGACAGCCGTTATCAAAACTCGAAGGCGGTCAACGGATGTGGTTGAACAGAGGAGAGATGGCAATAACTTGCTATCCCAATGCACAATGCATGTTTTGCCTTCGGCTTTGAATGCGTTGTGCAGGTCCGTCCATTGTTGCTGACGGTGCTTTTCTCTATGGCGCTTGATGCTGGAGCGGCTGATATTGAGCTCCCCAGGATAATGTCCCAGACTTCTGGCGGTTTCAGCTACCACAAACAGAGCATTGCGATCCGTTGTCCCTGTCCGATCCAGGGCTGCTGTAAGCTCTGGGGTCCAGACATTGTTAGGTCGATACTGCTTCGTTTGTGGAGTTGCTTTCTTCTGTCCGTTATCTGAATCCGCAGATGTCAACGAGTCTTCACCTGACTCTGCTGAGGAAGAAGATCCTTCCAGCTGAACTTGGCTTGTAGTTGCCTCGGCTTCGGCAACATGTTTTTGTCTGTGCCTTTTCAGTTCTTCTTCTCGCTGTTGCGATCTTGCTTCCGTGTTGGCCAGTTTCTTCCAACGCGCACATTGAGCCGCGGCGCCCTGGTTCTCGTTGCGCTATTAAGAATTCTTTGTCTTCTTGAATATGAATTAAAGACATTGCATTGGCATGCGCCACATCAAATAGGTTTTTCATTGCAACCTGGAATTCTTTTTCATTTGCCTCTTGTTTCCCTCCTCTCCCTTTGTTTTTCTTCAAAAGTTTCCACTGATTGAACAATTTCTATACTTTTTCTTGAATTTTGTCATTTCTTTGAACAGGAAGCCTGGCCTTTTCCCAGTAAGCTTCTACTTCACTTGTTACAATAGATACACTTTCACTAATGCCTTTGTTTAATGTCATATGGTGATGTAAAAATACACTTTTAACACTTGCTCCTTGCTGGGGTGCTTGGCCCCCAGAATTGTGGTGGACATTTCTTCAATGAGATAAAAACCACGTTTTTTCGCCATCTGAAAAGAATAAACATACAAAGATAATAGTACAATGTCTTTGCCACCTCTCAGAGATGAGATTAGTTCAAATATGACGCAATCAAATGTAATCAGCGTGGAACTGAGTGGATGATACAAGATGATGCAACATTTCGTCATCTGCTCCCAGGGGGAAATCTCAAAACTTGTTGAGCCACCCCTAAATATTATTTGATTGGCTTCAAACTTTGTACACAGTGTTTGCTACCTAAATGGAACCAGAATCAGGCCAGGGAGCAAAGGGATTCAGGAATTCATTTTTATGGACCACCCTATATTATAGGGGCATGTTTACTAAACTGTGGTAACGTTACATACCGCACGTTATGTAGTGTTAACGATCGTTAGGTAATGTTAACGCACGTTATGTAACGTTAAAACACGTTATGTAATGTTAAAGCATGTTATGTAACGTTAATGCGCGTTAACGTTAAATAACGATCGTTAACGTGCCCAGCCGCGGAAAACACCGCGGAGGGTGGAGAGAAGGCGGAGAGAAGGGGTCAATGGGCGGGGAGTGGGCGGAGAGAGGCGCCCTTCACACTAACGCGTTGAACTGAAGGGCTGTATCCTAACGCGAATGAAAACCTGCCATTAGATGCATATTTGCAGGAGAGAGAAACCATTTAAGTGTCAGCAATGTACAGCAGAGGCAGGGAGCCCAAGAAACGTGATAATAGTGCTCCATTTCCAGCAACTTCATAGTGCCCATGTATGAAAGGCCATGATGGCGATGGTGCAAATGAGGCATAGGGGGCTGCATGCTGGAAATGTAGCGGGGGCAGCTGGGGCACAGGGCGGACTAGGCGGGTGCCGAGGTGGCACATAGGAACATAGAAACTGGAAGTGTGAAAGACAGCATCTGACAAAGGCCAAACACAAGATACAAATAACTTCTCCACATTAGCCAATAGTTGCTAGGGCAGGGACAGGATACCCCCGCATCCATCCTACAACCATGTTGAAGGTACAGAATGTTGTTAGGCGCTGATGGGAGTGGGGGTGGGGATATCCATGTATGCTATCCCACCCCAGATGCGGTACCATAGACACCTGCCTTTCTGAACAGTGGATGGCCTGGGACGGCGCACAACAAGCACCAACAGCATATGGTTATGTTATCACAGCATGGGGGGGGGGTGTCCATGCCGCAGGGGGCAGTGGCACCTGTCTGCAGTGGACCCAGGCCATGCCCTGTACCAGTACGTGGTGTGCAGTGCAACAGAAAAAGTCTATCAAAGGATATGTAAAGGTATGGCCCAGGGAGGGCTGTGCACCTGTGGCCCCACTGTGGTGCAGTACACACAGCCAGTGTGACTCAGAGCAGAGGGTCATAGGTTAAGGTCCCAGCTACAGACCCTGCAGAACACATCACAAACGTTTGCCCTACTACGTAGATATAACAGAACAGCAGGAAAAAAAAGGAAATGTTTGGCTGAAGAGATGTACAGGTATGGCCCAGGGAGGGCTGTGCACCTGTGGCCCCACTGTGGTGCAGTACACACAGCCAGTGTGACTCAGAGCAGAGGGTCACAGGTTCAGGTCTCAGCCACAGACCCTGCAGAATACATCACAAACCTTTGTCCTACTACATAGATATAACTGAAAAACAGGAAATGTCTGGCTGAAGAGAGGTAAAGGTAGTTCCAGGGACTGCTGGGCCTCCATGGCAACACCGTGGTGCAGTACACACAGGCAGTGTGTCCAGGAGCAGAGGGTCACAGGTACAGGTCCCAGCTGCTGGAACCTCCAGAACACATCCCAACATTTCACCCTACAAAGCATATACAACCTCAAACCATTCAATCCACAAAGCAGTGGCCAACAGGGGTAGAAACACCCACTCACACAGGCTCCACCATCCAAATCATGCTGCACAGGCAGGCTGCTGGCCCCAGAACAGAGTTGCAGGTAACATCAAAGCACCTCTGCTATCTCCTGCTTAGTACAGAAATGTTGGCAGTGTGGAATCTGGGGTTGCCAAACTCTCCTATCACTGCACAGTGCTGCAGTATGAGTGTGTGTGTATATGTCTATCCATAGTTTTGTGGCTGCCTACCTCCCCCCTCCCCCCCGGCCCACATTGTCCAACTTATACCAGCGTCAGCCTGCAAATGTGCATAATGAGGAGCAAGGTAGTGTGGGTATGGGCCAGACAGGGTGAATTGGACAGGGAGTATTGCAATGTCTGGAACACATTAGTTTTTGAACCCCACCTGCATGGACAAGGTGGCTACATCATTTCGTGCTGGGAGGGCAGTCTCGCCTGACCTAACAGTGACCATGTCCAGGTTCCCACATAGTTCTCTATGCTAGCTGTCTCTAGTGATACCTGTGTGACCCCCAGTTCTGGGACCTAATCACTAACATGTGTGTGCATGTGTGATTTTTCACAATCGTTTTGTGTTTAAACAACTGAGTAATTTTGCATCATCTGAAAATTTGACCACCTCACTCATTATTCTCATTTCCAGGTCATGTATGTATTATGTTAAAAAGCAGCAGGTCCAGCCCAGATCCATGTGGTACTCTGTTATTCATTTTTCTCCATTGTGAAAATTGTTCATTTAGTCCTACTCTCTGTTTTCTGTCTTTTAACCAGTTTCTAATCCACAATAGTACACTTTTTAATTTCCTCCAGAGTATCTGATCAGGGACCTTGTCAAAGGCTTTCTGAAAATCCAGATATACTATATCAACTGGCTCACCTTTATCTACCTGTTTATTAATATCTTAAATAAAGATTAGTGAGACAAAACTTTCCTTGGCTAAATCCATGTTGACTTTCTCACAATAAACCAGAATTATCTACATAGTCAGTAATTTTGGTCTTTATAATGGTTTCTACCATTTTCCTGGTACTGGCTTCAGGGTTCCAGCCTGTAGTCTCCCGGATCACCCATGGAACCCTTTTTAAAATTGGTGTTACTGTCCAATCTTCATGTACCACAGATGATCGTTCACAGATTACTATTAGTAGGTCTGAAATCCCATATTTCAGTTCTTTCAGCAGCTTGGGATGTATACCATCTGGTCCAGATGATTTGCTATTCTTTAACATATAGCTGTATTACATCTTCCCAGTTTATCACAATTTGTTTTCATTTCTCCGACATATCACTTTTAAATGCCATTTCAGATATGGGTAACTTTCCTACATCTTGTTCAGCAAAGGCCAAACAAAGAATTCATTCAAACTCTCCTTTATGTCCTTGTCCTCTCTTAGTGCGCCTTTTATCCCTCTATCATTTAATAGTCCAGCTGACTCTAACTTGCCAATATTTATGTGGTGTGAGATTGGGGTGTCTGTGTGTGCATGTAATGTGGGACTGGGGTGCCTATGCATCTCTATAGTGTAGGGATTGGGTGCCTGTGTATTGCATGTGTATGGTGTGAGAATGGTGTGTCTGTGTGTGTGTGATGCAGGAATGCAGTGTGTGTGATGCAAGAGAAGGGGATGTCTGTATGGTAAAGTGATGGAGTATCTGTATGTGTGTGTGAGATATAAAGGTAGAGTGTGTGTGTGTCTGTATGGTGTAGTGATGAGGTTTCTGTGGGTGTGTGAGATGCAGGAGTGAGGTTTGTGTGTGTCTGTATGGTGTAATAATGGGATTTCAATGTGTGTGCATGTGTGTTTTTGGTGTGGGATTTCTGTATATTTTTGTGTGTGGTACGAGGTGGGGTAGATGTTTATGTGGTACAGGCATGGCCAGTGTTGACATGCCTGTGTTTGTGTGTGGTGCAGGAGAATATGAGGTAGGGTATGTGTGTGTGTATGACACAGAGGTGAAGTATGTGTATGTGTGATGCAGAAGTGGGGTACATGTGTGTCTGGATGATGTGGGCATGGGATGTTTGTGTGAATGTGATGAGGGAGTGGGTTGCATGTCTGTATGGTGGAAGAATGGGGTATGTATGTGTGTGTGTGATGCAGGAGTAGTGTGTGTGTGATACAAGGATGAGGGGGTGTTTGTATAGTATGGTGATGGGGATCAGTGTATGTGTGTGTGTGTGTGTATTTCTTTCTGTCTGCCTGTCTGTATGGTGTGATGATGGGGTGTCTGTAGAAGTGTGAGATGCAGGAGTGAAGTATGTATGTATCTATGTGGTGTGGGAATGGGGTGTCAATGTGTGTGCATGTGTGGTTGGGATTTCTGTATATCCTTGTGTATGGTGTGTGGTGGGGTAGATGTTTATGTGGTACTGGTATGGCCGGTGTTAGACATGCCTGTGTGTGTGGTGCAGGAGAATATGGTATGTGAGGTAGGGTATGTATGTGTGTATGGCACAGAGGTGGGTGTGTATATGTGTGATGCAGAAGTGGGGTGCATGTGTGTCTGGATGATGTGGACATGGGATGTCTATGGGGTATGTTTACTAAACTGCGGTAACATTCCTCGCGTTAGGTTCCCTGGATTCCCATATAAGGGAATAGGCGGTGCATCATATGGCAAGCTGGGTCAGTTAACGTGCGTTACAAGGCAGCTTAGGTTAACGCACGTTATAAGGCACGTTACAAGGCACGTCATAAGGCACTTTATGAGGCATAATACAAGGCACGTCATAAGGCACGTTATAAGGCACCTTAGCAGGCACAGTACAAGGCACGTGCCTTGTACTATGCCTAGTAAGGTTCCCTGTAACGTGCCTTATGACGTGCCTTGTAGACATCAAAAGGGTAGATAGAATGTGTCATATTCCTCCTCGATTCTCACCACCACCATAAATTTGTCAAATAGACAATATTTTGGTGGTGGTGAGAAGTGAGAAGGAATGTGACAAATTCTATCTAACCTTTTTGATGTCTTGGACATCTGCACCTTGCCCACTCACAATTGTAAATGACAGAGGTGTAAGGCAGGGATCTCCAAATCCAGCCATGGAGGGCCACAAACCAGTCAGGTTGGCAGGATATCTCTAATGCATATATAGCTCATGCAGATTCATTAGGGATATCCTAACAGGGACTCTATAGATCAACCAACAGTAAGGACTTGAGGGTTTATTTTATTATATTAAATTGCTAGCTCTCTGACTGGGAGCTCTTAAAAGGGTTTTTTTGTATATTTTTAAAGCAAGGTTACTTTTTTTTGGTGCTTTAGTGGAACTTTCCTTGAGCACAGTAGGTTTCTGAGCTGTAGTAACCTCCTCAGTTTTGGGAACTCCTAACACCTAATCAGGAGTTAGTGGGCCTGATTACCTGAGAGCAGCTGAGGCCCGCATAAAAGGCTCCAGTGCTCTGCCCTGTTGAGGCTTTCCTAACAGGGGCTCTATAGATCAACCAACAGTAAGGATTTGAGGGTTTATTTTATTATCTTAAATTGCTAGCTCTCTTACTGGGAGCTTTTAAAAGGGTTTTTTGTATATTTTTAAAGCAAGGTTACTTTCTTTTTGGTGCTTTAGTGGAACTTTCCTTGAGGACAGTAGGTTGCTGAACTCTAGTAACCTCCTCAGTTTTGGGAATGGCTAACATCTAATCAGGAGTTAGTGGGCCTGATTACCTGAGAGCAGCTGCGGACTGCATAAAAGGCTCCAGTGTCCTGCCCTGTTGAGGCTTTCCTAACAGGGGCTCTATAGATCAACCAACAGTAAGGATTTGAGGGTTTATTTTGTTATATTAAATTGCTAGCTCTCTGACTGGGAGCTCTTAAAAGGGTTTTTTGTATGTTTTTAAAGCAAGGTTACTTTCTTTTTGGTGCTTTAGTGGAACTTTCCTTGAGCACAGTAGGTTGCTGAACTCTAGTACCTCCTCAGTTTTGGTAACTGCTAATACCTAATTAGGGGTGTTAGAATCCATTCAAAGGTGATGATCTTAGACTTTAGGAAGACTAACTTTGTGAAGATGGGACAATACCTTAGGGAGTCGTTAGTGGGATGGGAACAGCTGGGGGATGTAGAAAAACAGTGGGTAAAACTGAAAGGGGATATTTTAAGGGCAACCAACCTTTTTGTTAAAATGGTAAATAAAGGTAAAAGGAAAAGGAGACCACTATTGTTTTCGAAAGAAGTAGCTGAAAAAGTGAAGAAAAAGAAGGAGGCCTTCATGAAATACAAGAGATCACAGAGAGAGGAAGACAGACATCTGTATTTGGAAAAACTTAGAGAAGCTAGCAAAGTAGTCAAGAAGGCAAAGATTCAAAAGGAGGAGGAAATAGCCAATGCAATAAAATGGGGGGATAAGACATTTTTCAGATATATTAGTGAGAAGAGGAAGGGCAAAAGTAGTATTGTCATACTCAAGAGTGCAGGGGAGGAATATATAGAAGCTGATAAAGTTAAAGATAAGGATAAAGCGGAATTGCTTAACAAATATTTTTGTTCTGTGTTCACAGATGAAGAACCAGGAGTAGGACCTCAGAAAACACCCACAAATAGGAACAAAAGCGAGGGACATCTTGAACAATTTTCAGAAGACTGTGTTCATGAGAAACTAACTCAACTTAAAGTAAACAAAGCGATGGAACCGGATGGGATACACCCTAGAATACTGAGGGAACTTGGGGACGTTCTAGCAGCTCCACTGACTGACCTTTTCAATGCCTCGTTGGAGTCGGGAGTGGTGCCAAAGGACAGGAGAGAGGCTCATGTGGTGCCTTTACACAAAAGCAGAAGTAAGGATGTGGTTGAAAACTACAGGCCGGTTAATTTAACTTTGGTGGTGAGTAAATAATTGGAAATGCTGCTGAAAGAGAAAATAGTGAGTCCAGCGGATTACAGGATCCGAGGCAGCATGGATTCACCAGAGGCAGGTCTTGTCAGACAAATCTGATTGATTTCTTTGACTGGGTGACCAGGGAGTTTTACCGAGGGAGAGCCCTAGATGTGGTGCATTTAGATTTCAGTAAAGCCTTTGACACTGTTCCTCACAGGCGACTTATAAACAAACTGAGCACCCTATGGATGGACCCTAAAGTTACTGCTCGGGTTAGAAATTAGTTGGGTGGGAGGCGACAAAGAGTACAGGTAAATGGAGCTCACTCTGAGGAGAGGGATGTTACCAGTGGTGTGCCCCAGGGATCTGTCCTTGGTCCAATTCTTTTTAACATCTTTGTTAGTGATATAGCGGAAGGGCTGTCAGGTAAGGTTTTCCTCTTTGCAGACGATACCAAAATCTGCAATAGAGTAGACACCCAGGAAGGTGTAGATAACATGAGGAGGGATCTAGCTAAGCTTGAAGAATGGTCTAGAATTTGGCAGCTGGGATTTGATGTTAAAAAATGTAAGGTCATGCATTTGGGCTGCAGCAATCCAAGGGAGCGATATAGTATAGGGGTGAAGTACTTTTGTCCACTAAAGAAGAGCGGGACCTAGGCGTGGTTGTGTCTGATGATCTTAAAGTAGCTAAACAGGTAGAAAAGATGACAGCAAAGGCTAAAAGGATGCTTGGGTGCATACGGAGAGGAATGGCTAGCAGAAAAAAGGAGGTGATAATGCCTCTGTATAAGTCTTTGGTGCGACCTCATTTGGAGTATAGTGTGCAATTCTGGAGACCGCATCTTCAAAAGGATGTGAACAGGATGGAGTCGGTGCAGAGGGTGGCTACTAAAATGATTTGTGGTCTTCATTATAAAGCATATGAGGACAGACTGAAGGATCTTAATATGTACATCTTACAGGAAAGGCGGGATAGAGGTGATATGATTGAGATGTTTAAATACCTCCGTGGCATAAATGTTCAGGGAGAGAGCCTCTTTGGATTGAAAGCAAGTTCTGCTAGGAGGGGACATGGGATGAGGTGAAGGGAGATAGATTCAAGAGTGATATGCGGAAATATTTCTTTACGGAAAGAGTAGTGGATCCGTGGAATAGTCTCCCAGTAGAGGTGGTAGAGATGAGGACAGTAACTGAATTCAAAAAAGCATCGGACAAACACAGAGGCTCTCTAAAGGTAAAAGGGGACTGTTGTAGTTGTTGATATGGAAGGACAGACTAGATAGGCCATGTGGTCTTTTTCTGTCATCATATTTCTATGTTTCTATAATCCCGAAAACGTGCAGGGTTGCGGACTTCCAGGACTGGATGTGAGTCGCTCTGTCCTTGAACGTCAGTGTACTAACCAGTAGGCTATACCTCTATGGCTTGTTGCACAGCACTGGCTGGGTACAGACGGACTGCAGGTCACCACACAAACCGTCTGCTCTGTGTGCCAGGATAGGGTGACCCCACCAGCACCCATGATGCATTGCATATGCACAACAGTGGCCTACAGCTGACCACCAAATGGGGTCTGCACCTCACCGGTACAGCAGCGTGGTAAGACGGACTGACAGTGCGTGATACTGGCACAGAGTAGCTACAGACCATGCCATTGTGCAGGTTCCATGTTCACCGAGGGATAGGATGGGTGCCCAGCACTAGGTCCACAGTAAATGTGGTGCTAGAGATAGGTCCTACTGCACATCCTCATCACTACCAGTGTGTGACAGGTGCTTCTACCAGTGCAACCGAAAGTACTTCTGTTACCATCTGGGTTCTGCAGTCACATGTGATCCTGTGGGACTGGACACCACTCAGATTAGTGAGTATGCAGTGTCAAGGTCTGGCTATCAGGGCAGGGCAGGGCAGGGCAGGGCAGGGCAGGGCAGGGGTGGGGTGAGGTGGGGGGCTAGACTCACATGAGGTTTAGGTAGCACTGCCTCTATGGGTCTAAGTGGCATGCACTATATACCCCAATGGGCCCACAATCACCCATATTGTAGATGAGGGTGTGGGGGACAGGTGCCTGCACCCTGTTGAATAGCTGTAATACCAGCAGCCACAGTCTTGCTGGCCAATGACAGCCCTCCAGGGATGATGGGCCCGAGCCATACATGTGACTGTGGCAGACCAGCACTGATGCTTGGGGTGGGCATGGGAAGGCCCCATCCCATAGTTTTCCATCTGTCATCCCAATCAGACTGCACCTGCAGTATCCTACCGGGTGGTCCCACCATGCACAGGCTAACTGCAGACAGCCCACTAGCCAGTCCATAGTGCATGCTCATGGGGGAACCCTGTGCACCAAGATATGGGATGCACAGCACAAACACCAAGCAGGTATCTCCATGATTGGGCCCCAGAACCAGGAACACACAGGTATCACTAGAGACAAATAATGTGTGGCACTAAGTGGGAACATGGACATGCCATGGTCACTGCTCGGTCAGAGTGAGAGCGACCTACCAGTGTGACATGCTGTGGCCACCCTACCCATGCAGGTGGTGGTCGAGCACTACAGTGTCCCAGCCATTGCCCTCCACCCTGTGCAGATGCATCCTGGCCAATCTGCCCTGTCTGTGCCATACCCACCATAACTTGCTCCTCATTATGCGCATTTGCAGGCTAACGCTGGAAACAGTGTGAGCAATGTGGGCTCAGTGCGGTGTTGGCAGATGCAAAACAATGGATAGACATACACACACTCCCACACCTATCTCAGCATTGTGCAGAGATAGAGTTGGTTGACAACCCTGCCTACCACACTGGTCTTGAGCACAGTGCCGACAGTGCTAAATTGTGCAGGGGGTAGTAGTAGTGCTCTGGTGATAACTGCAGCTCTGTGCTGGGGCCAACAGCCTGACACTCCATGAGGCTGTGGATAGTGGAGCCCGTGAAAGTGGATGTTTGTACCCCTGTGCACCGCTGCGTTGGGGTTTGCACATGTTGTTGTGGCTGCATTGTGGGATAAAACTATAGGGTGATGCTCTGCAGGATCCACAGATGGGACTTGAACCTTCTGCTCTTGGACATACTGGCTGAGTGTATTGCACCACACTGTTGCCACAGCAGCATAGTGGTCCCTGGGGCTACCCTTACATTCCCCAGCCAGACCTCTTCTGTTGCACTGAACACCACGTACTGGTACAGGGAATGGGCTAGGTCCACTGCAGGTGGATGCCATTACTACCTCCAGCACAAACACCCCCCCTGCCATGCCGTAATGACCATATGCTGTTGGTGCCAGTGGTGTGCAGTCCTAGGCCATCCAGGGGGCAGGTAGGCGGTTGCCTAAGGTGTGGGTTCTGGGGTAGGGGTGCCTACATAGCTGTCCATGCTTCCCACGGCACTGCCTGTCAATGTTATGTGCCCCTTGGGGTTCCTGCTGGTTAATGTCCCATGGATGGGACACTGTGGGACACAGACTCATGGGCATGTTTGACCCTGGTCTGTTGCTGTCTTGCTGGTGTCCATTTTCCATGTTTCTATATGCCACCTAGGCAACTGCCTAGTCCACCCGTGCCTCAGTTGCCCCCACTGTATGTCCTGCCTGCAGTCCCCCTATGCCCCATTTGCACCATCACCATAGTGGCCCATTGTACATTGCCACTATGCTGTTGCTGCAGATGGAACACTACTATCACCTTTCTTGGGCTCCCTGCCTATGCCCTACATTGCTGACACTGATATGGTTTCTCTCTCCTGCAAATTTGCATCTAACGGCAGGTTTTCATTCGCGGTAGGATTCAGCCCTTCAGTTCAGCACGTTAGTGTGCAGGGAGCCTCTCCACGCCCACTCCCCGCCCATTGACCCCATTTGACCATCACACATGTACTATCCACCCACAAATGCACATGTAACAACTAGACGAGTTAGAGAAGTGTACATAGTATAAAGTTAGCTTGTACATAGTTTTCCCGGTTTATTCCATGTTTAATATCCTGTTTCACTGTAAACTCAATGTTGCCTGTATGCATTGTAGTATGTTTCTGTTCGATGTACACCGCGCTGATTGTAATAGCGCGGTATAGAAGAAATGTTAAATAAAATAATAAATAAAATAAGCTCTCCGCCCTCTCTCCTCCCTCTGCAGTGTCTACCGCGCTGCGGAACACTTCCGCCCGGGTTGTAACATTGCCACGCATTAACATTACATTACCGTGCATTAATGTTATATAACGTGCGTTAACCTTACCTACCGCGCGGTCTGTAACGTTACCGCAGTTTAGTAAACATGCCCCTATGTGTGCATGTGATGAAGAAGTGGGGTGCATATCTGTCTTTATGGTGTGAGAATGGGGTGTTTGTGTGTGATGCAGGAGTGGAGTGCATGTGATGCAAGAGTGGGGCTGTCTATATGGTACAGTGACGGGGTATCTATGTGTGTGATGCAAGGGTGGAGTATGTGTGTCTATATGGTGTAGTAATGGAGTGTCAATGTGTGTTCATGTGCATGTGTGGTATGTAGTTGGGATTTCTGTATATCTCTGTGTGTGGTGTGGGGTGTGGTAGATGTTCATGTGGTGTGAGACATGCAGGAGCCCCAGGCAGAATATGGTGAAGGATCCCATAAGTCTGCTGCAGGCTATGCCTCCTTCTGCTTAAGGCAAGCTCAGGGTTCCCTGTGGCATGGGAGCCAAGGGCAATTGCCCTGCCACATTCTAATGCTATCTCTGACACACAAATACAGACCCTGTCTCTCCACACATTTATTTATTTAACATCTTTTCTATATCATCTTTTACAAGTCAAGATGGCTTACAGGGCACTCAGTGACTATAACATTAAACAAGAGTAAACAATGCGTGCATTACCTTTAACATTAATATATTGGTTGGGGTTTAAAGATTCAGGGAGTAACAAGTAATAACCCATGCACACACACACACACACACATGCATGTATGCACATGCATGTATACACACACACACACACAGTTAGAGCACAGACATGGTAACTAAAAGACCAGGGTCCGATACCCACGGGTATACCTTGTGGTCTTAGGCAAGTCAACTAACTCTCCATGGCCTCAGAAGAATCCAAGTTATTATCATTCCTGTTTAATGTACATTACCAAGTTGTAATCTGCTTTGACTAAAATGAAAAAGCGGTATACACCTGTTAAATAATTAATAAACACAAACATACCTATCTTCTATACATTGCCCCAAACACACATAGTAACATAGTATACAATGGCAGATAAAGACCAGTATGGCCCATCTAGTCTGCCCAGCAAGGTGGCAAGTATAGGTGCACCTGCTGCGCTATGCAGGTCACCCCTCCACATGCTTTTGTTTAGGGGTGTACCCACCACTCCATGTAGGTAACCCCTATTTGTTGAGATATAAGAGATAGTTAAGTTCATTTTGATTTATCCTGTTGCTATAAATGGATCCACTGTGTCTGTCTCATTCCATTTCGAATTCTATCACTGTATTTGCCCCCTTTGCCTCCAGACACATAAATGCATACATACATCCCCTGCCTCCCCCCCATTTGCATTTTTCTCCCTACACACATATACCCTCTTCCCCCTCACCTCAGCCATGTGCATCTAACCCATACCCAGACACACAACTATACTGTTCCTCACTCACCCCATCCCATGCAAACATAGTTCCCCCAGATAGGCATATCTTACACCTACACTCTGTCTCCCCACACACATCCTACTGCCCCCCCTGCACACATTAATACATATGCACATCCTTCACCCGATACACGCACACACACATATCACTCCCTCACATCCACACCCCTCATGCCCTGACATACCTCCACACACCTCACTCCCTCACACACACACACACACACACACACACACACACACACACAGACTATTTTGCATTCACATATTCCAGCTCCCCCCAAACACATCCTTCATCCCTAGAGACACTCGTATTCTCATCCATCATTGGCTTCTAGGCATACACAAGCACATATCCAGATACACACATATACACACTCAATCACAGACCTGCACACAGGCACCCTGTTGCTCCTAAACACACAAATATATACCCTTTCCCTTCAGACACACATATGCACACATACACCCCAACCCAAGCCTCTCAAACACAAATACACACACCCTTACCCTCCAGACCCAAACATGCATACTCACAGTTGCTTCTTTGCTAGGATACTCTGCATAGCATTCCTTTAATGGACCACTACCCTTATAGTACCAGCATACCTCAGACATGCAAGGGCTGTTTTTACCTGTAAGAGCAGTTCTGAAGATTCTGGATTCAACGTAAACAGAATGACTGTGTGCCTGCAGATCTATAATTATATAGACAATCCATAATTCTGCAGCCATTCCCTGTAGTGCTCCTCATTATCAAGCCTCTCAGATCATGTATAAGTTGTGTGTGCCCCAACAATTATGTCTGAATAGGAACAAAAAGCCAATTGCTGAGAAGTATCCACCATGCTTGAGTTGGATGCCAGTCTTGAAAAGGATCTCATCCATGAATTGATATACTATGGCATTATCCTGCCCCTATTAAGTTACTCATAGCATTTTTCCTTTCATATGTTACCTCTTCTTTCTCTTCTTTCTAGTAGGCTGAAGATATGTCCATGTATGGCATGTACCTGATTCAGCAACTGAGATGCTGGTCCTTTATGTTCCTAATTGGTCTTTAAGGTCAGAGATAGAGAGAGCTTTGGTGGTTCCCTTGCATAAGACGTTGAGAAAAATAGTACATCAGAACTGATCCTTTTCTGTTCAGGCACCTGTTCTGTGGAATGTGCTGCCACAAGACTTGCATCTTCAAAGCAATTTCTGGTTGTTTAGGAAGGCATTCAAAAATTTCTTGTTCTTGAAGGTCTTTGGGGAAGGGATGGGGGCTTAAATTGATGGTTGTGTTATGAAATTTGATGGGTTAAGGGATGGGCTGAATAGAGTGGGGAATAGGAGATTGTAGGGTGTTATATGTGATTTTATGTGTATTGACTTGTACACCTATCTAGGCGGAAGCTCTGTAGTGTGATTTATAAATGTCCCTAATAAATAAAATAAATAATTAAATGTTGAGGAACCTCTTGCCACAGATATTTCAAATTGCTTTAGTAAATACAAGTTCACTGCTGCCATAACAGGAATTCCCAAGGTCTCAGCTCCAGATGATCTCCACAAAGTTGTTGGAGCAACAGGTTGTGTTATGTTTGCTACAGAAAGTAGAGCTGAATTAATGTCTTTTCACCAGCTCTTGTGCTTATCCTTGATTCCTTGTACCTCACTCCCATCGATGCTAAAAGAATAATATATAGCTCACCATCCATTGCCACTAGCAGTCACCAGTCACCATGGCTGCCTATCTGATCAGCTGGATCTTTGGACTCTTCTATTACTGTTTCCAAGCATTATGCTCTTAGCACTTTTTTTGGTGCCTTTACTCTTGTTTGTGCAAGCCTGTGTTTTGCAGGGTGTCTCCACTTCCTTTTGGTTTACTGCCAGCTCATGTGCCAGCCCTTGGAGGAATCTTTTTTCCTCTGGCACTGCTGGCATTATGGGGTGGCCAACAAGCAAATTGCCCTGGGCCCCCATGCCATAGGGAGCCCTACGTCTGCCTCAGGTTGAAGGAGGCATAGCCTGCAGGTGAGTTTTGGAGTCCCCCTTGCCAGTTTCTGCCCTGTCTACCATTGGCCCTGGCCCTAGTCAATCCCTTGCCCAGAAAAAATGCACCTGTCTATGGCTCCTGCTTCTGCCTAATTGGTTTTCCTGTGGCCAAGAATCCCGACTCTGTAGTCCTCAAGGGCTACTAACATGGAAACTCCCAATAACCAATGTTTGAGAGATAAGACCCTGATGAGCAATGAGAGCTGCTGGTGTCTTGGAAGTTGCTGTTGAGTAAACTCAAGCCAGACAGGGCAGCCATCCTCTAAATATTTCTTACTTCAAAAAAAGGTGGGCATACACAGATACAGTGGAATTATGAAGGCATTTTTATCACTATGCTTTATGCAATCTCTTTTTAGGGCAAAATATTTCCTTCCCTGGTGTGTGTGTGCTACATTGCTTGATATTTTCAGGGATGATCTAACCCAAGGCTTCTCAACCCAGCCTCTGGGCACACCCAGTCAGTTTGGTTTTCAGATATCTACAATAAATATGCATGAACTAGATTTGCATATAATAGAGGCAGGGCATGCAAATCTATCCCATGCATATTCATTGTGTATTTTCTGAAAATCAGACTGGCTGGGCGTGTCCTGAGAACTGGGTTGAAAACCACTAGTCTAACCCGACTACAGCCTTTGTGGTCAAATGAATCATAGTAGGAGTGTTGAGAGAGAGAAGGAACCCAACTTGGAAATACAGAGAGTGAGACCCATTATGCATGATGCCATAATGTGTCTTTTGGCAGTAAAGTCTTTTGAAGTGTCACTTTTATGGATGTATTAACTACCTCATTCTTAACCACACTGCATGTAAGTAAATAAATGGCAGCAGCGAGCTCTTTCAATGCTAATTCAAGCCGGCTGGCTCTCAACATCTTCCTGTCAACTGATAGGTTATTATTGATAAACCAGCAGTCCAAAGTACATCAGTAGGGCAGAAGCAAATTGATGATCATGTTGTTCAGATGCAAACTATAATTCTTAATCCATGCTAATCTCTATCTGGTGAATAGGTTTTAATGCACAGCTCTCTTCAAACAAGCCCTGAATCTGGCAGGGTTTGGTCAGAACAATTTGTAAGCTCATTTTATTTACAGTATTTTTACATTGCCTATCATCACACATGAAGAGATCACCGAAATCTGGTTAGTAGAGAGTGACATTGTTCTCATTAATCAATTGGAATGTCACGAGTATGATATCTTTTATCATTCACAGAGTGGTAAAAGCAGCGGGGAGGTCCTTTTACTTACAAATAAGTATCGTGGATTTGCACAAATTAACTCTGAATGCAAGGGATGCTGTGCAATTATTTTCATTAAGAATACATGTCTAGCCTGTTGTCTATTATATAGACCCCCCAACAGTAGGGCATAATGGCCTGTCTTTTATATTTGACACTATTCTCTCAGAGAATTTGGATATATCTAAGCTGCTCATGTTAGGAGATTTCAGTCTCTCAATTTCCAAGCAAGAATTGAATAGAGATACAAAATATTTTCTTATTTCCATGCAAGTATGTGATTAAGTATAGATCGTAGGTGATCCATCTAATAAAAAAGATAATATATGAGACCTCATACCATAAAAATTAGGTACCAATCAAACGACTGCTACTACTTATCATTTGTATAGCGCTACAAGGCATACACAAATCAAATCTACATTCTTAATAACACTAATTTGCTGGTCAGATCACTGTTTACTGATTTTTTTTAAATCTTATTGATGGAGCAGACACCTAGATTCATGGCCATTATGCAAAGATGTGTGCCATTTAGCAAGGATTCATTTGTGTATAAAATAATCAGAGTAGCATAGTAACATAGCAAATGATGGCAGATAAAGACCAGTATGGTCCATCTAGTCTGCCCATTAAGATGGCAGGAGTAGGTGCAGCTGCCACTCTGTGCAGGCCACCTCTCCCCATGTCTTTGTTTAGGGGTGAACCCACCGCTCCATGCAGGACACCCCTATTTGTTGAGAAATTAGATGGTTCAGTTTATTTTGATTTTATCCTGTTACTGTAAAGGGATCCACTGTGTCTGTCCCATGCCATTTTGAATTCCGTCACTGTGTTTGCCCCCACCACTTCCATCGGGAGGGCATTCCAAGCATCCATCACCCTTTCAGTGAAAAAGTATTTCCTGACATTGCCTTTCAGTTTACCCCCTTGCAGCTTCATGTTATGGCCTCTAGTTTTACAGCTTCTCTGTCTTTGGAAGAGGTTTGTTGTTTATTATTTCTCTTTAAGTATTTAAAGGTCTGAATCATATCTCCCCTATCCTTCCTCTCCTCCAGAGTGTACATATTTAGGTCTTCAAGTCTCTTCTCAAAAGGCTTCTGACACAGGCTCCAAAACATTTTGGTCACCTTCCAATGAACAGTTTCCAGTCTTTTTACATCCTTTGTGAGATATGGTCTCCAAAACTGAACACAGTATTCCAAGTGAGGCCTCACCAGTGACTTGTACAGTAGCATAAGTACCTCCTCCTTTCTGCTAGTGATTCCTTATGTATGCAGCCCAACATCCTCCTGGCTTTTGCCACCGCCTTACTGCACTGTTTTGCCACCTTGAGATCTTCAGAAATAATCACACCAAGGTTCTTCTCCTGGTCCGTGCACACCAACCTCTCGCCCCCTATCGCATACATTTCCCTTGGATTTATGCTACCGAAGTGCATGACACTGCACTTCTTTGCATTAAATTTTAATTGCCAAGCATTAGACCATTCTTCCAGCTTTTGTAGATCTTTCCTTATGTTAACCACTCCCTTGGGGGAGTCCACTCTGTTGCAAATTTTCATGTCATCTGCAAAAAGACATACCTTTCCATTCAGTCTTTCAGCAATATCACTCACAAATACATTGAACAGTGCTGGGCCCAGGACCGAACCCTGGGACACCCTGCTAATCACTCTCCTTTCATCCGAGTGAGCTCCATTTACCATCACCTTCTGTCGTCTGTCAGTCAACAAATTTCTGATCCAGTTTGCATTCATTGCCTTGATCCTTTTCCTAGTGATAGTTTGAAATGTCTTGGTGGAAGGATAGCACACAGCAGTGCAGCAGGCAGCTGCAAAGCCACTGACCATGGGGATCCCCCATAGGAGAAATACAGCCCCATGGTATAACCTTGACCTTTACATTAGAGAGAAAATGGAGATGGCTTAAGGGATCAACAGAGCGCACAGAGAATCAGCAAGCACTAGAAACCTACAGAAAGGCAGTTGAGTGTAGTTAGCAGGACTACATAGCTAATAAACTTCAGCGCTCATTGAACTGGCCCTTGTAAAGATACCATAATGTTGCTTTAAGTCTGGAAGTTTTCACCCAATGTTTAAATAAAAGGAGGAGACAATGAAGTGGAACATATGCATTTGCTCCCCATGTCTTAGCGAGACTCCCACAATTTGGGGGGAATTTGGATAAGCTGGAGTAGACAAAGTCAGCAATAAGTTTATGGTTTTTAACATCACCAGTCCCCCACTTGACTCATGCCTTTCAAGATGAATTACGATAACACATATGGAGGGTCAGAGATGACTCCCTCCTGATGCAACAAAGTGTCAATGCATATACCTAAACCTTCACATTTAACCATAAGCCACTGTTGAGTCAGGAGGGAGTTTTTCTAGATCTTTGATGGTTTGGTGCTGGTCCATGGCCTGATTAAGTAGCCGGGACATGTTAGCCCACAGGTACTGAGATTCTTTTCTCCCTCACTGACGTGATATTTGGATTATCTCTAGTTGTTGATAGGGGTAGAATGATGATTTTTTTGGATATAAATGATATAGTTTATCATTCTGTGTGATTGCACTGAGAGTTAATTGATTCCCTAAGGGGAATGTCTGGGCCATCTGGATGGCCCCGAGCAGGATGGGCCCATTTGGACCCAATTCTGCACTGTAGGAGCAAGACAACCATGTAGATGCAGGATCGGGCCCTTGGATGGCCCGGCGTGCTCCTGCATCGCCATGAGGATGTCTTCCTTGTGGCACAACCTGCCCGCTGCCTTTGTGATCCCCGATTCCCTGCTGCCCAACCATGATGGGAGCTACTGGGGCCAGAATTAAGCAACTGGGACTCACCATGAGTGTCCCTTTGCTCTGGTCTGGGCCTGCCAGCTAGGATCAGAGGGGTGCCCCGCTCCTATTCCACCTCCGAGGTGGAATAAGCAGGGAGTCTCCCCGGTGATCCCTGGATGTACAGGGCCGTCACTGGAATTGGCCCTGTACTTCCAGGGTTTGGGCCTACCCACGCTCCGCTCACCCTCTGCCCCTGTGCTGCCCCCATTCTCTACAGCATTACAGTGCTTTGTGCATGCAGGGGGGCCAGGAGGTGGCATACAGTGAAGTCGGATAGTGGGAATGCACGTCCCGGCGGGATATGCAACCCCGCTATTTGCCTTACAGAATCGGGGCCATAATGTCTCTCAGCACCTTTATACCAATGACATTATATGCACTATTTTCTGTTCAGGAGGATGTATAATCATCAACAGTAATTAAAGGTTTTCTTGCCATAACACAATGCTAATGATGGCCCTTCAGTTTACTTGTCAAAACTCTTTATAAACTGTGGGCCATCCTTTAGTTTTCCAGCAGTGCATAAAATAGGGGATGCAGAACTATCAGCTAAACTCAAATTTCATTATTTAGGGGTTTATTTATGAATGAATGTTTCAGTCACACATAAAAGGAACATAAAGTGCAATTGATGCACTGTCTGTACCTTCTCTTTCAGGAAGATGACTTCCAGATAGTATTTCAAACATTATTACAGCCCAGTTTAGATTGATGTAATATTATATTTCAAGGATAGCCCGCTTTCAAATGGTGGAGAACTCTGCAGCAAGGCTATTACTTAAACACTCTAGGTTTGAATATGTGACTCCAATGCAGTGGTTCCCAAACCTGTCCTGGGGGCTCCCCAGCAGGTGCATTTTCAGAATATGCAGCAGATAGATTTGTGTACAATGGAGGCAGTGCAAATCTCTCTTATGGATATTCGTATTGAATATCCATAAGAATTCGTGCTAGGAAGCCCCCAGGTCAGGTTTGGGAACCACTGCCCCGATGTTAATTCACCTTCACTGGCTCCCACTGGATGCCTGAGTAAAGTATAAAGCAGCAATGACAATTTTCAAAATTAAGCAGGGCCTATCTGCTGAGATAATTTCTTCTTTATTCATCTGACTGTCCCCTGAGACAATGCCCCAAAATACATTTAGGGGGTCAATCATTGACTATGGGAAGGAACCTGACTTGAAAAAGTCAGGGCTTTTTCAATATATGTCTCTAGTATTTGGAATACACTACTGAATGAGTTGAGAGCAGTGTCAGATATTGCTGTTTTTAGGAGATAACTCAAAATGCACCATGAGGTGTGATCAAAAAATATCAAGATTTGTTGTGTAGCTATATAACGATACTTCGCACCACGATGCTATTAAGCATGCAGTGACCTAGTGATATGCTCTGCATGTGCAGAGTAGCGTGGCTGCAGCACACCTTTTTTAATTATATGATGTTTGATATTATGTAAAAACTGTTTGCCTGATTTATGATGAGTGAAAAAAATTGAGCAGCAAATTTGCATTAAAATTCTACCAGAAACTTGGAGATTCGTGCAGAGGGACTTATGACAAGTTACAGCAACGGGGTCATTCTGAGCCACGAATAGCTGGGACGTCCATCCCCGCTATTCATGAAGGCTCCTGCGGGGAAGGGATGGTGGGGAAGGGGCAGCCCAGGGGCTGATTCTGGGCGGGCAGTGGGAGGTCGCTGGCCCTAGATGTACTGGGCTGATTCTAATGAGGTGGAATATCTTCCCTGGACATGAAATTTTCAAGAGCCCAGGGTGCAGATGGGACAGGGGGGCCAGGGGAAATTCACTGCAGCCTGACCCTGGTCTTAGGAAGCCAGGTCCGTGGTCAGGTTGCGGGGAATAAACTCCTTTTTTCAGGAAGCCAGCATTGCGGCTTTTAAATGGAGCTGTGGTGCCATGGTAACATGATGCCATGGCACCGCGGTTCCATTTAAAAGCCCTGATTGTCGGCAGGTCATCTATGTGCAGGCCAGACTGAATCGCAGTTCTGGTCTACACATACATGACAGATCACGATTATGATCCCACGGGGCTAGACGTGCCCTGCGAGATCAGAATCATGGTCTAAGTGTATGGCAATGAATGCATGAGTTGGTCTTGAATTTATGACTGCTATAAATGTTTCCTAGAGGGTTGCCAAAGTGTTGACAGTGACAAATGTTCTGGAAGGCCATCCATGAGCAGGAATGAAGACAAAATTGAAGCAGTGCATGCCACAATATGCTCAATTTGTCGATTGACTATCAGGGAGCTTGCTGAGGACATGGACATCAGTTTTGTGTCAGTACAGGGCATGCATACAAACCAACTTTCTTTACCATCCCCTTCACAAGCTCATCTAGAGCAAACATGTCATGCCGCCTTCTTTTTTCTTGGACCATCATTGTGGAATGCCTTACCATCTTCCCTTTGGTTGGAACCCTCATACCAGCAATTCAAGGCGTCGCTAGACACACTTATTCCACCAGGCTTTTGATCTCTCTTCCCCTTCCCCCACCTGATCTCTTTTTTAACACATAAACTTTCTACATGCTAACCCTGCTAAATCCTCCATGATTTGGTTCTCCTTTGGACTTCCTTCTCCCAGCTTGTCTCCTGTTATGTCTTCCCGCTCCATCCCCCTGGTCCCGACCCTCTGTTATCTGGGCGTCACTTTGGACTCTTCCCTCTCGTTTCATCAACACATCTCTTCTGTCGTACGTACCTCTTTCTTCCATCTGCGTCGAATAAGGGCTGTTCAATCGTTTCTTCCCCTTCCCTCTGTTGTCACCCTCGTCCTGTCTCTGGTAATGACCCGATTAGATTATTGTAACGCCATCTACGCAGGCCTCCCTCTTCCCAGCTTCGTCGTCTCCAATTAGTACAAAACGCTGCTGCCTGTCTCATCACTTGCTCCCCAGCTCGTTCTCACATGTCTCCCTGCCTCTTCACCCTCCACTGGCTCCCGGTTAAGTTTCGGTTCATCTTTAAAGTGCTCATTTTCTCGCACAAGGCTCTCTACAGCAGCACTCCCCAATACCTGGCCGACATCATTCACCTCCAGCCCTCTCCATGTCTTCTCCGCTCGGCCCATGGTAATTGTCTCTTTCTTCCTCCCCCTGCCCAGGCCCATCTGGAACTCACCCATCACTCCACCTTTTTCTTTTTAGGTCCTGCCCTGTGGAATTCGCTCCCTTAATCTCTTCGTATGGAACCGTCCTATCCCCGCTTTAAAGCTCTCCTCAAGACTCATCTCTTCTGTCAGGCCTTCGATCTCCCTCCCCATACCGATGGTGTCTTATCCCCCAGCCGCGCTCCCCACCCCTCATAATGCCTCCCCATATGCCCGCTTCCCACTTTTCCTTTCCTCTTCCCCTCTCTCGTCCTCTCGCCCCTCTTTGGGCCTTTTCTGCCTTTTATCTTATTAACTGTCTCTCCCTGTCCTATTGGTTTTTTGGCGTTCCTTTCTGACTTTGTTTTCAGTAGCCTTACCTTTTGCATTGTACACCGCCCTGATGCTCCGGCCTGGGCGGTTTATCAAATTCTACAAATAAAGATAAAGATAAAGATAATGGAGTTCTTTTCTTTTTCTGCAGCATTAGTATATTTTATTTTATTGTAAACCGCTCTCAGGCTTCGGCAAGGGCGGTATATAAAATGTGAAATAGAGATAAAGATAAAGATTCTTACTGTCAGTTTAGGGATGAGATGTGTGTCTGCAAAATTTGTGCCTAAACTCGTGTCCCCCAACCAAAAAGAAAATTGACTGTCTGCAGCCAGAGAGTTGTTGGAATGCATTGAAAATGACTCAGATCTCATCAAAGAAATTATTACTGGTGATGAATTATGGGTTTATGGTTATGACCTGGAAAAGGAAGGAGATTTGATGACTTGGAGACCATTAAGTAAAATTTGACACAGCAAGCTTCACAGCATGATGAAAGAGGCATTTTAAAATTGTTTTTGGCAGAGGCAGGAACACTGGAGGAAGTGTGTTTTATTGGAAGGGGACTGAGTGCAATAACTGTCATTGTTATACTTCTTGTGTTATTTTTTATCCTTCTTGTCTTACAGATACCATACAACAGTAACAGATGGTCCGGATTGTCAGCACTCATTTGGCTTTTGGACTGAACAGTTTGCAAGGCCTAGAAGGTTAGGCTCCCTCACTTAGGCCTGATGGCACATGATGTATGAATGTCATGACTAGGCCTAAGAGGAATGCAATGGGACCATCACATCTCTTTCCTGTACTGACTGCTGGTCAAGTTGGTGTCCTCTGAGATTTTTGGGAGCAATGACCTGAGTGTCAGCCAACGTATAGCATGTGCTCAGCCCATCACCGATGCCCTGCACCTATATCATGTAATTGCCAAACATCCCATACCATCAGCTTTATCAGTCCCATCTCAGGACAAATAAATATGTTTAGTTGTTCCTGGAATTTTTTATAAACCCAGGCCATGAGGCCATCGAGCCCTCGTGTCTTATCGGTGGCTAAGCCCTGAATAACCCCCTGTACTTCTTCCAAACTTCCTCTACCCTGACCTCCCCCTCCTGACTATATAAGGTGCCATAGAACTCCTGGAACACCATGCGATTATCCTCATCCCCTTCCACCCACTCCCTTACCCTCTTCTCCACCCTGGTCACCTCCTGATGGGCCCTCTGCACCTTAAGACTGAGGGCCAACAACTGGCCCAGCTTGTCCCCATGCTCGTAGAAGCACTGACGTATGCATTATAATTGAAAAGCGAGGTCCTCCAACTGAATGGATTGCACTGCCATGTTTGTCTGTTCAAACTTTCTCCATGCACCATGTTCCCCCCCACGGCATGTGCCTGCTCTAGGACCTTGACCCGATCAAGCCCCTGTTCGAACATCTGCTTCCAGTGCCACTTCTGTCGTGCTACCCACATGATGAGCCTCCTCCGAAGATATGCCTTAAAGACATCCCACACTGTGACTAAACAAACTTCTCCCGTATGATTAATGATGAAATACTCCCAATATCTTACTCCAGTGAAGTAACCACCTCTCTCACCCTGAGAAGACTGTCATTCATTCTCCAAAAGCTCTTGCCCCTTTGGTGGCCCCAACCACTCACCTCCATCCAGACCAGACCATGGTCTAATCATGTAATGGGTTCATACTTGATATGGGTCAGGTCCGCAAACATATCATGACTGACCAACAGCAATCAAGACACAAATATGTGTGGTGCGAGGGGGAAAAATAGGAATAAGACCGGCCTCTGGGGAAACTCACCCATCCATCAATTGCAAAATATGCATGAGCCCCTTCAGCTGTTCTCTGTCCAAATGAGGATTAAGTATCACGTTAAAGTCACCCCCTATAACCTGATCATCTTTTTCAAGTTCAAATACGGGACACTCAATCAAGCCAGGGGGTCAAAGTTAAGAAAAATAAAAATTATGTTTATAATTACAGTTTTAATTTTAAACCCAAAATTTTAAACTTTATTTACAAATGTGCCAATTGGGCCTACATGTTGTACTTCTCTACAGAATAAATTTTCTTCAAAATAGCAACATTTCCACTAAGATCATTAAAAACATTTTGGGCAACTCAGTTAAAAAATGTACTTTACAGTCATTACACATTTGAGAGTCTCTACATGCAGTTGTTTTTTCTGTTTGTGGTGTAGGGATGGGGTGCCTGTGTGCATGGAATGAAGATAAGGTGTTAATGTGTGTGTGTGTGTGTGTGCCTGTATATCCATGTGTGCTGCAGATGTGGTGTTTGTGTGCTTGTGGTGAGAGTGCTGTGTCTATATTTCTGTTGTGGTGCAGGAGTGGAGTGTCTTTGTGTGGGAGGGTGCAGGCATAGGGTGGTGTGTGGTGTGGAAGTAGGGTGTCTGTGTGTTCATTGTATGAGGGCAAAGGGTCAATGAGTGTGTGTGTTGTGTGGAGATGGATTATCTGTGTGTGTTGCTTTGGGGGTGTGGTTTGGTGTGATGTGGTAGTGGGGAGTGTGTGTGTCTGCATGTGGTACAGGGGTGGGGAGTTGGTTTGTGCGTTATATGGGTGTGGGGATAGCATGTCTTGCATGCATGGAATGGAGATAGGTTTATTTATTTAACAGTCAAAGCGATTTGCATTGTAACTTAAACTTGGTAATGTATATTAAACAGAGATATTGATAACTCGGATTCTTCTGAGGCAATGGAGGGTTAAGCGACTTGTTCAAGGCCACAAGGAGTGCTAATGGGAACTGAACCCTGGTCTCTTGGTTCCTAAGCGTGTGTGTGTGCGTGTGCGTGTGCGTGTGACCCAACCTAGCTGTACTGTAAAAAATAATGGCTACACATAAGACCACTTTCAGTCTCTCAAAACTAACAAGCCTATTGTCATTCTCCAATTAACTTTCCCAGGCACTTGCCCAAATCTCAGTTCCAAAATTACTAGAGAATGATTTGAAAGGGTCGGCTGGCCAATTTTGACTTGATAGACCTTCCCAAGCACCTGTTGCCCCAATACAAGCATTGTGGAACCTGTGTCTTTTGGGGAAAGTGCTAGGTACTTGTGACCTAGATTGGCCACTGTTGGAAACAGGATATTGGGCTTGATGGACCTTGGTCTGACCCAGTATGGCACATCTTATGTTCTTATACTTTTTAAATGTACTGAATGTTTCTTTTTTAGACATCTCTGTCACCACATGGGTCTCATTGCTCAAAGCACATTGATTTGCCTTGGATGGATGAGGGTACCATGCTGAAAATATAGTTTTAAAAATGTTTTCTCACGGAGTAACCATCTTAAGCCACCATCTTGGATGGGTGATGTTACTTCCTCCCTCTTAATCAAAACATTTTAATTCATGTTAGAATTTTTTAACTTGCATTAGTCATCTTAGTGCGCATTAATTCAAAGGTTAATGTATGTTAAATTGATTTAGCATTCACTAAATTTTCTAGGGCACACTAATGAACGAAATGCACATCCATAGTAGATTGGCTAAGGGATGAAATAATAAACTGAGTGAGCCAAACAATCATTTCATGTAAGGTAACCAACCATAAGAAAGTCAGACAGGGATCTAAATAGTAATTCCCTTTACTAAACTTAGAGACAATCACACTAACTTCCCCACAGGACACTTGAGTAAATTCATTCCAACATACATAATTGTTCACAGTGATCATTCAGAAAGAGCCAGGAAACATATGCAGATCTTTTAAGGTTGAGCGCATCAGAGTTAGTTGCTAGAGCATTATCCAAGAAAAGTTACAGCAAGATATCGATTTTCTGTTTAAAAAGAGAACCCGACTTAAAACAATCCAGGACTTCCAGTCTTATCTTGTTTAGTACTTGGGGTTTTAAAGAGAAACAGTTCTCAAATATTATTACTTTTTCTGACCATCATCTGAAAAAAAGAATTCACTTCAGAAGATTTATGCTAATAAAGTTTGAACTTGATTTTCAAATGAAGCACACCCATGGGGTAATTTTATAAAATATTTTTTTGCCATGTAAAGGCGTTTTCACACACGTAAAAGGATTTTTATAAGATTATCCCAAGGCAACCCATATAAAAGTATGCACAGTGCCAAGAATCTGCCTACATTTGCATGACCCATACCGTAGGTGTTTTGGAGCAGTTAGGGCAGAGTGCAGGGCAAGTCAGGATTTACAAGAATTGTTTATAAAATGTGCATGTTGTTCAGTTGTGTATATTTACATGCATTCCCAAGCGGGCGTAAATGTTTATGGCCTCAATCTAGGCATGATTTTTGCCACTTTTCTCCTAGTATTTAGAGACACCTACATATGCGTCCTTATAAAATAGCCTAAAACTTGCAGCTGCTTTGCTTTCACACATAAGCAGCCTTTTATAAAATTGCCCTCCAAATGGCTACATCATCTCCACAATCTCTCCAATCACCTACAGTCTCTTTTCAAAATATTCAAATCCTCTTATACCACAAAGCCTTTTTTTGGCTTAGGAACTCTGACTCATGCAAAGAATGGGATCTGGATTTGGAGTGCAGGAATAGTTTAAGAGAAGAGAACCACTGCTGTCCCCTGTGATCTTGGGTAAATTGCTTAGGGGCATGTTTACTAAAACCCCGCTAATGTGCGGGCCACGCTAGTGTGCGGGTGCCATATAAGGAGTGGGCGTTTCTTCCTGAAAAAGAAAAAACGGGATTTACATATGCGCTAAGGTGCGCGGCGCCCATGTGCGCCCCGCAAATTAGCGCATGAGAAAGCTGCGTGGGAGGCATAAGTGGCGCGCTGATGTGCAAGCAGAAGAGCAGAGCCACAACACAATGGTTAAGACACTGACCAATGGTGCAGGGATCAGGGGTTCAATCCCCCACAGTGCCCAATGAAGATGGCTGGCTGGTTGAGGCATTACTTTAGGAGCCAGTTTAATATTGGACGGCATAAGGCGGCACACTATTGCTTTAGGAGGCATTTTAATATTGGGAGGCATAGGGCGGCGCGCTGATGTGCACACACACAAGAACAGAACCACAGCACAATGGTTAAGACACTGACCAATAGTGCAGGGATCAGTGGTTCAATCCCCCACAGTGCCCAATGAACAAGGCTGGCTGAGGCATTACATGTTATGGGGAAGATTGCTTTAGGAGGCATTTTATTTTTATTTTAATTATCACTACTAGCAAACGCACTCTCAAAGCGTGTTAACATAAGGTGCCCCATAAGGCACATTTTAAAGTGCACTGTCCGCCAAGGCACCCTAGAATGTTGCTTATAGGGCGCTTTATAGGGTGCCGTATGAGGTACCGCAAGGTCAGAGTACTGTTTTTGATGGCAGCACTGTGCAGTGTAAGGAATGAAAAGCATATGTAGGTGCGCTGACATGCAAGGATGAGCAGCAGTGGAGCACAATGGTTAAGGCACTGACTGCTGATACAGGGGTCATGAGTTTGCTCCCCAGGGTGCCTAATACGTAAGGCTGGCTAAGGCATCAGCTTTGCAATGTACATTTTCTTTCCTGCAGCACATTATTTTTATTTTATTAATTGCTGCCAGCAAACACGCCCTCACGTGCCATAATTGAAAATGCCGTAGAAGGCACCCTATAAGGCACTCCATAGGGCACATTATAAAGTGCACTGTCCGCCACGTCACTCTAAAATGTCCCCTATAGGGCACCCTATAAGTTGCGTCACAGGATAATGTATAGTGCACCTTATATGGACAGGAACCATAAGGTGCCCTACAGGGCACCCTATAAAGCGCCCTCAGAGGCACCTTATGGGTACAGTACGTTGAGGGTGTTTTTGCTGGCAGCAATAATGTACATTAAAAAAATATAATGCTTTGGGCAGCCCTATTAAATAACTCCACTGTGTGTTTGAACTCATGACTTTTAGCTTCACAGGTAGTGAAGTAACCATTGGGCTACAGCTCTATAGCTGCTAGCAAGCCCCTGGCTGGCTGTAGAGAGCCTGCACATCACCACACAGACAGTCTGCTGTGGTCACCAGGATAGGGTTAGCCCACCCGTACCCATGAGGCACTGCACATGCAAATCAGCTGTCCACAGATAAACACAAGATGGGGTATGCACCCCCACAGCACCTCGGCCTGGTAGGGAAGTGACCATGTGCACCCCCACAGCACCTCGGCCTGGTAGGGGGTACAGACCGTGTCTTTTATTGGCACAGAGTAGCTACACACCGTCACATTGTGCGGGTACTGTGCTCAGCACCAGGTCAACAGCACCTTCCATGACTGAAAGAGGCCATGCTGGAGGTCCAGAGCAGTATTAATGTGTGAGATAGGTAGTTTCATGCAGAAATACCTTGGATATCTGTCTGTCTCAGTCAGGTGTATCCCCCATGGACCCCTAGGAGAATCATGCACCACCACCACCCTCCTCCTCCTCCTCCCCCTCCAGGGCTGAGGGTAGCAAACAGGGTCTCCCATCAAAAGATCCACATTCTATCTCCCTGAAATGGTGGCAGTCAAGCGGACAATCAACACCAGTCCTGCTGGGGAAAAGACACCCTTCAGGGCAGTCAATGCAGTTCTGTACATAACCATAACACAATAGCAGACAGACATTAGGCCTCTATATGCTAAGCTGCACCACACCACTATCTGATATTCTCCTGCAGCAACCCTTCAACCACTGGACCCTTCAAGACACTCCATCAAGACACATACCAGCTGCAAACAGTCTGCTAGTTAGTCCAAAGGGCATGTTCCTGGTGGAACTGCATGCACCCAGAACTGGGATGGCAGCACACACACCAAGCAGATAAGTCAGTGACTGGGCCCCAAAACAAAACACATAAATATCACATGAGAGAAATACTATGTAGCACTATGGGGGTGCCTAGCCATGCTGTCATCACTGCACAGTCAGGGTGAGAGTGATCTCCCAGCAGTATATACTGAGGTCACCCTGTCTGTGTAGGTGGTGGCCGGGCACTAAAATGTCCCAGTCAGTGCCCTATGCTGATGCACCCTGGCCAGGCCACCCTGTCCGGGCTATACCCATGGTACCTTGCTCCTCATTATGCACATTGGCAGGCCAATACTGGCAACAGTGCTGGCAGTGTGGGCTTTTGAAGGTGTTTGCAGCCACCACACACTGTCTAGACCAGGGGTTCTCAACCCTGTCCTCGGGACCCCACTAGCCAGTCGGGTTTTCAGGCTATCCACAATGAATATGAATGAGATATATATGCATTAGAAATAGCCTGCCAAACTGACTGGTTTGTGGCCCTCCAGTGCTGGATTTGGGGACCCCTGCCGTACACCTCTGTCAAGTACGATTGTGAGTGGGCAAGGTACAGATGTCCTCGACATCAAAAGGGTAGATAGAATGTGTCACATCCCTCCTAGTTTCTCACCACCACCAAAAAGTTGTCTAATAGACAATATTTTGGTGGTGGTGAGAGGCGAGGAGGTATGTGACATATTCCAAACCTGACCGAATGGGTCAGAAACCCTGCTCTGCACAATTTTACTGTGGACTCATTCACCTTGTATGGAGACAAAAGGGCAAATAAACCTCAAAAATGACCTCGAAAAAAGGGGAAAAAACACATAACCAAGCTGGGCAACAGTGATATCAATGGGCAACATTAAAAACACTCCCAGGAAAGCTCTTTTTTTTGGAGCTTTCCTGGGAGTGTTTTTTATTGTTGCCCATTGATATCACTGTTTCCCAGCTGGATTATAAATTTTTAGAATTTTGTTGTGGTCATTTTCACCTTTTATTTGCTATTTTGTTCTGTGCACATGTATCACACTGCTCACGTTTTGTAGGTTTCCCCGGTTTTGCTGTACATTGCTGACGTAAATGGTTTCTTTTCCCTTTAAATCGGCTCTAACGCGAGGTTTTCACTCGCGATATTTTTTTGGTCGAATTTCAGCCCCGCTCCTGTGCGGGGAGCCTTTCCCCTCCCACTCTCCACCCATTGACCCCCATCCCCCTGCCCCTCGGGAGCCTTCCTCCGCCCTCGGAATGCCTTTCCACGCCTCTATCGCATTCTTACCAGTTTTCAAGCCAGATATAAAATCAATAGCAGTGTGACTTGTGTCTACTGACATGATTTGTTTGAGGGACAGGCCTACAGATGTTGTTGTCATTGTAAGATCTATAGAGAAGTAAAAGGTGCTGTATGAGGGCTTTGTCCAGGTCCGTCAATACCAGGCACATTTGAGACCTAGAAACAAGAGAGTGAGAGGTCTTTCTAATGCAAAAAAAGGGTTGTCTTAATTCAATTTAATACATAGTCTTATATTACGCACATAACCCAACAGAGCTCTAGGCGGATCACAAAGTAAGAGTTTCTCACAGCATAACAGATCACAAATAAATTGACAGCGTTTCCATTACAGATCTGGGTGCTACATATCCACTGAGAATTTATACCGAACAATTAGCCTGGCCTGCAGCCACTGTGAATCCTCTAAAAAAGTGGTAAGATCTACTCCAGCTCCCTCCATTGGGGTCATTTCATCATGCTTTATTTCTGCTCTTCTCCCCTGGTAGGACCGGCTACTCTCCTTCTAAGCAGGGGATGTGCTGGTGGTGTTCACAAGGACACATTGAATGTGGATGCAAGGCTGATTGGCTACAGGAGGTGTTTATTTTGTGCATCTCCCTATGCTGCTGTTGGTCTTGATTCTAATTCCAACTCTGCTTGTAGTGACATTAGACACAAGTGGGGTAAGCACAGTTGCCCCCTCAATCACTGGTGGAGACCCCCAGGACTAAACAAGCAGGTAGCCGATATTCTGGAGACCTGGAGGAGGCTAGAAAGAGGAATGCTGCTGATGCTACTACTATGCAATGCTATGCAAATAGATATGAGACAGTATATTCTCTGTGCCATTATTCTGGGAGGAGATTCATCTGGGAGGAAACATTCAGTATAAAAAAGCCCACTCAGAGGCAGGCTTCTATCTTTGGCCGTCCTTGCCATCATGCCATCAAGATGGATCCATCTGGTTAGGCATAGAGTTTGGAGGGAGCAGGAGGGTTAGATGGTACCCATGGTTGCTTATGCCCTGCATCCACATTCAATGTGTCCTTGTGAACACCACCAGCACATCCCCTGCTTAGAAGGAGAGTAGCTGGTCCTACCAGGGGAGAAGAGCAGAAATAAAGCAATGAAACATCTGGAAGCTGTTGGTCCAAAGGAGACAGGAGAGGATCCCGAGGAACATCCCTTAAACCAAATGACATCAAGAAACAGAAGCTTCCAAGGTTGCTGCACAGTGGATCTGCATCTACAGTAGCCTCCAGCTTAGAGGGGTGCACTGTAACAAGATAGCACAGGAGGAGAATTATCCAGTCTTGGGATAATCACAGAGCATGGAGGAAGGAATCTGTTTGTAGTATATTTTTTCTCTCTCTGCAAATACTTATTTTTCTCATTGCTGTCAATGGGCCTTAAATAACATTTAAGTATACCCTTTGGTTCAGAGCACAAAATTTTGACCTGCACTCTGTTACTCAGAGAAAGGGAATTGGAGTGAGTGGAGTATAGATGTCAAAGATCTCCTAGGAACCCTAAGCACCACTGAGAGTTGAGACTGAAAAGCTGTATTTCCTCTTGGAAGTTGTGCCCCCAGTCGGCCAGCCAGTGAGCTTAGCCACTCAAATGAACCCCAGACAGGCAGGGACTACAATAAAAATAATAAGGATAATAATGAGTATTGCAATATCTAGTTTGGCTGTTCTTCATAAATATTCCAAATAATTATATTAATTGCATTTCTTTTGTGATGAATAAATGTGTTAGTCTGATGTGAAATATGTGATATTTACATTACATTTAATTGAAAATATGTTTTGATAAATTATAATTAGGGTCTCGTTCCGTCAGAGCAATAAAAAGCATGCCAGAAGCTGGATGTCTCTAAGGGGCATGTTTACTAAAAACCACTAATTTGCGCGCCGCAAAATAGCGCACTAAAAGCGGTACTTAAGAGCACTTAAATGGCCCGTAAACGTGCGGGTCACCACCGCACGCGTGCGCGTCACACGAACGCGCCCCGCACAAGTACGGGCCCGCAAATGTCCGATAGAGGCGTGGAAAGGCTAACGGAGGGCGGAGGAAGGCTCCGGAGGGGCGGAGAGACGGGGCTTATGGGCAGGGAAGGGGAGGGGAGAGGCGCCCCGCACATTATCGGGGCTGAAATCGCAAGTAAAAAATAGCGCGAGTGAAACACTCGCGGTACAGGCCATGTAAAGGGAAGGGAAACCATTTTCGTCAGCAATGTACACCTAAACCGGGGAAACCGTCAAAACGTGAGCAGTGTGATACATGTGCACAGCACAAAAGTGCAATTACAAATATCAAATGACCACCACAGAAATAGTACAAAGAGGAGGTCAGCTGGGGAACAGTGATAGTAAAGGGCAAAACCAAAAAACACACCCAGGAAAGCACCAAACATATAAATGAATTATGGAACGGTCTACGGAGCGGAGACCTTTCCCAACACACATTTCCTTGTTACGTACGTTCCCTGTGAGTGGTGTTTATGGTTGCCCATCAATAGCAAGGTTGCCCAGTTTGTTTATATATCAACCCCCGTCTGCGGTGGTCAGTTCCGGGGCTCAGTTGCACGTTTGTCACCAGACAGGGTGAATGAGCCCACAGTAAAAATGTGCAGAGCAGGGTTTGCGACTCCATCCTGCCAGGTTAACTATCTCCAGGGACTGCACTGTCTCTGTGGACACACTGTGGTGCAGCGGACAGAGCCACTACCTCTAGGACCATAAGGCACAGGATCAAATCCCAGCTGGGGCCCATGCCAGCCCAGTTCCTATGTTTTACCCACCACTAAACAAAAATAGCACAGACACCCCTGTATTGCAGGGAACATAAGCATGGTGCAAACACCCATATTTTGCCCTACCCCGCACACACCCCATAACAATGGGCATTACCCACAGCCCAGTCCCCCACATCCAGTCCCGGAGTGCCACAATGCAATCAGGGCATATGCATTCCCTGAGAGTAGGAATGCCATCATGTTGGCGGACGAGTACAGGTGGTGGAGGGGCAGTGGCTGCTAGCCACAGAAGACAGTGGCCTAGCCATGTGCAGGCTGGCACATCCACTGCAACAGACAGGCCCTGTCGGATGTACAGTCATGGACTGCCCAGGGAATCAAGCACATCTGTGGCAACACAGTGGCGCACTGCACACAGACAGTGTGTGCAAGAACAGAAGGTCACAGGTTCAAAGCCCTGCCAATCCTCTCCACATATCTTTACCCACAAGTAATCCGTGATAGTAAGGACAAAACATTATTGCTGGGGACATACGCATTGCTCATACGCCAATTTTACACCCCACTGATCACAGACACCATGATGAGGGGCATTACCTAGAGCAGAGTCTCACAAATGCAGTCCCAGAGGACCACACACCATTCAGGTTCAATGCTGCCGCCCATACAAATGCCAGTGCTGTATATCTCTGCACCACCCCCATGGCATGTAGATGTAGCTAATGCATATTCATGAGGGACAGCAGGAAAACGCGAAACAGTGTGTTGCAACCCTGGGCTGGATTTGGGAATCTCTGCCGTAAAGCAGCAGCCAACAGGGGCAGACACACCCACACCCACACCCACAGGCCCCAATGGCCAATGCCCCCTCGAGAGGCAGGACATCGGGCCCTGTGTGCATCTCACAATACTAGCATGTGAATACCTTAGCAATGTCACTGTACACCTGGGTATACGGTACACAGCTTCCAAACACTTGCTCTGAGTATTGGCAGATAGATATCCCTACGTCACGCACATTCTGCTCCTTGAGCTCCATCATGACAATCTGTCTGTTGACTGCAGTGGGTGCATCAGGTCTGGTCTCTGATAGCGTTTACCACCCTGGGGAGTGACTCAAAACAGTATTGCTACCATATCCATGCCTGTACTGTGCCCAGGACTGGTGTGGTGGCTAATGCTGACAAACGCCTCTACAGTAGCACAATGCTGGCATACGTGTGGGAGTGTGTGTCTGTCTATACAGTGTGTGTTGGCTGCAAACACCTTCCACAGCCCACACTGCCAGCACTGTTGCCAGTATTGGCCTGCCAATGTGCATAATGAGCAGCAAGGTACCATGGGTATAGCTCTGACAGGGCGGGTTGGCCAGGATGCATCTGCACAGGGCAGAGGGCACTGACTGGGATAGTGTAGTGGTTGCCCACCACCTACACATACATGGTGGCCTCTGTATGTGCTGCTGGGGTTGCACTCCACCCTGACTGTGCAGTGAAGACAACATGGCTAGGCACCCCCATAGTGAATGATAGTATGTCTCCCATGTGATATATATGGGTTTTGTGTTGGGGCCCAGTCAATGACTTAACTGCTGGTGTGCACTGCCATCCCAGTTCTGGGTGCATGCATTTCCAACAGGACTAACTAGCAGACATATGTCAGCTGGTGTGTGTCCTGATGGAGCGCTGTGCAGTGGCTGATGGCTTGCTGTAGGTGAAGATCAGATAGTGGTGGGGTGCAACTTAGCATATCAAGGCCTAATGTCTGTCAGATATTGTGTTATGGATGTGTATGGAGTTGCTGTGACAGCGCTGTAGGGTGTCTCTCCCACAGCAGGACTGGGGTTGATGGTCCACCCTACTGCTACCATTGCAGGGAGGTAGCATGATGATAAGAGACCCTGCTATCCAACCTGAGGGGGAGAAATGGTGGTAAAGAGCCCACCTAGGTCTCACATAAGGGGTGCCCCTGACTCTGCCCGACAGAGATATCCAAGGTGACTCTGCAGAAACAACCTATCTCACAGAGTAATAGTGCTGTGAAGCTCTGGCATGGCCTCATTCTGCCATGGAGGTTGTGGTGGACCTGGTCCTGGGTGCCCCCACGCACACTCAGGGTGAGCACAGTACCCGCACAATGTGACGGTGTGTAGCTACTCTGTGCCAGTACAACACCTACTCAGTACACCCTACCAGGCCGAGGTGATGTGTGGGTGCACATGGACACTCCCACCTACCAAGCTGTGGAGATGCCGGGGTGCATTCCCGATCCTGTGTCTATCTGTGGACAGTTGATTTGCATGTGCAGTGCATCATGGGTATGGGTGGACTAACCCTATCCTGGCTACCACAACAGACTGTCTGTGTGGTGACATGCAGGCTCTCTGCAGCCAGCCAGGGGCTTGCTGGCAGCTATAGAGCTGTAGGCCAATGGGTACCTCATTGCCTGTGAAGTCAAAGGTCATGGGTTCAAACCCACAGTGGTGTAATTTTGTAGGGCGCTGCACAGGTATTTAACATTTAATGTGCAGATGTTGCTGGCAGCAAATCAACCCACAGCGTACTATACCCACATGGTGCCCTTGAGTGTGGTTGATAGGGCACACAATAGGCCATCTGTTAGTTTAGGTCCATATGAGGTGCACTAGTCTCCATCCGGAGACAAAACATATATGGTGCCCTATAGGGGACATGCAAGGGTGCCTTGGCGGACAGTGCACTCTAACATGTGCCTCATGAGCTGCCTCATGTCAACATGATGTGCGAGTGCGTTTGGTAGCTGTGCTAAATAAAGGAAAACTAAAAGCCACCCTACAGCACTACTCACCAAAAACATACTGCCTCAGCCAGCCCTGTGCACTGAGCACTGTGAGGGATCAAACCCCTGATCCGTGCACCATTGGTCAGTGTACCCACCATTGTGCTGTGTCCCTGTTACTGTGCTGACACATCAGTACGCCGCCTCATGGCCATCTGCGCGCGGCCCTAAGCTGCTCACAATGAACAGTTTCCCGCACACTGCCGCCCCAAAAAACAGTGCGCCGCTTCATGCCGCCAAGAATGAATAGTGCGCCGCCTGCTGCTGCTCAAAATTAACACTGCTCCGCCCTATGCCGTGCAAAAGTAAGATGCCCCCTAAAACACCTCTACCTATTAAAGGTGATGCCTCAGTCAGGCGTTTACATTGTGCACAAAGGGGGTTTGAACACATGGCCCCTGCACCATTGGTCGGTGTCCCCACCATTGTACCACAGCTCTGTTGATATTGTGGTAGGCGACGGCCTATGATCCATGCTAATTGAACTAAGCAGACAGGCCTAAACAGCTTGACCTGAAACTGAGGCCTGTAGTAAGGCCCAGAGGAATGAAAACCCCCTGAATGATGACACCATAGAATTGAAACTTAACTCAGTTTAACTGAAACATAGCTAAGCAGAAACGAAACTGAGAAAATATAGAAAAACAAGTTTAATTGGTACTGATAAGGTGTGCTATGCTTCTATGGAATTAATTAACTCTGCAAAAAGCAAGGTTACAGTGCCCTGCTTCCCATATGTTTTAACAAGCTAAGCGACCTTGGAGGAGAGATGTAACAAGTTAGAGACACTGACCATTGTAATTGGGACTAGAAGGGGGGCAACCAGGTGCTGAGCCCAGACCAGGGTCCCGATTGGGTAGCCATATCAGTACCGGGACCAATAGATGGGTGAGAGGGGTTACTTGGACCAATGAAAGGTATGCCTATGTCTAGAATGGAGAAGAACGCTATAAAAGTTGTTGTGTTGCTAGAAACCATTGCGCAGCCATTTTGAAATTGCTTATTGCTTGAGCCATGTGCACATTAAACTGGCTTTGATCCTTGAAATGACTCCTGGTTTTATTTATTGCATGCTTATCTGCTGCTACATTTCGTGTGTGTCCAACAGCGCGCCACGTGGCCTTCCGGGCCGCAAATGTGGACCCCGGCCATTAGCGCCTGGCGCACCAGTCAGGCCGCGTTCGACCCCATGTTTTATCTCCACGGCCTGAACCCCACACTCCGTATATGGCACAGGCACACCAACGCGGCCCCGCACAATCTCAGGGTGCACTAAACATACTCCATTGGTGCCATGTGTGACTGCTGAGATCAATGCACATACATATCTCCAACACCCTAACCCTTGGGTGTGCAAGTTGCGTGCATTTCCAATGTATAACATAACATCCACGCAGCCATGAGGAACGCAATAGCAACACAATGTCTGGAGCGCAGCCATGCGGAGTGCATGTGCGCGAGCCGCAATGCGCAAATGCGGAGGTTGCGTCGTCAGCGTCGTCACGTCCAGAAGGGCAGAAAACAAAATGGCTGCCAGAATGCGCAAACCTGCATTCAGCCACACCGAACTTTGCCACCTGGCCGCATTGGTTGGGCCAAAGATGGAGAAGCTGTTCCCAGGGGCCGCCAGGGGAAAAGACACAGAAAAGGTCCAGAGGGCCTGGGAGAGAATCAAAAGGCGTTTCAATCGTGTGGCAGACAACCAAAGGGAGGTGAGTGCATTGCACAGGTCATAATTACCATAGACACAGACAGGGTTGTTTGCATCTGTCAATGGTGCTGTGTGTAGGTATTCCAGATCAGTAAAGTGTAGCTGGGGGACCCACATGCCAAGGTCTATATGTAATGAAAACAACTAAACCATCTAAATTGAGCTTATACTAAATAGTGAAAACCACCAAACATTCAAAAGAGAGGTCTATATGTAGCACATATGAGTGTTTTGCCATCTACCCAGGTGTTTAGGGACGTAGTCACAAAGGGCATGATGCCATCCTGGAGTCCTTGCTGCTGCTGTGCTACAAAACACTGTAACACACCTAGCCCATAGAGCTGCCTGGGATGGGTCCAGAGACATCATGTGCAACTGGCCGTGTCCTGCATCCTCAGGGCTGCACACATTGGCCACCCTCAGGGGGTGTGAAACGTGCATCACATGGTCTGGCAGCCACCCTGGAGCTATGGGGTGTGTGCCAATGTTGGTCAGGGCAAAACCCCTATCACCAGGACCCTTGAGAGCCCATCAGAGTGGGCCCACCATCACCCTGGAGATATGGGGATGTCTACTAATGTTGTTTAAACCCATCAGCCCTGTCCCCAGGAGTACAGAGAAGCCTTCAAAGTGGGCCCTCTGTCATCCTGGAGTTATGGGGATGTCTACTAATGTTGTTTAACCCATCATCCCTATCCCCAGGGGTACAGAGAACCCTTCAAAGTACACTCCCACCCACCCTGGAGTTATGGGGATGTCTACTAATGTTGTTTAACCCATCATCCCTGTCCCCAGGAGTACAGAGAAGCCTTCAAAGTGGGCCCTCTGTCATCCTGGAGTTATGGGGATGTCAACTAATGTTGTATAACCCATCATCCCTGTCCCCAGGAGTACAGAGAAGCCTTCAAAGTGGGCCCTCTGTCATCCTGGAGATATGGGGATGTCTACTAATGTTGTTTAACCCATCATCCCTATCCCCAGGAGTACAGAGAAGCCATCAAAGTACACTCCCACCCACCCTGGAGTTATGGGGATGTCCACTAATGTTGTTTAACCCATCATCCCTGTCCCCAGGAGTACAGAGAAGCCTTCAAAGTGGGCCCTCTGTCATCCTGGAGTTATGGGGATGTCTACTAATGTTGTTTAACCCATCATCCCTATCCCCAGGGGTACAGAGAACCCTTCAAAGTACACTCCCACTCACCCTGGAGTTAAGGGGATGTCTACTAATGTTGTTTAACCCATCATCCCTGTCCCCAGGAGAACAGAGAAGCCTTCAAAGTGGGCCCTCTGTCATCCTGGAGTTATGGGGATGTCTACTAATGTTGTTTAACCCATCATCCCTGTCCCCAGGAGTACAGAGAAGCCTTCAAAGTGGGCCCTCTGTCATCCTGGAGTTATGGGGATGTCTACTAATGTTGTTTAACCCATAATCCCTGTCCCCAGGAGTACAGAGAAGCCTTCAAAGTGGGCCCTCTGTCATCCTGGAGATATGGGGATGTCTACTAATGTTGTTTAACCCATCATCCCTGTCCCCAGGAGTACAGAGAAGCCTTCAAAGTGGGCCCTCTGTCTTCCTGGAGTTATGGGGATGTCTACTAATGTTGTTTAACCCATCATCCCTGTCCCCAGGAGTACAGAGAACCCTTCAAAGTGGGCCCTCTGTCATCCTGGAGATATGGGGATGTCTACTAATGTTGTTTAACCCATCATCCCTGTCCCCCGGAGTACAGAGAAGCCTTCAAAGTGGGCCCTCTGTCATCCTTGAGTTATGGGGATGTCTACTAATGTTGTTTAACCCATCATCCCTGTCCCCAGGAGTACAGAGAAGCCTTCAAAGTGGGCCCTCTGTCATACTGGAGATATGGGGATGTCTACTAATGTTGTTTAACCCATCATCCCTGTCCCCAGGAGTACAGAGAAGCCTTCAAAGTGGGCCCTCTGTCATCCTGGAGTTATGGGGATGTCTACTAATGTTGTTTAACCCATCATCCCTGTCCCCAGGAGTACAGAGAAGCCTTCAAAGTGGGCCCTCTGTCATCCTGGAGTTATGGGGATGTCAACTAATGTTGTTTAACCCATCATCCCTATCCCCAGGAGTACAGAGAAGCCTTCAAAGTGGGCCCTCTGTCATCCTGGAGATATGGGGATGTCTACTAATGTTGTTTAACCCATCATCCCTATCCCCAGGAGTACAGAGAAGCCATCAAAGTACACTCCCACCCACCCTGGAGTTATGGGGATGTCCACTAATGTTGTTTAACCCATCATCCCTGTCCCCAGGAGTACAGAGAAGCCTTCAAAGTGGGCCCTCTGTCATCCTGGAGTTATGGGGATGTCTACTAATGTTGTTTAACCCATCATCCCTGTCCCCAGGAGTACAGAGAAGCCTTCAAAGTGGGCCCTCTGTCTTCCTGGAGTTATGGGGATGTCTACTAATGTTGTTTAACCCATCATCCCTGTCCCCAGGAGTACAGAGAAGCCTTCAAAGTGGGCCCTCTGTCATCCTGGAGATATGGGGATGTCTACTAATGTTGTTTAACCCATCATCCCTATCCCCAGGAGTACAGAGAAGCCTTCAAAGTACACTCCCACCCACCCTGGAGTTATGGGGATGTCCACTAATGTTGTTTAACCCATCAGCCCTGTCCCCAGGAGTACAGAGAAGCCTTCAAAGTGGGCCCTCTGTCATCCTGGAGTTATGGGGATGTCTACTAATGTTGTTTAACCCATCATCCCTATCCCCAGGGGTACAGAGAACCCTTCAAAGTACACTCCCACCCACCCTGGAGTTATGGGGATGTCTACTAATGTTGTTTAACCCATCATCCCTGTCCCCAGGAGTACAGAGAAGCCTTCAAAGTGGGCCCTCTGTCATCCTGGAGTTATGGGGATGTCTACTAATGTTGTTTAACCCATCATCCCTGTCCCCAGGAGTACAGAGAAGCCTTCAAAGTGGGCCCTCTGTCATCCTGGAGTTATGGGGATGTCTACTAATGTTGTTTAACCCATCATCCCTGTCCCCAGGAGTACAGAGAAGCCTTCAAAGTGGGCCCTCTGTCATCCTGGAGATATGGGGATGTCTACTAATGTTGTTTAACCCATCATCCCTATCCCCAGGAGTACAGAGAAGCCTTCAAAGTACACTCCCACCCACCCTGGAGTTATGGGGATGTCCACTAATGTTGTTTAACCCATCATCCCTGTCCCCAGGAGTACAGAGAAGCCTTCAAAGTGGGCCCTCTGTCATCCTGGAGTTATGGGGATGTCTACTAATGTTGTTTAACCCATCATCCCTATCCCCAGGGGTACAGAGAAGCCTTCAAAGTTGTCTCTCTGTCACCCTGGAGTTATGGGGATGTCTACTAATGTTGTTTAACCCATCATCCCTGTCCCCAGGAGTACAGAGAAGCCTTCAAAGTGGGCCCTCTGTCATCCTGGAGTTATGGGGATGTCTACTAATGTTGTTTAACCCATCATCCCTGTCCCCAGGAGTACAGAGAAGCCTTCAAAGTGGGCCCTCTGTCATCCTGGAGTTATGGGGATGTCTACTAATGTTGTTTAACCCATCATCCCTGTCCCCAGGAGTACAGAGAAGCCTTCAAAGTGGGCCCTCTGTCATCCTGGAGATATGGGGATGTCTACTAATGTTGTTTAACCCATCATCCCTGTCCCCAGGAGTACAGAGAAGCCTTCAAAGTGGGCCCTCTGTCATCCTGGAGTTATGGGGATGTCTACTAATGTTGTTTAACCCATCATCCCTGTCCCCAGGAGTACAGAGAAGCCTTCAAAGTGGGCCCTCTGTCATCCTGGAGATATGGGGATGTCTACTAATGTTGTTTAACCCATCATCCCTGTCCCCAGGAGTACAGAGAAGCCTTCAAAGTGGGCCCTCTGTCATCCTGGAGTTATGGGGATGTCTACTAATGTTGTTTAACCCATCATCCCTGTCCCCAGGAGTACAGAGAAGCCTTCAAAGTGGGCCCTCTGTCATCCTGGAGATATGGGGATGTCTACTAATGTTGTTTAACCCATCATCCCTGTCCCCAGGAGTACAGAGAAGCCTTCAAAGTGGGCCCTCTGTCATCCTGGAGTTATGGGGATGTCTACTAATGTTGTTTAACCCATCATCCCTGTCCCCAGGAGTACAGAGAAGCCTTCAAAGTGGGCCCTCTGTCATCCTGGAGTTATGGGGATGTCTACTAATGTTGTTTAACCCATCATCCCTATCCCCAGGAGTACAGAGAAGCCTTCAAAGTACACTCCCACCCACCCTGGAGTTATGGGGATGTCTACTAATGTTGTTTAACCCATCATCCCTGTCCCCAGGAGTACAGAGAAGCCTTCAAAGTGGGCCCTCTGTCATCCTGGAGTTATGGGGATGTCTACTAATGTTGTTTAACCCATCATCCCTGTCCCCAGGAGTACAGAGAAGCCTTCAAAGTGGGCCCTCTGTCATCCTGGAGTTATGGGGATGTCTACTAATGTTGTTTAACCCATCATCCCTGTCCCCAGGAGTACAGAGAAGCCTTCAAAGTGGGCCCTCTGTCATCCTGGAGTTATGGGGATGTCTACTAATGTTGTTTAACCCATCATCCCTGTCCCCAGGAGTACAGAGAAGCCTTCAAAGTGGGCCCTCTGTCATCCTGGAGTTATGGGGATGTCTACTAATGTTGTTTAACCCATCATCCCTGTCCCCAGGAGTACAGAGAAGCCTTCAAAGTGGGCCCTCTGTCATCCTGGAGTTATGGGGATGTCTACTAATGTTGTTTAACCCATCATCCCTGTCCCCAGGAGTACAGAGAAGCCTTCAAAGTGGGCCCTCTGTCATCCTGGAGTTATGGGGATGTCTACTAATGTTGTTTAACCCATCATCCCTGTCCCCAGGAGTACAGAGAAGCCTTCAAAGTGGGCCCTCTGTCATCCTGGAGTTATGGGGATGTCTACTAATGTTGTTTAACCCATCATCCCTGTCCCCAGGAGTACAGAGAAGCCTTCAAAGTGGGCCCTCTGTCATCCTGGAGTTATGGGGATGTCTACTAATGTTGTTTAACCCATCATCCCTGTCCCCAGGAGTACAGAGAAGCCTTCAAAGTGGGCCCTCTGTCATCCTGGAGTTATGGGGATATTACTAATGTTGTTTAACCCATCATCCCTGTCCCCAGGAGTACAGAGAAGCCTTCAAAGTGGGCCCTCTGTCATCCTGGAGTTATGGGGATGTCTACTAATGTTGTTTAACCCATCATCCCTGTCCCCAGGAGTACAGAGAAGCCTTCAAAGTACACTCCCACCCACCCTGGAGTTATGGGGATGTCTACTAATGTTGTTTAACCCATCATCCCTGTCCCAGGAGTACAGAGAAGCCTTCAAAGTGGGCCCTCTGTCATCCTGGAGTTATGGGGATGTCTACTAATGTTGTTTAACCCATCATCCCTGTCCCCAGGAGTACAGAGAAGCCTTCAAAGTGCACACACACACACCCTGGAGTTATGGGGATGTCTACTAATGTTGTTTAACCCATCATCCCTGTCCCCAGGAGTACAGAGAAGCCTTCAAAGTGGGCCCTCTGTCATCCTGGAGTTATGGGGATGTCTACTAATGTTGTTTAACCCATCATCCCTGTCCCCAGGAGTACAGAGAAGCCTTCAAAGTGGGCCCTCTGTCATCCTGGAGTTATGGGGATGTCTACTAATGTTGTTTAACCCATCATCCCTGTCCCCAGGAGTACAGAGAAGCCTTCAAAGTGGGCCCTCTGTCATCCTGGAGATATGGGGATGTCTACTAATGTTGTTTAACCCATCATCCCTGTCCCCAGGAGTACAGAGAAGCCTTCAAAGTGGGCCCTCTGTCATCCTGGAGTTATGGGGATGTCTACTAATGTTGTTTAACCCATCATCCCTGTCCCCAGGAGTACAGAGAAGCCTTCAAAGTGGGCCCTCTGTCATCCTGGAGTTATGGGGATGTCTACTAATGTTGTTTAACCCATCATCCCTGTCCCCAGGAGTACAGAGAAGCCTTCAAAGTGGGCCCTCTGTCATCCTGGAGTTATGGGGATGTCTACTAATGTTGTTTAACCCATCATCCCTGTCCCCAGGAGTACAGAGAAGCCTTCAAAGTGGGCCCTCTGTCATCCTGGAGTTATGGGGATGTCTACTAATGTTGTTTAACCCATCATCCCTGTCCCCAGGAGTACAGAGAAGCCTTCAAAGTGGGCCCTCTGTCATCCTGGAGTTATGGGGATGTCTACTAATGTTGTTTAACCCATCATCCCTGTCCCCAGGAGTACAGAGAAGCCTTCAAAGTGGGCCCTCTGTCATCCTGGAGTTATGGGGATGTCTACTAATGTTGTTTAACCCATCATCCCTGTCCCCAGGAGTACAGAGAAGCCTTCAAAGTGGGCCCTCTGTCATCCTGGAGTTATGGGGATGTCTACTAATGTTGTTTAACCCATCATCCCTATCCCCAGGAGTACAGAGAAGCCTTCAAAGTACACTCCCACCCACCCTGGAGTTATGGGGATGTCTACTAATGTTGTTTAACCCATCATCCCTGTCCCCAGGAGTACAGAGAAGCCTTCAAAGTGGGCACACTCACACCCTGGAGTTATGGGGATGTCTACTAATGTTGTTTAACCCATCATCCCTGTCCCCAGGAGTACAGAGAAGCCTTCAAAGTGGGCCCTCTGTCATCCTGGAGTTATGGGGATGTCTACTAATGTTGTTTAACCCATCATCCCTGTCCCCAGGAGTACAGAGAAGCCTTCAAAGTGGGCCCTCTGTCATCCTGGAGTTATGGGGATGTCTACTAATGTTGTTTAACCCATCATCCCTGTCCCCAGGAGTACAGAGAAGCCTTCAAAGTGGGCCCTCTGTCATCCTGGAGTTATGGGGATGTCTACTAATGTTGTTTAACCCATCATCCCTGTCCCCAGGAGTACAGAGAAGCCTTCAAAGTACACTCCCACCCACCCTGGAGTTATGGGGATGTCTACTAATGTTGTTTAACCCATCATCCCTGTCCCCAGGAGTACAGAGAAGCCTTCAAAGTGGGCCCTCTGTCATCCTGGAGTTATGGGGATGTCTACTAATGTTGTTTAACCCATCATCCCTGTCCCCAGGAGTACAGAGAAGCCTTCAAAGTGGGCCCTCTGTCATCCTGGAGTTATGGGGATGTCTACTAATGTTGTTTAACCCATCATCCCTGTCCCCAGGAGTACAGAGAAGCCTTCAAAGTGGGCCCTCTGTCATCCTGGAGTTATGGGGATGTCTACTAATGTTGTTTAACCCATCATCCCTGTCCCCAGGAGTACAGAGAAGCCTTCAAAGTGGGCCCTCTGTCACCCTGGAGTTATGGGGATGTCTACTAATGTTGTTTAACCCATCATCCCTGTCCCCAGGAGTACAGAGAAGCCTTCAAAGTGGGCCCTCTGTCATCCTGGAGTTATGGGGATGTCTACTAATGTTGTTTAACCCATCATCCCTGTCCCCAGGAGTACAGAGAAGCCTTCAAAGTGGGCCCTCTGTCATCCTGGAGTTATGGGGATGTCTACTAATGTTGTTTAACCCATCATCCCTGTCCCCAGGAGTACAGAGAAGCCTTCAAAGTGGGCCCTCTGTCATCCTGGAGTTATGGGGATGTCTACTAATGTTGTTTAACCCATCATCCCTGTCCCCAGGAGTACAGAGAAGCCTTCAAAGTGGGCCCTCTGTCACCCTGGAGTTATGGGGATGTCTACTAATGTTGTTTAACCCATCATCCCTGTCCCCAGGAGTACAGAGAAGCCTTCAAAGTGGGCCCTCTGTCATCCTGGAGTTATGGGGATGTCTACTAATGTTGTTTAACCCATCATCCCTGTCCCCAGGAGTACAGAGAAGCCTTCAAAGTGGGCCCTCTGTCATCCTGGAGTTATGGGGATGTCTACTAATGTTGTTTAACCCATCATCCCTGTCCCCAGGAGTACAGAGAAGCCTTCAAAGTGGGCCCTCTGTCATCCTGGAGTTATGGGGATGTCTACTAATGTTGTTTAACCCATCATCCCTGTCCCCAGGAGTACAGAGAAGCCTTCAAAGTGGGCCCTCTGTCATCCTGGAGTTATGGGGATGTCTACTAATGTTGTTTAACCCATCATCCCTGTCCCCAGGAGTACAGAGAAGCCTTCAAAGTGGGCCCTCTGTCATCCTGGAGTTATGGGGATGTCTACTAATGTTGTTTAACCCATCATCCCTGTCCCCAGGAGTACAGAGAAGCCTTCAAAGTGGGCCCTCTGTCATCCTGGAGTTATGGGGATGTCTACTAATGTTGTTTAACCCATCATCCCTGTCCCCAGGAGTACAGAGAAGCCTTCAAAGTACACTCCCACCCACCCTGGAGTTATGGGGATGTCTACTAATGTTGTTTAACCCATCATCCCTGTCCCCAGGAGTACAGAGAAGCCTTCAAAGTACACTCCCACCCACCCTGGAGTTATGGGGATGTCTACTAATGTTGTTTAACCCATCATCCCTGTCCCCAGGAGTACAGAGAAGCCTTCAAAGTGGGCCCTCTGTCATCCTGGAGTTATGGGGATGTCTACTAATGTTGTTTAACCCATCATCCCTGTCCCCAGGAGTACAGAGAAGCCTTCAAAGTGGGCCCTCTGTCATCCTGGAGTTATGGGGATGTCTACTAATGTTGTTTAACCCATCATCCCTGTCCCCAGGAGTACAGAGAAGCCTTCAAAGTGGGCCCTCTGTCATCCTGGAGATATGGGGATGTCTACTAATGTTGTTTAACCCATCATCCCTGTCCCCAGGAGTACAGAGAAGCCTTCAAAGTGGGCCCTCTGTCATCCTGGAGTTATGGGGATGTCTACTAATGTTGTTTAACCCATCATCCCTGTCCCCAGGAGTACAGAGAAGCCTTCAAAGTGGGCCCTCTGTCATCCTGGAGTTATGGGGATGTCTACTAATGTTGTTTAACCCATCATCCCTGTCCCCAGGAGTACAGAGAAGCCTTCAAAGTGGGCCCTCTGTCATCCTGGAGTTATGGGGATGTCTACTAATGTTGTTTAACCCATCATCCCTGTCCCCAGGAGTACAGAGAAGCCTTCAAAGTGGGCCCTCTGTCATCCTGGAGTTATGGGGATGTCTACTAATGTTGTTTAACCCATCATCCCTGTCCCCAGGAGTACAGAGAAGCCTTCAAAGTGGGCCCTCTGTCATCCTGGAGTTATGGGGATGTCTACTAATGTTGTTTAACCCATCATCCCTATCCCCAGGGGTACAGAGAACCCTTCAAAGTACACTCCCACCCACCCTGGAGTTATGGGGATGTCTACTAATGTTGTTTAACCCATCATCCCTGTCCCCAGGAGTACAGAGAAGCCTTCAAAGTGGGCCCTCTGTCATCCTGGAGTTATGGGGATGTCTACTAATGTTGTTTAACCCATCATCCCTGTCCCCAGGAGTACAGAGAAGCCTTCAAAGTGGGCCCTCTGTCATCCTGGAGTTATGGGGATGTCTACTAATGTTGTTTAACCCATCATCCCTGTCCCCAGGAGTACAGAGAAGCCTTCAAAGTGGGCCCTCTGTCATCCTGGAGATATGGGGATGTCTACTAATGTTGTTTAACCCATCATCCCTATCCCCAGGAGTACAGAGAAGCCTTCAAAGTACACTCCCACCCACCCTGGAGTTATGGGGATGTCTACTAATGTTGTTTAACCCATCATCCCTGTCCCCAGGAGTACAGAGAAGCCTTCAAAGTGGGCCCTCTGTCATCCTGGAGTTATGGGGATGTCTACTAATGTTGTTTAACCCATCATCCCTGTCCCCAGGAGTACAGAGAAGCCTTCAAAGTGGGCCCTCTGTCATCCTGGAGTTATGGGGATGTCTACTAATGTTGTTTAACCCATCATCCCTATCCCCAGGGGTACAGAGAACCCTTCAAAGTACACTCCCACCCACCCTGGAGTTATGGGGATGTCTACTAATGTTGTTTAACCCATCATCCCTGTCCCCAGGAGTACAGAGAAGCCTTCAAAGTGGGCCCTCTGTCATCCTGGAGTTATGGGGATGTCTACTAATGTTGTTTAACCCATCATCCCTGTCCCCAGGAGTACAGAGAAGCCTTCAAAGTGGGCCCTCTGTCATCCTGGAGTTATGGGGATGTCTACTAATGTTGTTTAACCCATCATCCCTGTCCCCAGGAGTACAGAGAAGCCTTCAAAGTGGGCCCTCTATCACCCTGTGGATATGGGGCTGTTTGCCAATGTGGTTTAAACCATCCCCCCTATCACCAGGTGTACACGGAGCCCAGCTGGGTCGGGCAGCAAGCACCATGGGGATATGGTGCAGTATGCCTATGCTGTTGGAACCTGTCCCTCCATCACCAGGGGACCTGATAGCTGCCTAATTATTCCTGGGCAACACCCTGTTCTCAGTTTGTATCTTGCTGATGTGGTGCTGTAGGACACACCAGACCTAGGGGGGTGGGAAAGCAGACTGTGACGGAGGGTATGTCAGTCGGATATGTTTCTAGGCTATGGTGGGTAGGTTGCACATCTCACACAGTCCTTGGGGTGCACGACAGTCGGCCTGTGAGAACGACAGCTGACGAGCACTCACATAGTGATGATCTCACACCTCCCACAGCCATTTCAACTCATGTGGAGACACACACAGGGGTGCAATATTTGATCAGGCGCAGTCCAACAGGTATCCCATCCATACCGGACTCTGAATCGCACTGCACTGTGTTGACCAGGGAACCATGGATGGTCAAATAACACCTCCACAGGGCCCACACACAATGGGATCCTCTCCCATGCTCGCACAACTAGGGTGCCCCCACCAGTGGGGACCATGTTCCACACCTCCACGTCCAACACATTCCTACATACCTGTATCAGCTGATAACCCTGAAAATAAGGGATCTGTCAACACATACACAACATTGCCCCCAGGGGATGTGACACCCTCGCACACACTCCCTGTCCCTCTCACACTCTCCCACCCCCTATACCCCACCCCTTTGTCTCCCTCTCTCCCCCACCATTGCAAACATGACGTGCCTAGGGTGATGATATGGGGTGGGGGGTGGGGAAGCCTGTAGGTGCTGGGCAATGCTGCTGGCTGGTGTCCCATATGATGATGCCTGCAGACCCCCGACAGGCGCCGTGGGTCCCGCCCTCACACTCATAGGCAGGCCTATGCACACATTTCCCAGGGATCACCTGTCACAAGTGTGTGACTGTGCAGGAAATACAGAACACACAGCAGGGCACACGGAGCAGGGTGACAGTGGCCAACCATGAATATGGGTATGTTAACTATCCACCTGTGCAGAAGGGTAGGTAATGACCCCAAACAATGTTTGTTTATCAACAGGTGGAGGATCTGAGGAAGAAGGTGCGTGAACTACGGCAGTTCCATGGAGACTTCCTGGCGCGCTATAGCAGGGGGCCACAGACACCCAATGATGGTGAGACTGGACAGGCATGACTCTCAGTTTATGATGTCACATTGGCCCACCAACGTGTGTGTTTAATGCATCTGTAGATGTGTAACGTAACACTCATGTACGTTTTGATATGTCTGTTAACTTTAACAGGGGGAGAGGAAAGCAGCGGCGAGGGCCACACATCGGCCTACTCACTCCGGCGGCCCACCACCCACCGTGCAAGGGAGGTGGAGGTGGTGGTGGTGGAAAGCGAGACGGAGGTGGAAGAGGGATCCCAGATCGAGCTGGCGGAGGAGGAGACGGAGGAGGAGCAGCAGATGGGGGAGGGGGGGAGGAGGAGAGGGAGGAGGAGCAATTGACGGTGGTGGGGGGGTGACGAGATGGGAGAGGAGGAGAGGCCCCCACAGGCACACCCAGAGGGTGATGCTGCTGGCAGGAGGGCGGCTGCGGGTGAGGGGGGCAATGTGCAACCTGTGTGTGGGGGGGTGCTGGGTTGGGCAGAGAGGGTGGCTGAGAGTGTTTTGGGGGGAGGACAGGGTTGGGGGGGGTGCGGGGGAATACAGCACAGCACAGGGCTACGTGGGCCCCCGTCAGACACTGCAGGTGGAAGCTGGGGATAGGCGTCGTCGCACAAACATGTCATCCACGGCCCACGGCATATTGCATGCACATGCCAGCACACAGACCACGGGCACCATTTGCCTATGTGCTGGCAGGTGCATGCATGATGTGCTGGGGGCAATTGATGATGTGCGGCGCGACGTACGCCTAGTCTTTCATGCACTGCAGTGTCTGACGGGGGCTGTCCGGCAGGTGTCCGCCGATGTTGCGCAGCTGCAATGTCGGCGGGCATCTGCCGAAGGGCGTCACAGGCACCTCTGAGAACACCTGTGATGTGCACATGTGCCCTGTGCTGTGCTGTGTTCCACGCACAAAATGGGGATGTTTGTGTGGTGGCATGTTGCCAATGTTTAAATGTTCTATAATAAACATTTGTTTTTGTTATGTGGAAACATGGTCATGTGTCTCCCTCAACCACCCACCATGGATGAATGCCTGGGATATGTCTGTGCATCTGGACAGGCTGTGGAGGCTGACATGGCTGGCAGACATGGACTGCTTACACATGCCGTCATGGGGCGTAAACGTGTGCAGTGGCTAAGGGCCAGGGAAGCCGCATGGGATGTTGAAGTGTGAGGGGGATCCCAGAAACAGCCATGCTGTTGGGTGGATTGAACTGCTAACAAATGTGTCAGCGGAGGGAGGAAGCCAACATAAGCATGCTACGCATGTCTGCCTGTGCCACATGCATGCCTTGGGGGGGTGCCAGACATGTTCCCACTGTTGTCTTTGATATAGGCTATGACCACAAATATGGAACCAGGTATGCTGGCAGAGGGGGGGAGGGGGGTGATGCCGCTGACGACAGACCATGAGGTATGGGAACAGTACACCTGAGACAACATGGGTCAGTGTGTGTGTGGAGAACCCCTACAGCCAAGGGGCTGTGACTATGGACTGTGTAGGTGACACATAGCATGTCGTGCCGTCTGTTCTGCAACACCTGGTGGAGCAGCTAATGCGACAGCAAGGGTCTGCTGATCAGCGACACGACATGCATGTGGACACCACATAGGGGACCAAAGGGACACAAATTGCAATGACACGTATCATGTATGTTGTTCAAAACATTTATTTACACACCTAGGAACCACGGCGTGGCCTGCCCTTTCTGGCACGTCGCAAAACCCTACCCCCTTGTGCTGCACCCTCCCCCTCATCTTGTGCTTGTGGAGGTGGTGGCGGTGGTGGTGGCGGTGGTTGTGCATAACTCTGCAGTATGGCACGTATCCCCTCCAGGGCCACACACATTCTTTCAAGTGGCATGTCCCTGATATCCTGCCGCAAGTGGCAAATCTCCAGCGTGTTGGCATCGATAGACTGGCGCACAGCTGCCAATTCACGACAGATGCCTGTAGGGGGGAAGCAAGGGTGGTGTGTGATATACCTCCCAAGAAACACACAACAAGATGACTCATATAACACATGATTGTCATTGTGACTGTACAAACTATAGTATGCACGCGGATATGGTTATGAACACGCAATGTCAGAAAGGTGTATGTCAATGCCACACACAGCACATGGTTGATCTATGTGATGTGGGTGGCACACACAGGGATACACAGGTTGCCCACACACCCCCACGTGCTGCAGATATTGGAATAGGCCTGTGGACACATAGCACACACATGTCCAGTGTGCAGTGTGGCGGAGCGTGTTCGATGGACAGCAAACACACCTGTGGATACGTCGTGCTGCAGAGAGATAGAATGTGCACAGCCAACCCATGTGGGAGCACATTTGGGGGGATACACACAGCATGGACAGGGTACAGGTGTAGCGCCATTGACTATGAGGGATGGGGTTCGTGCAGCAGGATCACATCCCGTACATGGGCAGGTCCACCAATGCCACATGTGTCTGACGGCAGAGGGGTCCACATACACCCAGTGGTGAAGGATCTGGGGTCAGATAACAGTGCATGTACACCTTGGTACACATGTGGAGGATGCACAACGTGCATGGAGAGGACCAGATGGTGCAGCACAGGGTGACACAACGCAAAATGGCGACTACAGGGTCATGCTGAGCATGCAACAGCATGTGGTGAGCCCTCGGGAGGAGTGAGTCACAGAGATAGGGGGGGGCCCTCCCTTAATGTGTTTGGCAGCAGGGGTGCCACCTGTGAGCTGTCTAGTCCATCAGGACCCAGCATGGGGCACCAGATAACCTGTGTGATCCGGGGGGTTCATCACAAACCATGCATTGTGCACCTCAGTGTCACATATACATGAACGGGACATGTTGCGAGCCCTGTCTGTATGTCCACCAGCCTAACGTAATTGTGGACATACATGCTGCCTCCAGGGACCTGTAAGCCTCCCAAACCATGGGTACAGGATCCTAGACCGTGTCCTGTCTGTACATCGTGCTATATGTGTGTCTGATGTCATTCCAACTGAAAGTGTCATGTGGTAGGAGTGGTCTACACCTGGTGATGCAGACCGTAGGGGATGGGGTCTGTGTGACGGTGCATGACAGACATGTATGTTTATTTACTTATTGTTTTGAAGTACTTTAAAACGTTTATATACCGCGCTATTTGTTATCAGTGCGGTTTACATACAACAAGGGTGCACAGTCAGAAGCCTGTTCTGTGCTTACATTGTAACAGGAGTTTAAACTTGGAACATACATTGTAACAGGAGCATAAACCTGGAGCAACAGGGGAACTATAAACATATGTACAAAATATAATTAGATTTGGATTGTATATACAGGAGGTCTAAGGCGGGTTCAAGATACTTGTGACAGGGTGCGGTTTGTAGACATTGGCAGGTGGGTGAGATGAGGTGGGGTGGATGCATGAGCAAAGTGAAGTAGGAAGATGTGGTGTTTCATTGCCTTACGGAACTGCATAAGGCCTTTGATGGATCTACTTTCAGGTGGAAGTTCGTACCAACATTTTGGGGCATAGAAGGCGAATGTCCGTTTCTTGGGTCTAGGTATGTCATCTCTGATTCCCCATGGCCCATGTGACAGTTAACATGAGTAGTTACTGGGCCACGGCTGGGCTACAGTGCTGAAGCTCAGTTGTGCAAGTGCTATGCTATTCGTGGGGTATTGTCACACAACATGATGCAGCTGAAACTGCATACCTAGTAGGTCTGCATCCATAGGTGTACACTCACCCTAGGCTCAATGTTCCCTCTAATTGTCTGTAGGCTGTGTGCGCATAACATATCAGCTGTGCAGCTTTTGCAGCAAGGTTCAATTGTTGTGCGCCACATAACGACACTCGGAGTTATATACTTTAAGATTTGACTACACGTCAGCATACAGTATGTACACCACATTGATTTTAATTAAATGAAATGAATATGGACAATTACTAAATGAAGCGGAATATGTCTAGTAATTACAATCCCAACTTTTAACTTTTAAGGACGACTATGTTGTTTTCTATCAGAATCAGGACCATACGTTTTGTGCGCTCTGCTGTAAAGTATGTGCGCTCACTCGGCGAGGTGTGTGCGCGTGCACACGCGCACAGCTTAGAGGGAACAGTGCCTAGGCTGTTATGGTGTGTGTCACATTAACATCCGCTAACATACGTCGTAACATTGCTTGTTGGGCAAATGTATCCCGTCTACTGGAGACACACATGTGACAGCTTTGGACGGTATTGTCACATCCAGCACAGACACACCCCACACAGAGAGTAGTGGGTTGTGCGTTGTGCCTGTCACGTTCCGTTTTTACCAGTGGTCCCTCTCAGCTGTGCACATGTGTGTGCGCACACGACTTGCCGAGCAATCACACTACTGTATGACATAGCCCACGGAGAGAAGGTATGTGAGTCAGCTCAACAGCAACAACTACGTGCTCAGATGTCTAGATGTGTGTGTAGGTATGGTTTGCACAGGTTATACCATAGTTTGTACTGCATGCATTGTGCTGCACATACTGCATCCGGACATGTACTCCACAGGTAGGTTGTGTACACCCCATTGCCTCTCTGTGGTGTGTAACACATTAACATTAATGCCATGGGATGCACAGCTGATATCTAATGGGCACACTGCATACAGAACATTGGGGGTGACATTGCTTCTCACCCACCTTCTGCATCCTGCCGTGAGGATGTTGCATGGGCTCTGAGCTCCCCCATGAGGTCATCCTCGACCACATCATCCTGCTGTGGTGGTAGGCCGGTACCTGTTCGACTAGACACCATTGGTGGGTAGGTGCTCATCTGTGGCTGCAGGGGACTCTCCCCGGAACATGGGCGTGCCACCGACATTACAGGCTCCGCCTCCTCCTCCTCCCCCTCCAGGATGTGAGGGACGGCCACATCATCCCCCTCCTCCGCACCCTCCTCGTCCACCGCACCCTCCTCCGCATGTGTCAGCATGGTGCTGTAGTCACCTGTATTGTGGGCAAACACAGATAGCACACATATGTTTACGCACTACAGCTATGTACACGTGTGTGCTGCAGACAACACATACCTGATGGTGTGGGGACCCAGCATGTGTGCTGCATACAGGGCCCCCTACACACCCCCATACCTGTCTGTAGCCAACATGTACCTGCCCCAGGGGAACAGGTGTGTGTTTTAGGTCCGCACACCTAGTTTGTTTCCCATGCCTCAGCTACAGCTATAATTGTGCAGTGATCCCCCATGCCGTCTGTCACCCCATCTGGCCAACATCTGTCCACTCACGGCTGCTCCTTTCTCACACTTCCACCTGTATTTTCTACCCCGTGTTTGATTGTGCATGCCATTGAGCAGGCCATATGTCCCTGGGACATACTGTGAGCATACTGCTACATGTGTCTGGCAGTGACCTACTGTGCATCGAGCAGCTAATGTAAAGCATCTTGTGCCCATTGACAGGCACATGTATCAATGTGCGTATGGTATGTCACATAAACATGCACCCCTCACAGGCCAATGCTATATTACAGGGGATGAGGAGCACTGTTGGGGGGGGGGGTAGGTAAGGGCCTGGTACACGTGGAGATGTTTGTGACAGGTCAGGGGCCTGAGGGGATGAGGGACACATGTTGATTGTGTCCCTGCAGCATGGCAGGCAAACAGTGTGACGCCAGACAATACAAAGGCGTGTGGAGCTCTGAGGGACAGACACATATTATCTTTAGAGACATATGTCATTGTCCCAACACAGGCCATGTTTCCGTGACGTCCACAGGGGCTGAGGGTCGACAACACATCTGCCGTTATCGCATCCGCAACCGTGTATTACTACACCTTGCCAATGCATTGTCATATGCCGGCGACAGGGAAGGTCCCCATACAGTATGCTGTTCTTGGGGGACTGCTGTAATGCCAGGCGTACATACAATGCTGTGGAGACCGCTTTTACCGCCATTCACTGTGCTATCCACAGCCTTTACAACAACGTCACATATGTCCACATCTTTTCTACCTTGCTCAGATGTACGTGTGCGGTGAGGGAGGGTGATAGCACAGTTATAGATTTAACGGATTATGTGATCTGCATTGCCTCTACGCCTGCCATATCTTCAGTCACCAACTGCTCCATGATGTAGGTGAACCGTTCCGTTCGACCGCTGTTAAAGGTTTGTGGCCAGGGTGTAGGTGTACATGTATGAATGAGGTGGAGGAGCACATGTCAGGGACACGTACTGCCCCTGCGGCTGCCAGCACAACCAAGCATATGTTGGGTACGTGGCATTTGTGTTTGCCACAACTATGTATTTGTCCTACAGGTCTCCCAGAGTCTTTGTATTGGCTTGATGTTACCTTTGGGGTGCGCGTGTGTGTTTGTGTTGGACAGGAGTGTGCAGGGGTACAGCACAGACCTCTGACACCAGCATGGGTACATGATGGGGCTTGGTAGAGATTTATGGGGGTGCATGTGCAAATGTCTGCCATCTACACAATGGCTATTTCACCAAGGTATGGAGAGGTGAAATATATGCGTAGCATACGTACCTGCATGCGGATCTGCTGTATCCAGGGCCACAGGAAGGCCATATGTGTATATCGGCCCAAGCCTGTCTGCAAGCTGCTGCTCTAGGGGCGTGAGCATGGATGGTAGGGGGCCCCCTCCACCTGTGCCACTGGCATGCTGTCGTTCTGCACACAGGTGCTGGCGCACCCCTCTTTTGATATCAGAATACCTCTTCTTTAGACAGTCAATGTCCCGCAGGGGGCCTCCTACCTCGGCAACTGCTCTGCGTATCTCCTCCCACACCGCATTACGGCCTGCTGTACTTGTGCGGCTGCTCTGCCTCCCAAACAGAGCCTCATAGTTCTCGAGGACCGTAGCGAGGAGGTTGTGGTTCTCAGAATCTGAGAACCGTGTGGCCCTCCTCCTCTGGGTCTCAGGTACAGGGGCCCTTTTCCTCTTCCCAGTGTGGCGGCTGGGTGCAGCCTGGCCCTGTGTTGATGGCCCTGCGTCTGGCTCAGCCGCCATAGCCCCTGCCTCCTGCGCAACTGGTTGCCGCACCTCCTGCACTCCCTCACCCTCCCTTTCCCTCATCCTTTCTCTGTCACTCTCTCTATCACTCCCTCTATCCCTCTCCCTCTCCCTCTCTCTCTCCCTCTCTCCCACCCTCCCTCTATCCCTCTCAATGTCCCTCTCTCTCTCCCTCACTCTCACCCTCACCGTGCCACTTCCACTCTCCCTATGGCTCTCACTCTCCCCCTGCCGCTCCATCGCCCTCCTCTCCCCACTCCCCTGGCCACACGCAACCTCACCTCACCTCACCCCTTCTCCCTCTCCTACGCCACACACGTCACAGACAAAACAGATGTGAGCACAATACTACAAACACAACACAATAAACTGAACAGTACACACCACAATACAGAGACAATTGACGACACTCCACTACACTGACACCTGCTCCAATACCTCCTGCTCTCACACTTCGCTATCCTACCTCTCACTCCTCACTCATCCCTCAACGTGCAACAGGCGCGCAGGGTGATTTATACGTTTTAGACGGTTACCTACATTGCGCATGTGCAACTGTGCCACGGCGATGCTTGTGCGCGGCGCGTATGTGACATTGCGCATGGGCGTGCGTTGGTGGATGTGTGTGTGCGCGATACGCATGTGCAGCTGTTAGCGCATGTGCGTTTGAGTGCGTGTGACGTCACGCACGTGACGCATACGCACAGGCGACGCATACGCCCATGCGTAACGAGTTGCACATGCGCGCCGCCCACAGACAGACGCCCATGCGTAAGGGGTTGCACATGCGCGCAACACACACACAGACGCAAATTAGGGCATTGCTGCACATGCGCGCCGCGCACGGCCATAACCGCGCATGCGCAAGGTACGTACAACATAACCTGGATAAATATGACTGCAGATTAGGTCCACATTGAGGGTTGTTTCGTAGGCGCGGTGTATGTTGGTTGTGAGTTACAGGGAGAGAAAGGCAGCTGTAGTGTATTGGATTCTGTGTGTCTGTATGGTATTGTTCTGTATTTCTCCGTTTACTGTGCTGTATTGTGTGGATCTAGTCTTGTGTGTTGTCTGCTGTAGTTGTGCTGTACGTTACATTGTATTGTGCTGTTTTGTGTGTCTCCTTTCATGTGTGGGTTGTAAGGTGTCCAGTGTTTAGGCAGGTGTGGGTGTGTTTTTGTGTGTGTGTTTGTGTGTGTCTGTAGTTCATGGCGGCTGTTTATGTTGCTGCATGTGCCCTGAGACGTGGGCGGATGCTGCGGTTGCAGGACAGGGGAGATGGTGCCCATGGGGCTGAGGCACAGGGCATGGGTGTGGACCCGCAGCAACTCAGACCTGCAGCTGTGGGGGTGGTCCACACAGGTGCGGTGCGTGGACGACGCAGACGGCGTGCTGAGGTGCAGGCTCGGCAGCCTCGCCTCTACAGGCCCAGAGCCCAGCTCCAGGGCATGCGTGAGGACCTGGTCATCTCCCTGTACCGACTGAGCACAAGGGCTATTCGGGAGCTCTATGAGGATCTGCGACCTGACCTCGAGCCCCTGACTGATCGGTCACATGCCATACCAGGTTTAGTCAAGCTCCTTGCTGCCTTACATTTCTTTGCCTCTGGCTGTTTCCAGTCATCTGTGGCTGCAGTGGGTGGCATGAGCCGCCCCACCTTCTCACGCTGTCTCCACCAAGTACTGCGTGCCATGGTCAGCCGGGTGGGGAATTACATAGCCGTTCCTCACATTGGGCAACAGTGGGGGACCCTGAACCAGGCCTTTGAGGCGTTAGCTGGGATACCACACGTGATGGGAGCTATTGATTGCACACATGTTGCCCTGGTCCCGCCTAGAGACAGGGAGGTGGTGTTCCGCAACCGCAAACACTACCATTCCCTGAATGTTCAGGTTGTATGTGATGCTAATCTGCATATTCTGAATGTGGTCCCGCGGTTTGCAGGGTCCACCCATGACTCCTATATCCTGCATCACTCAGCACTGTTCAGGCAATTTGAGGAGGGACAATATGGGGACTGTATATTGCTGGGTGAGTATTTCCATCTAACCTATTATGTGCTGCATATATGTATTGGTTTATGTAACATCTGTTATATAGGGCGCTGTTTGCCAGCTTTGCATTTGAAAACGTACCTCACGTTCAAAAGACATATGACTGTTATGTGTTTACATTGTTACAGGAGTGTATATGTGGATTAACAGGGGACCTAATTTGCATTGAGACATCAGGATTGTGATACGGTTTGATCATACCCTGCTCATGTTGTTCTGGAAACTAAGCTCAGGTGCAGATGTGTGTCCTGTTGGTGGATTGGTACTAGTGTGTGTGTGTGACATCTGCCCACATGAGGGGGGGGGGGGGAAGGTTGCTGCCCTTCACACACACCTGTGATGGCGGCTCATTTTCTGGTCCTTTTGTTATTTCATGTAACGTTTATGTTCTGGACAATCCATACACCTAACCCTTGTCATGTGTGTGTGAGGTCCACACACTCACTCAGTACTGGGTTGTCACCCCGGAGGTCGCGTATATACTGGGGGGGGGGGGGGCTACATATGATGGGTTTCCCTGACCTTAGCAACTGCGAGTACAGTTTTGCATATGGATGGTCATGCATTTGGCCTGTTTCACCGCAGGAGAGATACCTTTGGCCACTGCAGATGTGTGGGACATAGGCGACGTTGTATGTGCTGATCCTAATGTTGTTGAGCATTGTGGACAGGTGACAGCAGGGGCAAGGGACTACATGGGTGAATACAGAGAGGTATTGGTCGCACATACCCAGGTAGGTACTCTGCCTCTGTCCATGTGATTGGTGCAAGCTCATGTGGGCTACGGTGTGCACTTCTGTGGTCCACAGTTTAAAAAGGCTCTGAACATGATGGAGACAGTGCAGAGGGTGGCTACTGAAAGGATAGGTGATTAGCAGGAACCAGCATATGGAGTCAATATGCTCATTTTTGAGATGTGGACCTTGGAGGACAGGGGGTTATAGCGGTGATATGGTTGTGACCTTGTCAGACCTCCCTGGCATACATGGTCTGGGTGCGAGGCTCCATCGGATTACATCACAGTTTTGGGTTGTGTACATTGCTGACATATACTTTGAACAGGTGATATGTGTATTGGTGGTATAGTCTAACGTTGGAGGTGGTCGAGATGAGGACAGGAACTGCAGTACAATACGCATGTGCCACACATAGAGGATTTCTATAGGTACAACTGGGACTGGTTTTTTTATGGCAGTATGTACAGGCTCCATAGGCCATGTTTACCATTTATATCAACATATGTATATGTTTCACAAATGCATAGTTGGTGTGTCATATATGTCTGTCAGGATGTGTTCTGCATTTGTTTCGCACGTCCATACCTGTGTAAATGAGAGGTAACATGCACTCATGCATTGACATGCAACATTTCTTTCTGCAGGTGATGCAGGGTATGGGTGTCGCCCCTGGCTGCTGACCCCTGTGCGTCATCCACGGACACATGCAGAGCGGAGGTACAATGAGGCCCACGCCGTAAGCCGCTCTGTCATAGAGCGCACCTTTGGCGTGTTGAAAAGTCGCTTCAGGTGTCTGGATAGGACAGGCGGGGCCTTACAATATAGACCTATGACTGTGGCAGAGATTATCATTGCCTGTTGCATCCTGCACAACATTGCTCTCAGGCACAATATTCCTGCAGAGATTAATGAGGATCTGGATGATGATCCACCATGCCCCCTGTACGTGCCAGTGGTGACACACAAGAGGGCACAGCGGTCAGGCGGAGGTTGATTGCAGAGATCTTCTCTGGTACGTATTGCATATATTCCCACATAAATGTGCTGTTCTGTGTGTGTGATGGTCATAAAGGTTTTTGTGTCGGAACATATCACCTTCAGGTGCAACACTGCATTGTCATTCAACTTAACATCCCACGGTCACATATAGCCATGCGTGTGTGACCAACAATGTGGCCGCGGCACAACAGCAGCTGTTGGTGTATTATGTGTGTGGGTGTTGCTACACCTTTCAGATACTTTGTGGGTCACATTCCCAGTTAGTTGGTGGTGGTGATAGCAGTTGCTGTGAAAAGAAGAGTTCGTTGGTTTCATGGTCGGGATGGAGCACGGTGGCAGGCATATGTTGCGGTAGTCACAGTGGGAGGGATGACCCTGTTTGTGGACAGTTCCCCTGCGGGGTATTTGTTTATATTGTACACCTTTTGTCCACTTGTGTGGGTGTTATGCTTGTGTGAGCTGGCTATGTGTGTATGTTGGCTAGGTGTGGTGACACATGTCATACATAGCACAGAGCACATGCTTATGACTGCTTTCCAATGATGTTATTAATTATGTGCGACGGTTGTTAATGCAACCCCACAGTGTGCCCTGATGTATACCTTATCACGTAGCCTTGACATGGATGTGTGGCAGGAGGGGGACCTGCGCTGTGTGCAGCCAGGAGGCCATATCATTGATAGAAGCTGTATTGTGGAGTGGCCAGTCAGTGCATTGTTGCATATGTACACACATACAGAGGTGATGGACGTCAGATCAGCAAAGGGTGGGTTACAGTAGCCAAGTGGTACGCTGCTTGTGTGTGTGTATATTCAGTTTAGAGGTTGTCCATGAGGAACATGGCATGTGTAGCCGATGCTATCTCAACATATGCCACATTGCTGGATGTGTCATCAGACTCTGGGATTTGTATGCAGAGGATGTGGTAAGGGCTGTTATTGTAGCTGACTTTGAATGGAGGTTGGACATGTTCCTGCAGGACAGGTTAATAGACCACTATAGAAGAAGGTACCCCGGATAATCGGTGCTTGACACAGTACAGGTATTGTGGGACCTGTGTCTTTTGGGGATACAGCTAGGTACGTATGACCTAGATTGGCCACTGTTGGATACAGGATACTGTGATGTCTGCTGCTCGGAAAAACCCAGTATGACGTGAGTCATATCTTACATGCTGTGGATGTGTGTAGGGCAGGAAAGCACAGTCCACATCAGCAAGTACCTTACGGACCTTGCAAGGGATGTTACGTCCACATACACACAGACACCTAGATGACAGTTATTTGGTTATGGTGCACATATAGGCCATCCATGGTTTGACATTCGCACTCTCACACAGTGGGATGACATGCAGCCATTATGGTCAGGTCACAGGCAGACATGGGGGTGTGGTTTTACAGACGTGGCGCTGACATTGCCATCTATTTGAGCGCATCATCAGCACACAGCTGTCAATAATATTTGGGGTGTGCGAGGTACACTGCAGGATATGTCTTTGGCCAATGGATACAGGAGGTGTTACTGCATATCTCCATGTGTTACAGCAATGTACAGTGGGGGGTAACATAGAACAGTGGAAGGGCAGTACACACGGAGAGGGGGTATTGGTGGCAACATGGGGGAGACAGCCTGATATTGTGACCTTGGGATGGGCCATAGACATGGGGGAGCAAACACCTATCTTGACCAGTGTGTACAACAACAGAGTGGTAAGGGAGATGACAGGGGGATTGGGGTTACCTTTATATAGCAACGGACACTTCCGTGCTGCCTCTCCCATGTCACAGTTCCGTACAGTGTGATAGTGCACAGCCAGTCCATAGGTCATGTTGTGGGGTGTGACAGCTGGGGGACAGAGAGGTGCAGTGTGTGTTTCACACCTTGGACATGAAATATGTTTGTTTCTCTTGTGTTTTCCACTGCACAGGACATACTTTGTGAGGAAGCTGTTTCTGTGGTGCAGTGCCACCTGACTGGACAGCAGCCACGATGCTGCGGTCCGGGGTAGTTGGATCTACAGCTACATTGTGCCTGCAGTCATGGGCCCAACATGTCGTATGGTATGTGTCATACTGTGCAGATGTTGTGGTGGTTTTATTTCCTTAGGCCTCCCTTACCCATATATCTTGCTGTTGTCAGACATATCCCTATGTGTTTGTGTACAGTATGTCTTCTGCAAAACTGTTTATGGCATTTGTACGACATAGCTACATGTGTATGTGTTTTCGTCTGACTTACAGGAAAATGCACTTGCTGCCTCCCCAACACTGTTATCTCAGCCATCACCGGGGTATCAGGGCAGGTCACTGCGCCTTTATGTCCACAAGTTGCCAGTTGTGCACATACATGCCATGTATCACAGCTGTCCCGCAGACCGACGCATACTGTGTGGGTGCATGTTTATGCGTTGACTGTGTGCTGATGCAGTGTCCAGTCATGGTACATTATCATGTGCTGTGAGGGGTGGGAGCACCTGGGGGGCAGTGGTGACTGTGCTACCTCTACCGTAGTGCTGTTTACATTGTCAACATTCTCAACATGTGGTGTGCGTTGTGAGCATAACTGTGTATTGTGTTCTGAGGGACCACTGTTGAGCAATCTTTTTTTATTTCAGGTATCGGCATGATGTGGACATGCATCAACAGTGACTTGACATGGTGATTCTACCTGTTTGGCTGACATTGTCTCCCTTCACTGTGACCTGATGTGGCTGTGGAGTCGCTCAAGGGATCGATGACGTACACATAATGCACACACAGGGTATGTTGGACCTTTGTTATTTGGGGGTACATGTGGCTGTACCTGTTGATGAGTTACTGTTTGTCTCATGTACATGTCATGGTGCCTGTCTATGCACACGAACAGATGCATATAGTGTGTAGCAGTGTGACATGGATATGGACATGCCCATATCCATGTGACACCCATTCTGCATTGACATTTGATGTGTCAACAATATGCATATTATTTCATGTTCATATTATGTCATGTTTGCCTTTTCATCCGTTTCATCTGTATTTTCACAGGTGCGACTCTCTGCAATTTGTGTTGTTTGTACAAGGTGTCCAACACGACCATACGTATCCTCTCCTGACACAGGACAGAAGGCATCCCGGACACATTTCCTACAGTGCATCTGGCGTCGCCATCACACACCTTTTGGGGAACAGACCACCATGGAATTGTTTCTGGGGAATGGTGCCATTGGATGTTTGACTTATGCGAGTGGAACACATGCCTGTGATGGACAGTATTGCTTTTGGACCGCTGCTTTGGCCATGACGGACCTGTACACCACACTGTTTCTGCCATTCTGGGGCTGGGGGTCCTGCGCATTGCAGGGGACACAGATGAACTTTCACGGACTGTGGCATATTGGAATGTGACACTTGGCTATGCAAGCCCAGGGTTGCATGGAGACGTTTGACCTCACCTGTTGGATTACAGATACACCTTGCTTTTTGGACGCTGGGTGTAGCAGGGACTGACATTGTCAGTGTATGTTGTACATTCCTCCCCAGTTGTGTAGTTGTTGTGGGTTGGCCATGTGTGTGACATGGCACCCAGGATACGGTCATCTGTTAGTTTCAACACGAGCATACAGCCATGTTAGTGGCATGGGGGTGACGATGGAGCGGTCATATTATCTATGTCCACCTGCCCTCCACCTGAACATGATACCGTTTTTCCCACAACAACCCTTTCATGCCCAACAACATCATTGATTGATGTTTGCAATGGGCAAGGGTGTTTACATGTATGAGTGGCATCACTGTATCATGTTGGTATACGGATGGTGCTTGTGGTTCTGACTGCTTATGTTTGTGAACCACAGCATGTGGACCTATGGCTTTTGTGTAGTTCACTGTAGGATGTTTGGCCATCATGTCCATCTTAACATGCTGGTCATTGTGTTTGCTTACTGCACAGACGTGACACTCTGCATGTATGTACACACCTTACATTGCACATCTGTACGGTCCTGTTTATCCGCCGCGGTAATGACACTCTCATTGCGCCATTATATTTGGTGTGTGGCAGTGTGGGTGTCCATTGCCCTCCTTCAATTGTGCATTCCATGTACCGTGTTATATGTGTCCACACACTGTCTAACCAACAAACACTGGAAGGGGCACTCCTGCATGGTGTTATCTCTGGAGCTTTCTGCAGGTTGTTTTGTTTGTATTCGCTCTGGGTTCATGTGCCTCTGCGACCTGTTAGCATATGCTCATTGTGCTGGTGATGATTGCTGTGATCTACATTATCGCATTTCTGATTCCTAGATCAGGCATTAGGTGAGAGGTTGCACATTACGTTCAGGAGTTATTTTCACTTGACAACATATGATGTTTTCATTTGTGAGCCTCCTGTGTTGCCTGATGGCTATGTTGCGAGGGACAGGTGATGTGTTTTGGGTCCTCATCCAGCAACGCCTACGGTTTTCATGCACTCATATGTGCGTGACACATTTGAGGGATGCAGCAGCAGGTGGGGGGTGGGGACCTGATGGCCAGTGCATAGCGTGCACCTGTTGCACATTATATCTCGTGCCCTTCACTTACAGTCAATGAAGTGACCTTTCTGTGGGATGTGGGTTGGTGCCATGCTAAATGTGTTTCTGTCTCTCACCAGGGCTGCACTCACCTTGATATTATGATAACACGGTCTACAGTGTCTGTGAGGGGTGACCCAAATAAAGATATGTATTTGACACACATCTGTCTCTTTTGCTCCTTGATCATGGTGACACACATGCAATGCAATGTGTGCCTTCGAGTCGGTCCTGACCTGACTCCCTGTGACCGTGAAACTCCAGGGTGTTCTGGTCAATGTCAGTTTTCTGGTCATTCGTCCACGGTAATGGGGGGTTACGTGACATGCCCAAGGCCACAAGGAGTGCTAGTGTGAATCGGGCCCTGGTTACTTGATGTCCACAACAGGTTTATGACCAGTAGGCTACTCCTCCACTCTTTGAGCACATGTGCACTTCTATAGACTGGTTGCTGGTCATGTCCATGGCCCACCTGTGCTCACATCCTTGTAGAGTGACAGGTGTGTATATGTCACCCATTTGCAACATCAGTGGGTTTGACAGGTTCCCACATAGACCCTCCCTTTGGACTATTTGTTCTGCCTTGTGCTCAGTGTGCTGTTTGTGGTAATGGTTAGAGGCATGTGTTTTAACACAGTAGTGTGCAGGTTTGATCCCCACATGTGGTTGTTCTGTTGTTTTTCTGTTGTGCTACCTGGACCATTTGGTACCAGCAGGTTCATCAACTCTACACACACCCTTCCCTCTCTTCACTGTACAGCAAGGTGTGCACTCTGTGCTGTTTAGCCATCAGATGTTATCAGTCACATATGTCTCTTTCTTTATGGTGTTTACATGGCAGTGCACCTGGGGGTTTGGCTGTGGTTCAGCTGGTGTGTGGTACACCTGTTTTCATGTTGTGTTCTCTCCTGTCCTGTCCCAGATTGGTACCCATCTCCAGCGAGCATCCTCTGATGCCCTCAGGATTTGGTTTCCTTCCTCTTTCGCATGCTGTATGCACTGCATAACATTTCATTGTGTGTGTGTGCATGTGTCCCTGGTCCCACATACAGACTAGGTTCTGATCTGTACTCAGATGACCTGCATGTCCATTTGGTCATGATTACTGTTGGGGGTTTGCCTGTCCTGGCAGCCAGCATGCGTCTTGTGTGATGGGCTTCAGTATTTCTGTATGCAGCCTCTGCTAATGCACTGATGTTGGTGGTGTGGCCTACCAGTTGTTGCCTTGGCATTTGTGGTGGTGGTCATAGGTTTGATTCCTCTCTGTTCTCTTTGATGTGTATGCTTGTCCTGCATAGGTGGTTTCGATTTGTATGACAGTCATATATGTGCAGATTTGTGCTGCGAGAACATTGTACCCTCATCTGAGATGGGAATCATCCTTCTGCCCATCTTATGTCTCCCTGCTTTTTGGCCATCGTATCCTGACGTGCATGCTGCTACACCACGTCCTGCACTCCTACACATTCCTGCATTTCATCTCTCCCTGGTTGCCTCTCATGTGTGTGCTCTGCATAACACTGCTACTCCACTGTCATCCTGACATTTCATCTATCCTGCCATTTCAGCCTCCTTCGCTGCACACATCTTCCCATCCTCTGTCAAACACTGACATTATAGCATGGTACATTACCATCACTCTGTGCATAGCTACAGATGGCCCCGATCACATAACCAAACAGTCACAGCACATATTTAACCACAGCTGTCTCCTTCTTACTAGCATCCTTGCTAATTTGTGTAAATAGTTTGGGTATGTTATCTTGTTCACCAATCATATATTCCATGTACATAGTTTTCCCATGTTATTCCAGGTATATGTTCCTGTTATATGTAACAACAACCAGCCTGTTGTTCAGGTCTTTCTTTTGTTTTCTGTAAACCACGCTCCTACCACATAGTGACATGGACATAAATAAACATAACTAAATAACTGGATATATATGTGTGTCCATTTCTCTAGCAGCCACATGGCCTGGGGCTGAGTTGTGTAGTACAGCAGCTTTGATCTACATCCTTCTATTACCTCTGCATTGTCTTTCCTTTCAGCTCTGTGCAGTGTTTGGGTTACATGTGCGTTTGGCACATACCTCTGTTGCCCCTCACATTGTGGGATGTTACTGCTCCTAGCAAATGTTTTTGGGTTCACCTATACATCCTTGGGGCATCTTATGTCACACCTTCGTTTCAGGCAGCTTATGAGATACCAACTATGGTGCCCTGGGAGTTGCCACCCTTTCCACATGGCCGCTGGGTAACATTATAACTCGCCTTTGCTGACATGGTTGTTTCTGATGTTCGTTCTGTTGCACCGTGGAGGGTGCATTAATGTATGGCACTAGGATGGCCTTCTTTTTAGATGGAAACACAGATTGCTGTTCAGTTGCATGCAGGAAACATACGTACCTCAGCCAACCTTATTCACTGCTGATGTTAACCCATGACCCCTGCACCATCAGTCAATCTCCTGACCATTGTGCTGCACTGCTGTTCCTTCTTGCATGTGTGCACACCTACGTAGGATTTCCATGCGTTACAATGCACAGTGCTGCCAGCACAAACAGTGCTCGTACCTTGCCCTGCCTCATACGGCACCCTATAAAGCGGCCTATAGGCAACATTGTAGGGTGCCTTGCTGGACAGTGCACTTTATAATGTACCCTCTAGGGTACCTTGTAGGGCACCTTATGCAGCACCTTATATTACAGTGCTTTGAGAGTGCATTTGCTAACAGCAGTCACTACAATAAAAGCTTAACATGCCTCCTTCAGCTATATTCATCATGACAGATAATGGCTTAGCAAGCCTTACTCATTGGACACTGTGGGGGATCGAACCCCTGATGCATGTATCATTGGTGAGTGTCTTCCCCATTGTGCTGTGGCTCTGTTCACATGCTTCCACATCAGCGCGCCGCCTTAGCCTCACACTATTCAAGTGCCTCGTAAGACATTAGTGTGCCGCCTATTGCTGCCCATTATTTCTATGCCTCCTAAAATTATGCCTCAGTGAGGCTGGTTAACTGGGCACTGTGGGGGATCGAACCCCTGATGCATGCATCATTGGTGAGTGTCTTCCCCATTGGGCTGTGGCTCTGTTCCTATGCTTCCACATCAGCGCGCCACCTTAGCCTCACACTATTCAAGTGCCTCGTGAGACATTAGTGCGCCGCCTATTGCTGCCCATTATTTCTATGCCTCCTAAAATTATGCCTCAGTGAGGCTGGTTAACTGGGCACTGTGGGGGATCGAACCCCTGATACATGCATCATTGGTGAGTGTCTTCACCATTGTGCTGTGGCTCTGTTCAAATGCTTCCACATCAGCGCGCCGCCTTAGCCTCACACTATTCAAGTGCCTCGTAAGACATTAGCGCGCCGCCTATTGCTGCCCATTATTTCTATGCCTCCTAAAATTATGCCTCAGTGAGGCTGGTTAACTGGGCACTGTGGGGGATCGAACCCCTGATGCATGCATCATTGGTGAGCATCTTCACCATTCTGCTGTGGCTCTCTTCCTGTGTTTGTCTGTTGGCGCACTGCCTTCGGCCTTCCAAATTTGCAGCGCACCGCCTTCTGCCGCTCAAACCGCAAGGACTTAACAGCACATCGCCTAATGCACACAATTTGCAGCGCAAAGCATTCTGAGCCCAATATTAACAGTGCGGTGCACTCTGCCGCCCAGATATGAACAGTGTGCCGCCTGTTGCTGCAAAAGGTTAGCAGGGTTCCCCTTTCTGCCGTACAGGATTCATGTGCCTTCTAGTGCACCTTTAACCATTAATGTTATTGCCTCAAGCTGGCGTTTTTGTGGTACACAATGGGGAATTGAACCCATGGCCCCTGCACCATTGGTTAGTATCTTCACCGTTGTGCTACGGCACTGTTCCTATATGTGCCCAGCAGCGCCCCACTTAGCCTTCCCACGCGCTAATGTGGACCCGCAAATGTGCGCGCCGCGCACAGGTACGGTCGTTTTTATTCGTTTTTTCTGCCTGACCCGCCCACTCCTTATATGGCACAGGCACACTAACGGGGCCCCGCACAATTTCGGTGTTTCGTAAACATGCCCCTATGTGTACTAAGCAGACATCTCAGTGATAGGGCCCCCAGCATTAGGAACACACAGGCATCACTGGAGACAGATAGTGTAAAGCGCTATGTGGGAACCTAGACATGCCATGGTCACTGCTCGGTCAGAGTGAGAGTGTCCTCCCAGCATGACATGCTGTGGCCACCCTGTCCATGAAGGAGGTGGTCAGGCACTACAATGTCCCAGCCATTGCCCCACACACTGTGAAGATGCATCCTGGCCAATCTGCCCTGTCCGGGCCATACCCAGAATACCTTGCTCCTCATTGTGCACATATTCAGGCTAACGTTGGAAACAGTGGGACACTGTGGGCCCAGTGAGGTGTGGGCAGCCACAAAACAATGGATAGACATACACACACACACACTCCTATTCCAGCATTGTGCAAAGATAGGGGTGGTTGGCAGCCCTGCCTGCCACACTGGTCCTGATCACAGTGCCAACATTGCTAAACTGGGCAGGAGGTAGTAGTAGTGCTCTGGTGATAACTGCAGCTCCATGCTGGAGCCAATAGCCTGACTCTCCGTGCAGCTTTGGATTGTGGAGCCTGTGTGAGTGGGTGTTTGTACCCCTGTTTGCTGCTGATTTGGGTTTTGCACATGTTGCTGTTGTATCTGCATTGTAGGGTCAAATATAGGGGCATGCTCTGCAGGATCCACAGCTGGACTTGAACCTGTGACCTACTGCTTCTGGACACACTGGCTGTGTGTACTGCAGCACACTGTTGTCACAGATGCATAGTAGTCCCTGGAGCTACCTGTACTTTTCCTCAGCCAGACGTTTTATGTTGCACTGCACACCATGTACTGATACAGGACATGGCCTAGGTCCACTGCAGGCAGGTGCCACTGCCCCCTCCAGCACGGGCATACACCCCCCTGCCATGCTGACATGACCATATGCTGTCGGTGCTAGTAGTGCGCAGTCTCAGGCCATCCACTGTGTGGGTAGGCGGTTGCCTAGGGAGCGGGGTCTGGGGTGGGGAGGCATACATGGGCATCCTCACATCCGCCCCATCATGGTCTGTCAATATTATGTCCCTTCTGCTTGGGGGAGGGTTGGCTGGGGGGATGTCAGGTCAGTGCCCTGGCAACTGTTAGCTAGGGTGGATCAGGTAGAGATGTAGGTGGTTTGTGTTTGGCCTTTGTCAGCTGCTGTCTTGCTGATGTCTGGTTTCTATGTTCCTATGTGCCACCTAGGCGACTGCCTAGTCCACCCTGTGCCCCAGCTGCCCCCACTACATGTCCCGCCTGCAGCCCCATATGCCCCATTTGCACCATCACCATAGTGGCTTTTCATACTTGGGCACTATGCTGTTGCTGCAAATGGAGCACTACTATCACTTTTCTTGGGCTCCCTGCCTATGCTGTACATTGCTGACACTTAAAAGGTTTCTCTCTCTTGCAAATGTGTACTAACGCCAGGTTTTCAGTCGCGGTAAGATTCAGCCCTTCAGTTCCCCGCATTAGTGTGGAAGGGGCCTCTCCCCACCCACTCCCTGCCCATTGACCCCTTCTCTCCGCCCTCTCTCCACCCTCTATGGCAGTGCTCCAACCTTTTTATCGCCGCGGACTGGTAAACGTTTGATCATTTTTCCGTGGCCCGCTTGTTTTAATTTAATAATTTTAATTTAATTGTATTTAAACATGCCTTCAAAATAAAATACAGCTACACCAAAAAATGAATATAAAGTGATTTATTTTATTTAACTCACTAGAATTCCAAATCAATGAGAACCCTGAGCTTGTTTCTTTGCAACGAGACGGTTCCATCTGGGGGTAATAGGAGACAATGACTGTCCATTTGTCCTTTCTTCTCTCTTCTAGTTTTTTTTCCATTCTCTCTCTCTACATCTGCTTTAACATACTAATCTTTCTCCTTTTGCTCTTTCCTCATTCCTATTTCATCCACACAAATTTTACCCCTCCATCATCAATCCCCCCTTACTCTCCCAATACCCAGCCAATTGTAGATTTTTCATCCCTCCCACACAAAATATTTTTCCCCTCTCCATTTTACTCTCCCAGCCCCATCCCATTCTAATCCTCCCCCAACATCAGCTCCCTTCTAGTTCCAGTCTCACCCAGCTTCTATTCCCTTCTAGTCCCTGCATCAGCCCATTTCCAGTCCTAGCCACCCATCAGCCCATTTCCAGTCCTAGCTCCCCCATCCATTTCCAGTCCGAGTCCCTTCATCAGCTCATTTCCAATCCTAGCCCCCCATCAGACCATTTCTAGTCATTTCCTAGCCCCACCATCAGCCCATGTCAAATCCTAGCTCCCCCTCCACTCAGCCCAATTCCAGTCCAAGCCCCCCCATGAGCCTACTTCCAGTTCTCAGCCTCCTTGTGCCCAAAAATCGCCATATCACTGTCCGACAGCTCCACCCGCATGCCACGATGGACATGGACATCATTAACGTAAGTGCCATGAGTGCTGCAGTCCACAATGTAAACTCTCCAGTCTCCACTGCCACCTTCCTCTCTCCCCGCATGTATCTCTGCATGGACCTGGGAGATCAGATTTGGGTTTCTCTCAGACACTAGCGCCACATCACAGATATCAGAGCGCCGTCCCAAGCGAAAGACACAGCATGGTGTCTCTGGCCGGAAGGTGTACAGATCTTGGGAGACTGGACTTGTTGAGCCAGGGGATCCCACCAACCTCATCCTGAGGAGCTGGAAGCAGGGCTGCACCTCTGACAACATGGCATACAAGGGTCTCAGGAGCCAGACACTCCTGCGCTCCTCCCAAATTATTTCAAAATCTCTCTTCCACTTATGTTTACAAATATCACTAAACTAACATTGCTGGGGAAATTTGTTTTTCCTTTATGGTGGATTTAGCTCATGCCTTTCCAGAAATAGTTCAATGCAAAGTAAGCTAGATATTTAAGAAATGAGGAAAACAATCTGATCAGGAGTTTGTTAAACACACCATCATTCTTAGCAAGCAATAGCCGGGGCACTCTTTCTATTGGCTCCTATATAGCCCAGCTACATCCTGTGGATAAAATTACCTGAGATACCATTTTACCTGCTCCACATTACAAAATATTATTATAAATCTGTATATATAAAATTACATACATTTATATATGTGTATCTGTATGTAACAAATTACATAAGACCATTCTAAGTCTCATTTGTTTCCCCAGATGTGCGTGTGTTGCAAAGTAAAGTGCCCCTTTTCCCTTCAGGCCCAGGCCGACCCCCAAAAGACGGCTCCTTTGACTAGATTTTGGTCCTTTTCAAACCTGAAAAACCAAGTCAGGACTAGGAGGGGGTACCAATCTTACACTTCAGCAAACTCCTGCGCCTAACTTCCAGCGTAAAACATACCTAACCGGGACACGTGGGTCCCCCATGCACCTACGCCCAGAGAACCCCTGGAGGAGGGGCAATTCCCAAGGAAGTATGGATTGCTAATTTGGGAAGATGTGAAAAGGGAAGTCTGACCCCTTTTATTACCACTCACATAAACGGATTAAACCGCAGAATGGGCCGCTCCCCTTCTCCCCCTTTCCTGTCCTACAGAGAAGTTGAGGGGGCAGAGCGTGCGCTGTCTGTGTGCGAGCTGCATGAGCAGACGTGCACGCATGCGCAGCGGCGGCGGCTCCTCCTCCCACCTGCCGCTTTCTATAACTGTCGCAAGACGCTCGTTGGGAAGCAGGAAGACTGTAGCTTCCAGGGTGGCTCTTGAGCGCGCGCACTCATTACGTCCAATCAGGAGGTGGGAGGACCCACAGTGAAATTATTTAAAGTTCCTCGGGCGGCCCGGTACTGTTTGATCCACGGACCGGTACCGGTCCGCGGCCCGGGGGTTGGGGAATACTGCTCTATGGGACTTACCGCGGCCAGGAACACTAACACACGTTATGTAACGTTAACGTGGTTTAGTAAACATACCCCAATGAGTAAAAGTCACTGGCTCAGATGATAGAGTCTCAGGCTTTTGGCTCCAAACAGAAAAGAGGGAAAAAAACAAGCAAGGCTTGGTGACTCCAAGGAAAGCATGGCCAGCCTTTCAGAGTTCTAAGAAACAAAACATCCCTAAGAAGTTCTCCTTAAAATCTCATCTTTATTCATTCACCAAAAATGTTTTGGTTCTCTTATACTTTATTTGCATTTGATATACCACTCATTACGCAGTATTTGAACAGTTTACAAAGTTAAAATTCCAATAAAATTAAGAAAAAATCAATAAAACACAATCAGTAACATATACAATTGGAAACACAAAAAGAATAATACGGAAAGTAACAAGAGGGTGAGGGAGTAATTTAAGTGCTTATTCTGTGAGAATGTTATCTATATTACTGCAAACCGGAGATATGGTATGAAGTTGATGTTGCAGCCAAGGCCAAGTCTCACAACTACATATAAGCTAGGTCAAAGAAATGGGCTTTCAAATTCTTCTAGAACACTCTTATGGAGGATTCTTCCTGTAAATAGAGGCAGGGAATTCTAAAGCTCTGGGACTATTGCATAGAAAGTAGAGATTCTTGTAGATTCACACCACACTGTGCATTTGGCCAGGGCTACTAGCAGATGCACATTGAGGGATCACAACAGTCGATTAAATGCTGGAAAAGGTATGTCAGAATTCTAGTATAAAAGGCTTTATGAGCCAAGATCAGAATCTTGAATTTTATACGGTATTTTATTGGGAGCCAATGACTTCTGTATAGCAGAGGGGTCACATGATCGATTTTTGATGCATTATGAAATAGCTTTATGGCTATGTTCTACAGATGTTGAAGTTTTGATTTGATAGTTGCTAAGATACTGTATTACAGACTGTTACAGTAACCTAGGCATGACAGACCCGATATTCTTTTGGGACGGATATGCGCTGCTACAGTGCAAAGCCATTGCCATTGAACTTTAACCCCAGATATTCAATGCCGGGGTCATGTGCAGCCCCGGCATTGACCATCCAAGGGTCACCAAACAGCTCACAAGCCCACAGAAGCTAACCAGGCAGCGACTCAATATTACCGCTGCCCAGTTAACTCCCACGGGTAAAGAGAGGCCAGCTTTTGCTGTGCCTATCTTTTATCTGTGAGTGCTATCCGGGCAGTGGTGCAATATTGCTGCTGCCTGGTTAGCAACTGGTGCCACCCCCAGAACACCCACAACATATATACAATATATACAATAACACAATACACCAAAACTACTACTGACAGGGCTTTCTTTTTCTGTGCACCAAGGTGTTGGAACAGCCTTCCTCAAAACATCCGATCAATACCAGACCTTTTGCAGTTTCGAAAAGCTTTGAAACACTACCTCTTCCTCTTGTCTTATCCATTAAACAATCCAGATAACACAATCTACCCACAGACCTTCCAAACATACAAATTCAATACAGACACCCCACAGACCTCCCATACACAATACTGAAGCCAGGATGAGATCATGTCTGTTATATTAATTAATTACCCTGTTATCCGAGTTGTATTTCCTGTTTTTTCTGTAAACACAAAGTACCGTTGAATTGTGTAACTCCTTGTTTATTGTAAACCGCGCTGATGCTGAATAGTGCGGTATATAAGAGACTATAAATAAATAAATAAACATGCCCGATGCTAAGCAGTTAGCATCAGGGCGTGTAGTGGAGATCATTGGGGATATTTACACAGTTTACAGATCTGTAAACCATGTAACTGCCTTTGAATTTCAGGTCCAGCATTACTAATGTGATAGATGAGTGAGAAATTTCTTCATTCAGCCGAGCTTGCGAATAGCACAGTTAAAAATATTTAAGCCTAGCCTTCCTTTTTTGGTCCTGCAGGCCCCTACAAGCTCCAGGTCTTATAAAGGGTTTCCTCCTTGTCTGCAGCTAGGATCTTGTCACCATAAGCAGTTCTCAAAACCCCCCAAAGGAAAACAGTACTCATCAGCATTAAGAGTACACCTGTGATGGAGTATATAGGATGTCACCCATCCTTCTCCAAAGGGATTATCAGCAGTCCCCTATAGAGAGTCTGCAGCCTAGAGTTCAGGGCTGGTAGGACATAACTCACAGGGAGGGGTTAAGAATCCAGCAGCCTGCAGGAGGGAGAGAGGCCTGTGGAGCCAGAAGTCTTTCCAAGGCAAGCCACGCAAAGGAGCTCTGAGGTAGGAACTTTAACTGGGGCTGAAGGATGAAATGGGAAAACCAGCTCTGTGGAGATTTAACAAACGGGCAGATTAAAAGCTGATTTTGTTACCCCTGAATTGCTATCTGTTCTGTGTTTTAGCTTTATGGAGGTTTAACAAGCTGGGACAGAATATGAGATGATTTTGTTTTCCCTGCACTGCTGCCTGTTCTATATTTTAAAGAATACCTCCTCCCACTGCACACCACACTACCACATTTGACCATGTGACTGGGGGCAAATCCACGTCCCTCCAGGGCTGGGCCTCTATAGAAGGTCAGGATTATTTTTGTTTGTATGGGCTAAGAGGGTTAACCTTGTCCTAGTTAAGATGCTTGAAGAAGGCATAGCCTATGCTGGACAGGCAGGCTTTGTTTTGGCCTCTAGAGGCCACTAAAATTTTGTTGGAGCTGGAATACTGCTGGGTTAACTCAGCTACAGAAGAGGAAGCTGTGGTGGTATTGCAAAAGAACAGTGGCAAGCCAGGATGGATCAGCTCCTCCAGATTCTGGCAGAAGGTCAACAGCAACAGCAACAGTATCAGCGGCAATAGCAACAATGTCAGCAGCAGTTTCAATGCGCCCTGATGGAAGGGTAGCAACAACAGCAGCAGCAGATATAGGATCTTATTCAAGCATAGGGGGAGCTATAGAAGAGTTGTCTAGCTCAGTTGACCCAGGCCCTGCAGAGACCACAACTCTAACCTCCAGCGCAAGCACTTCTTAAAATGACAACAGAAGATAAACCGGACCACTTTTTGGTGAACTTTGAATGAACCACTCGCATGGCTAGGTGTTCGTAGGTGGCATGGACTACTTATTTGGGGAATCTGCTGACGGGCAGCAGTCAGGCAAGGCTGCCATATTGGAACGAGCCGGCTGTACCCCAGAGGCCTACTGCCAGCGATTCAGAAAGGGGAGGCTCCAGATAAAAGAGAGTCCTTGGAGGTTCCCCTATCGATCGAACGATCTTGCATGGAAATGGCTGCAACAAGAGGGAAAGACCGGGCATAAGGTAGTCAAGATTGTGCTATTGGAGCAATTTTTGGAGGACTTGACCACCCCAATAAAACAGTGGGTAAGTCAGCACCCCAAGCTTACACTAGAAGTGCACTAGAAATAGCCAAAGGGTATCTTGAAGCCTATCCAGTGAATGAAGCAGACAGTGAGAAGGGGAAGAAGTCACGCATTGGCCCAGGAGGATGGAAAAAGAAGCCGGAACGGATGTTGGCTCCCATGTTCCAACCCCCAAAGTCACCTCCTAGACAAGGGCATGGCCCCAACCACAACCACTTCATCTATTTTAGGTGTTAAACCCAGGGACACTTTGCTCAGGAATGTCCCCTAGGAACAGAGGAACCCATGGATGTCAGCCTAACCACCCCTCACACCTGCACTTTTGTGGACACTCCCACCCAGGGGCACAGAACTTAGTGATTCCAGTGGAACTCAAGGAGACCCACCTCCAGGCCTTGATAGATTCCGGAAGTGCACAGACCCTCATTCGCCAGGAAACAGTAACCCTTTTTCAAATTGACTATGTAAAGACGGTAACATTGGCCTGTATGCATGGAGACCAGAGGCAATATTGAATGGCACAGGTTTCACTCAAGACTCCAACAGGGGAAGCCACATTTGAGGTCATGGTGCTGCCCTGGCTCCCTATTCAGTGGTGATTGGCCAAGACTACTCAAACCTTGGCGTGATATGGGTCAAACGAACTGATGGCTCCACTAAATCAGACCAGGAAGATTTCCCAGAGATTTTCCCGCTGGAAGACCCAGATCTATATGTCAAGAATCCCAAGCCTGCTAAGTCCTGGAGTTGGCATCGCAGGGAAAAACTACACTACATCATAATCTGGGGGCAGCTATGGGGGAGGGATCCAGGAAGGGATAGCCTAGAGAAGAAACACCTGGGGATAGCTCAGTGCTCAGCGGTAGTGATCCAGATTGAGAGCTAGGGGAAGACCCAGGGAGCTTCAGGAAGGCCAGCAAGAGGATGAGTCCCTTAAACATGCCCAAGAGTGCGTTTTGGAGGTGGATGGGGTTCAAGTAGGTAATGGAGAGTCCCCTGCAAGAACCTTTCCATATTTTGTGCTAAAGGGAGATTTATAATACAGAGTGACCAAGGATGCCCTAGAGGGAGAAGATGTAGAACAACTTATAGTTCCCTGGCCCTATCATCAGCAGATGTTATTGTTGGCCCATAGCCATTTATTAGGGGGACGCCTTGAGGTGGAGAAAATACTGGATCATGTTTTAGCCTGATTTTTCTGGCCCAGAGTCCATAAACAGGTACAGTTATACTGCCAGTCATGCTCCATCAGCCAGCTTCATAACCTTACCGGAGTCTGTCCTGCCCTTTTAGTGTCTGTGCCTATCATTGAAGCCCCATTTGAAAGAGTGGCCATGAACCACCCAATGCAACAAGTTTATTTTAATCATACTAGACTATGCTACCCGATACCTGGAGGCTATGGGGGTCATTCTGTCTCGTGAATAGCGGGGATGGACGTCCCCGCTATTCGTTCCTCTGCCGGCCCCGGTAATAAATTCCCTGTACGAACAGCAGGTTTGTACAAGGAGGCCTAGACGGGGGTGGGAGGGGGCATTTCAGAGGCAGAGCAAGGGCGGGCCTGGGCAGGCCATGACCCCAGACGTACAGGACTGATTCAGAGGTCGGCCCTGTATGTCTGGAGCCTCGAATCTAGATGGGGGCTTATTCCATCTTAAAGGTGGAATAAATTTTATTTATTTTTATTTATTTCCATTTCTTATATACCGCACTATTTGGTATCAGCGCGGTTTACAGAGAACAAAATAAAAACCAGAACAACAGGCTGTTCGGTGTTACATATAACAGGAGCATAAACTTGGAAAAACATGGGAGAACTATCTACATGGAATATATGATCTGTTAATTAGATAACATACTCAAACTATTTACACAAATTAGCGGGAATGCTAGTAACAATGAGAAAGCTGTGTTTAAATTTGCGGTGGGACTGTTATGTTTCACTTCATGTGGGGTAGTATTTGATGAATAGATTGAATTTGAGGGCCTTTCTGAACTGGGCTAAGTCGGTTATGGCACGGGTATCAGGTGGTAGAGAGTTCCAGCATTTTGGTGGGCAAAATATGAAAGCTCTGTTTGCTGTTGATAGACTGCATGTTGTTATGGCCTTTGGCATTATTAGGGAGTTTAATGCTACCTGTCTTCTATTTCTGTTTGGTGGTACATTTTGTGTGAGCTCTGTGAGTGAGTTGGCTGATAGACCATTGATGGCTTTAAATGTGAGAATCAAGGTCTTGAACATAATCCTTCCGTGTATGGGGAGCCAATGGAGCTGCTTGAGGATAGGTGTAACATGTTCACTCTTGGACGCTCCTTGTAGAACCCTTGCAGCAGTATTCATAGCAAGCTGTAATGAGCTCAGAGTGGATTGTGGGAGTCCTTGCAGAATGGAGTTGGCGAAGTCGAAATGCGGTAAGATCAGTGCTTGGTAGATGGTTCTGAAGTCCTCTTGGTCTAGTAAGGAGCGTAGGTGCCTGAGCGTGCGTATCTTGAAGTACACAGCTTTTACAATATTATTTATGTGTGATTTCATGTTGAGACGATGGTCAAGTGTGACTCCGAGGTATCTTATTGTTTCCTTAGTGCATAGATCAGCTCCCTTAACACTCATATGTGGTGGTGGAATGAAGTTGGGGTCTCTTGTGATAAAGAGAACCTCAGTTTTCTTATGTTGAATGCGGAGGTTCTATGACAGGAGCCATTCTGATACTGCGTCGAAGCAATTTGTTATAGGCAATAAATCCATTTGCATTGTGGAAAATGGCATGTAGAGTAGGATATCATACATTTCACATTGAATGATCTGATGATATTGCATATAGGCTGCATATATATGTTAAACATGAGAGATGAAAGAGAGGATCCTTGCGGAACGCCTTGTTTTTGATGGAAGAGTTTTGATTCTCCTGTTGCAGATTTTACGTATTGCATTCTGGTGTATCCCTGTACAGAGGGGGATTGCGGCATGGGATTTGGGGACGCAGGTGAGGGGGTGCAGGGGGTTCCCCATAGCTCGACCCAGGTCTTGGAAGGCCAGATCGGGGTTCTAGCTGCGGGCAAAGAGAGCTTGGTTGGTGGCCGGGGATCATGGCTCCTGAATGGAACTGTGGTGCCATGGCGACAGGATGCCATGGCACTGCGACTCCATTCAGGAGCCTGGCTGAGGTAGCCAAGTATGTGGCTGGGCATGCAGGCAATCAGAATCGGGGCCCAGCCTGCACCTCCAGGCTGTAGACCTGATTCTGATCCCATGGGCACGTTTGGCCCCACGGGATCAGAATCGGGTCTAACTGTACACCCCGCTTCTGATTGGCCCCACAGGGGCTGCACAGTCTGTATGGAATTGGCCTCCACTGCTCTAAGGAATATGAAGACTACTATGATCGCTAATGTCCGGAATATATTCTCACAGATGGGACTACCCAATGAAACCCTAACAAATCAAGGAATACACTTTGCATCCAAGGTGATGAAGCAAGTGTGTGCCTTGGTGAAGGTCGAGATGTTGCAACCATTAATATATCCCCCACAGGCAGATGGTCTCATCAAGCGATTCAATAAAACTCTGAAACAGATGTTAAAAAAATTCATGAAGGAGGACAAAAATAATTGAGACATTCTCCTACCCTATTTGATGTTTGCCATCAACAAGGTACCTCAGAGTTCCACTGGGTTTTCGTCTTTTGAGTTGCTTTTCAGAAGACAGCCAAGAGATATATTAGATGTGCTAAGGGAAACCTGGGAAGAAGAACCCTGTGCCAGGCGTAATTTGGTGGAGTACATTATATAAATGAAACACTGACTGAAAAAAGCTGGAGAGGTGGCCAAACTCAGTCTGGAAAAAGCCCAAGGTAATTGGGCAGCTGTGCACCGCACCTTCCAACCAGGAGTCAGAGTTCTAGTCTTTCTGAGATTCATAATTACCTTGTTATCCAAGTTATTGATCCTGTTTAATGTAACTCAGACATTGTTTTTGTACTGAAATGTTTTGTTCGATGTAAACCGCGCTGATGTTGAATAGTGCGGTATATAAGAAATGTAAAATAAATAAATAAATAAATAAAAATAAATTCTGTCCTCATCCAAGAGTAAGATGCTCTGTAAATGGCAGGGACCCTATAAGTTGGAAGAGAAAGTGGAGTCTGTTAACTAAGATTGCCCAGCTACATAAATGGAAGAAAGATAAAATTTACCATATTAACCTACTGAAAAAATGGACTCCAGTGGTGGCTGTGGTGGTACATGGAGATGATTTGGGGCCAGAAATTTCAGCCCCATTGGATCCAACTCAAGTCCCGACTGGAGACCAGTTCTCTGCTGCCTGGAGAAGAGATCTAGTAGGCTTGATCCACCGGAACCTAAAGGTGTTCTCCACCTGCCTGGGATGAATCCAACTCATTTGTCATGATATCATTACTGACCCTGGGATAACCACCCCAGGCTCCGGATTCTGGACACCAAGTGACAGGCCGTCACCAAGGAGCTAGAAAAGAAGCTTAACCTGGGAGTTATAGGAGAGTCTATGAATGACTAGTTGTCCCCCATTGTCTTGGTTCCTAAACCCAATAGAAGCATCAGATTCTGCACTGACTACCAGAGGATCAATGTAGCTTCTAAATTGGAAGCATATCCCAATGCCCAGAGTAGATGAACTAATCGAGTGACTCAGGGGTTCACATTTTATATCATCTTGGATTTGACCAAGAGATATTACCAGGTGCCCTAGACTCTGACTGCCAAAGAGAAGACTGCTTTTTCAACACTGCAATGTCTATTCCAGTTTACAGTACTGCACTTCATATTACATGAGGCTCTTGGCACATTTCTATGCCTAGTCGATCACCTGCTGAGACCACACAAGCTGCATACCTTGATGACATCGTGATCTACAGCAGAGATTGGAGCACTCATCTAATCCAAGTACAAGCCGTGTTGACCAGTTTGCAGAAGGCCAGGTTGATGGCCAACCCCAAGAAATGCTTTCTGGAAGGTCAGGACATTCAATACCTGGGATATTTAACCAGGAATGGGCAGATATGACCTCTATTATGGAAGGTGGATGCCGTTGTCCAGGTCCCCATCCCGTAATTGAAGAAAGAGGTTTGTGCCTTCCTTGGACTGATTGGCTATTATTTCAGTTCATCCCTAATTTTGCAGAGGTGGTGGAGCCGTTAACCAATCTCCTTCGGGAGAGAGCTCCCAATCGGATTCAGTTGCCACCAGACCTGGATCTGGCCTTCCAGCATCTCAAGAAGGCCATGTGCTCTGAACCCATCCTGATTAGCCCTGATTTCTCTCTGTCATCTATTGTGCAAACTGATACCTCAGAGGTGGGCCTAGGAGCTGTTCTGGTCCAGGGGTGAAGAACATCCCATAGCATTCATCAGCAGGAAACTGCATCCTCAGGAGAAGCATTATGCAGTGATCGAGAAGGAAGCCCTGACTGTCAAGTGGGCATTTGAAACCTTAAAATACTATCTACTCGGCCCCCTATCCCTCGTCTTGGGAGGTCAGGTGGTGGTGTTGCTGCTCTACTTCACTCGTCCCTCCCTTTTACTCGGGTTTCCTCTTCACTACTGCATTACCCAGAATCCCTTCTGCTCCGCCTTCACACTTCTCCTCCCATCCATGTACTCCTTATTTATTCCCCCCCTGCTCTTCGCTCGGAGTTGTGGGATGCGCTCCTGTTAACTATTACTGATATATCTTTAGCCTTTCCCCAAATCCTTATCGCAGGAGACTTCAACCTTTACGTCAGTGCTCCCACTTCTTCTAGGGAACACTCTTTTCTCACTCTTCTCCACGATTTATCCCTCGTACAGCATGTCACCCTTCCTACTCACCAGGCAGGTCATACTCTCGACTTACTCTTGACATCCTCCTCTTCTTTTCTTTCACTTTCTAATATTAGCTCTACACCTCTTCCCTGGTCGGACCATGTCTGCCTTGCTGTCACCTGCTCCTGTTCAGGGGATTCTCTCTTCTCCTCTTCCTCCCCCTTGCCCCCACCGGAACGGCTACAACGTGTCCTTACCCCTCTCACACTTCAGCAGTTTCCCCCAGCATCTGACCTCTTGCCTTCAGATTTTTCTCTGCTTTCCCCTAATTCCCAGGCAGCCCTATGGTCCTCCACTCTTTCCACCACTCTTGATCGTATAGCTCCTCTGCGCTCCCGCCCTTCCCGACGTCGACCCTCACACCCCTGGTATCACAGTGGTCTCTGGCTGCTCCGAACTCATCTTCGCAGAGCGGAACGGCTGTGGCGTAAGGCCCCCCTCTCCAACTACTCCAGCAATCTTCAATTCTCATCACTCCTACTATCATTCCAAAGTTCACTCTGCTAAGCGTTCCTATTTCTCTGATGCGATTTCCAATGCCCCGAACCAGACTCGGCACCTCTATTCTGTTTTCCAATCTCTTACTTCTTTACACGCTCCACTACCTGACTCCTCAGTCCCTTCTCTTCCTCCTCCGTCGCAACTCGCTTCTTTCTTCAGCGATAAGGTCACGTCATTGAGAGCATCCCTACCCTCCTGCCCTGCTCCTATTGACTCTCCCACCCCTGTTCCCTCTCCTCCACCTACTTCCCGACTCTCTCACTTCTGGGCCTCGTTTGACCCAATCACTGCTCCTGAACATCTTCACCTCATATCTTCCTCTAAGAAATCTTTCTGCCCACTTGATCCCATTCCTTCCTCCTGGCTGCTTACCCCTTCCCTGGGATTTCTTCCCTACATTCTCACTATGTTCAATTCAAGCCTCTCTACAGGGACCTTTCCTAGACCCTGGAAGCATGCTCTGATACGTCCCATTCTTAAGAACTCTTCACTTGATCCCTTAGTTCCCGCTCACTATCGTCCTGTTTCTAACCTTCCTTTTCTATCTAAACTCTTAGAGAAATTTGTTTTTGTACAACTCTCCCATCACCTTGATTCTACTAACTTCCTTCACCCTCGTCAGTCTGGGTTCCGTCAGGGTCACAGTGTTGAAACTATTCTTTTAGCTTTCACAAATGCGTTACATGTAGCACATGATCGTGGTGACATCTCGGTGGCGGTTGCTTTGGATCTTTCAGCTGCTTTTGACCTGGTTGACCACTCCCTTCTCCTTCACCGTTTACGGGATGCAGGTCTCTGTAGTACAGTTTTCCGTTGGTTTCATTCTTTTCTTGTAAGGTTCTCTCTTCTTCTTCTTCCACCCCTCCTTCAGACTCCCACCATCTTCCCTGTGGGGTTCCTCAGGGTTCTGTTCTTGCCCCCCTTCTTTTCAACCTTTTCTTGGCTCCCCTCGCTTCTCTTATACAGCAGTTTGGTATATCCACTTTTTCTATGCTGATGATATTCTTTTACTCCATCATACTTCTCCTTCCTGCCCAGATCTAAGAACATAAGATATGCCATACTGGGTCAGACCAAGGTCCATCAAGCCCAGTATCCTGTTTCCAACAGTGGCCAATCTAGGTCATATGTACCTAGCAGTTTCCCCAAGGGACACAGGTTCCACAATACTTGTATTGGTTCAAGCATTGATATCCTGGGTCCCTTCTTAATAATGGTTTATGGACCTTTCCTCCAGGAACTTGTCCAAACCTTTTTTAAACCCAGCTACACTAACAGCCTTTACTACATCCTCCAGTAACAAATTCCAGAGTTTGATTACATATTGAGTGAAAAAATATTTTCTTTTATTAGTCTTAAATAGTTTACCCTGTAGCTTCATTGCATGTCCCCTAGTCTTTCTATATTCTGATAAGGTAAACAATCGATCTACGTTTACCCGTTCCACTCCGTTCATTAATTTATAGACTTCTATCATATCTCCCCTCAGTCGTCTCTTTTCCAGGTTAAAGAGCCCTAACCTTTTAAGCCTTTCTTCATAGGAGTATCCTTCCATCCCCTTTACCATTTTGGTGGCTCTTCTCTGAACCTTTTCTAAAATCGCTATATCCTTTTTAAGATACGGTGACCAGAATTGCACACAATATTCAAGGTGCGGTCTCACCATGGAACGATACAGAGGCATTATAATATCTTTTGTTTTATTTTCCATTCCTTTCCTTATCATACCTAGCATTCTATTTGCTCTCTTGGCCGCCGCTGCACACTGGGTCGAGGGTTTTAACATGGTATCCACAATGACGCCTAAATCTTTTTCCTGGGTGGTGGTTCCTAATGTGGAGCCTTGCATCGTGTAACCATAGTTTGGGTTGTTCTTCCCTAGGTGCATAACCTTGCACTCGTCCACATTAAATTTCATCTGCCATTTTGATGCCCAGTCTTCCAATTTATCAAGATCCTCTTGCAGTTTTTCACAATCCTCTTGGGTTTTAACAACTTTAAATAGTTTTGTGTCATCTGCAAATTTTATAACCTCACTCGTTATTCCAATCTCTCAGCATTGGACTCCTGCCTCACAGCTGTAGCGAACTGGCTGACACTCAACTGCCTTCACTTAAATCTCACTAAGACTATTGCTATTTGGTTCTCTCACAGCGGCTCTCCCCCTTCAATAGCCCCCTCTTTTTCCGGCACTCCTGTACCTCTGGTTTCCACTTTGCTATCTTGGTGTGCACTTTGGCTCTGACTTATCTTTTCACTCTCACATTTCACACATTACTAAAACTTCTTTTTTCTTTCTTCGTCAAATTCGTTCCGTTCGCCCTTTTCTCTCCCCTTCAGCCCTTGTCACACTGGTACTGTCTCTAGTCATGTCCCGTGTGGACTTTGCTAACTCTCTATTCATTAGTCTTCCAAACAACCAACTAACCCGACTTCAACGAATTCAGAGCACTTCCGCATGCCTTGTCACACACATCTTCCCCCGGGACCACATAACCCCTCTATTATTTCATCTTCACTGCTTGCCTGTCACCTTCCGTGCTACATTCAAACTACTGACTCTGGTACATAAAGCCTTCCACACCAGCAGCCCGCAATACCTAACAGATCTCCTCTTCTTTCACTCTCCCAGACATACCCCTTGCTCCTTTCATCTCAATCGCCTCACCCTCCCCTCCCCTTCCTGCGCTCACTTGCAGTCCACCCGTTCTTCTGCCTTTTTTCGCTGGTCCCGCCCTCTGGAATGCCCTTCCCCCTCCCTCCGTTTAGAACCTCAATACACCACATTCAAGCAAAATTTAAAAACCCACCTGTTCTCTTTAGCTTTTAATGTTCCCTCTCCTTTTGTGTGATCTATACTCTCCCCCGCCCCTCGCCTCCCCCTAGGCTCCTCCTTTGCTTATGTTTTGTCCTGCTCTCCTCAATTTCTTTACTGTCCTGTAAGATATTGTACATTTCTTTTCCTTTTCGTTGGCTATTAGCCTTCTTTTATTGAATTTTAATGTACACCGCCTTGGTTATTGCAGAAAGGCGGTTTTTATCAAATTAAATAAACATAAACATAAACATCCATTTATGCTGATAATGGGCCATCACCCCTCAAGTGGCTGGCTCGACATAAGAAGTCCAACGGCCATATTATATGATGTTTTTTTAGTTCAACCCTATCAGTTCCAGGTTTACCATAGGACTGGTCAAACTCATCTGAGTGAGGACTTCCTCTCCCGGGTAGAGGTCTTAGACGAGGCAGACACTCCATGGGGAATGGTTGAGCTGAGGGGGAGGTTGTGTGATGGAGTATATAGAATGATGCTGTAGCTAGGACCTGTTCTGCAGGTGATGTAAAACCCTCTCGCACTGAGAAAGTTTCGCCAAGATCATGTGCCCACAAATGAAGGGTTAGGACAGCCTTAATAGTTGGTGATTCAATCATTAGGCATGTAGATAGCTGGGTGACTGGTGGACATGAGGATCGCTTGGTAACATGCCTGCCTAATGCAAAGAAGAGAACAGCAGCTTGGTACTCCACAGAGCTTAGAACGTCACTCTCCTGCTTGAGAAAACTAGAAAGACGCTGGTGCCGTACTCACTCCACAGAGGACTTAAGGACATACAACACTCAACTAGAAAAACACCGCCAAGCAATATCTGAAAGCATGAGGAGATTCCACACTGACACTCTAAAACGGTCCCTAATCAAGCCACATGACCTCTTCACCATGGTAAAGAACCTAGCAAAAGAGCCAGTACCAGAGCAACCTAGTCAAATCCACCCTCAAGCCTTCACCGACTACTTAAAAGCAAAACTGTGCCAAACTAATAAATCCCTCACACATACCATGGCACTCGAGCCAAGATCCTCAGCCCGACTGTCTGCCTTCTCTAAGCCATCTGCCAAACACATTGAGGACATAATTGCTGGAATGAACACAACAACCGCACAAACCGACCCTTGCCCGGTGTCCTGGATAAAAGAGTTACGACCGACAGTCAGCCCTTTTATAGCAAAGCTAATGGATTGCTCATACACGACAGGCACCTTTCCCCAATCCCTCAAATGTACCTCAATCAGGCCACTCCTCAAAAACAACAAACTGGACCCTAAGAAGCCCGACTCGTATAGACCGATATCCAGCATACCACTGTTGGCGAAAATCGTCGAGAAAGACGTCCAAAGACAAATTCAAGATCATATTGATGCCTCCGCACCACTTGATCCGTGTCAGCACGGCTTCAGAGCCGCACATGGGGTTGAAACTCTCCTCACCATCCTCTTCAGTACGATAATTGCAGGAATTGACAGCATATGCCGAGGGTACGTACTCATATTCTTGGATATAGCGGCGGCCTTTGATTCTGTTTCCCATGACATCCTCTTACACCGCCTCAGAGAGAAGGGGATTTGTGACTTAGCACTCGAATGTTGCAAGTCATATCTCTCGGATAGATGGCAACATGTAAGATCAGATGAAGCAACATCAGAACCTTTCCACCAGAGCCAAGGGGTCCCACAAGGATCCTCTCTATCTGCCCTATTTAATATTTATATGCAACCGATCTGCGAGATCGTCCAGTCCTTCAAGGTGGAATGCCTGTTATATGCAGACGACGTGCCCCTATATATGCCTTTTGCAACGGAGAACCCCGAACTCTCACCGCTCACGGACTGTTTCAACGCAGTATCCAGACTGCTCCAATCACAAAACCTGCGAATCCAACATAAGAAAACCAAAGTCCTTTTCGTCACAAGAGATCTGAAATTCATCACACCATCGTGCTTAAAGGTCTTAGATGCACCAAAATGTTGGAACAGCCTCCCTCCTAGTATAAGGTGTCACCAGCTCTCCTTAAACCCCTGAGTAGAGGTTAAGGGAGTGGGTTTTTCCCTATTGAAATAGCTGTTTTACAGATCCTGGAGCAATGCCCCTTGGGAAGTGCAGTCTTTTCACCAAATCAATAAGGAGCAGTTGTGGAAAAAGTGGTTAAGCAACCAAAGGATTTTATTTCCCCTCCCGGGGTGGATTTTACCATGAACAGAAAACACAATCCAGGTATTTACTGGTATTTGGACAAACAAAAAGTTCCTTAACAGAAAAAGGCTTTCTTCAGCATTAACCAAGGTGAAAACAAACATTCAAACAAAACCACGCTGTTTCCTCACAGCTCTCTGTTTCCACGTGCTATCTGTGCTGTACTCTCTTTTCAAGCAGGCTTTCAACGCAATGAAATCATTCCATTGGCCAGAGATAATGTACAGTCCATTATATCTATATCTTCTCCAGTATCAATATACTCTGGTTCACAGTCCATCAATTCTTCCTGGTCATGAGGAAATGTTTGAACCGGCACTGCTGGTGCCACGCCCTTTCTTACTGCTCCAGGCTTTACTCGATATGCTTGGGTCAAATACTGGCTTTCACACAGACTATCAGGCTCAGTATTCTTTTCCCAGCACCAACCTTCTGGGTACAAACAGTCACGGTAATTAATTACATTTAAGCCTTTTGGCTTACCTTTCAGCCTTACTGGTGGAGGTTTTCTCTGGTGCTTTTGAATAGCTGTAGGTTCCCAACCTAAGCCCTGCTCATAGCATTTCACTTGCCTCCTAGGCTTTCTGTCTCTCCCGTGCTCCCCAGGATATTGCAGACAATCTCCTTTGCCCTTGTTGTATCCTGTCCTCGGGGTTTCTTTCTTTCTCCTCAAGAAGGAATCTGTCTCTCCTTTCCATAGAGACTCTGGCTTACTCTGGGCATAGCTGTCTTCAGTATAGCTCTCAATAGCTTCTCTCTCCAGCTCATATGCCTCACTTCCTGCTTCTTCAGCCAACCCTTCATTACTTCCTTCTCTGCCTACCTTACTCCACCTACTCCACTTACTTAACTCACCTGAATCTTCTTTAATAGGGTGAATTCTGGGGCCGTGCTCAACTCCACCCCCTAGCAGGTGTCCTGCATTACCTTGTGATTCACCCCTTGAATGATAGCACTGGCGTTTCTCTTGCCTTTCTGCTTGGTTCCCACGGTAACCAGGAGCCATGTGCTTCTGTTTACAGCTCAGCTCTACTTTTGTTCTTGGCTTTTTAGCTTCATTAAACGGGCTAGAAGGACCCACTATGTCACAGATCCCCCCCTTAAAATATTACGGGCTGCCAAAGCCTGCGACGGACAGCACGTAATCCCTTGTGTAGGGTTCCTGTGGCGCTCCTTTATAGCTAATTGTACTGTGGCTACCCTTTCTTGCCAGGGTTTTAAGACATTAATGTGATATACCTGGCACCGGCCCTTACTATTCTCTACCCTGTATGAGACGGAACCTACCCTCTCCACTACCTTACAGGGCCCCTTCCATCTGGACTTGAATTTCGGACCTACCTCGGCCACCATAATCAACACTTTGTCGCCTATTGCCAATTGACGGGGTTTTGTTCCCCGGTCGTAGTACTTCTTCTGCCTCTTTTGGCTAGCCTGCAAGTTTTCCAAAGAGGCTTGCGCCGTTCTCTTCAAACGACTTCTTAAGTCTTTGAGGAACTGGGGTATGTCTGTCTCCCCCCATCTGGTTCCACCCATTGTTCCCTGAGTATGTCGAGAACTCCTCTGGGGGCTCTACCAAATAACAGCTCGTACGGGGATGCCCCTAGGGACGCCTGTACACGCTCCCTACACACATATAAAACAAAAGGTAACAATGTATCCCACTCGGACATCTGCCCATCTAGTCCCCTCCTAAGCATTTGCTTTATGGTCTGGTTTGTTCTTTCAACCATCCCATTGGATCGGGGTTGGTATGCTGCAGTCCGCACGTGGTGTATGCCAAAAGCATCCCACACACTGGCTAAATATTTCGATAAAAAGTTGCTCCCTTGGTCAGTGAGCATCTCCTGAGGGAAGCCAACCAAACAGAACAATTTTATCAGTTCCAAAGCTATTGTTCTGGCAGATGTTTTTCTCATGGGTATGGCCCATGGGAACCGTGTAGCTTGGTCCACGATCACTAATACGTACTGAAAACCTCGGGGAGTCCTTACGAGTGGCCCTATGATGTCCATTGCCATTCGCCTAATGGGCGTGGATATGGCAGGTGTGGGTATCATAGGCACTGCTCTCGGTTTCGAGGCAGTAACCCGTTGGCAGGTTGGACACGCTTCACAATAGCGGGAAATTTCCTTGTAGACCCCTGGCCAGTAAAAACGGGCCAAGACCTGGTCCAATGTCCCCTGAATCCCCTTGTGGGCTCCTACTGGGTGGTCATGGGCTAGACGCATCACTATGGCCTTAAATGTGGTTGGTACCACCAACTGCTTTCTCACCTCACCGGTAAGTGGGTTATTACTCTCCCTGTACAGGATATCCCTTTCTAAAAGGAATCGGGGCAGAGTATCTCTTTCCTCCTGCGCAAACACAAGGGCTCTTTTCAAAGCGGGATCCGCTTTCTGTTCCCCTGGGAAGGATGGGAATTTCTTTACCAACTCCGAGGGTACCCATGGTAAGCCCTCCCCGGCTCCCAAATCAGCCTTTCCTTGGGTCCTGTGCTGCCTTTCTTGTTTTTTCTTGGCCTTTCCTTTCCTTACCTCCTTGGGCATGGTATCAAAAAGGTCAGTCTGTATGGGCAATAGGTCTATTGCTTCCTCATCATATCCCTTTTCTAAGTCAGGGGAATCTTCCCTAACGTGAGATGGGCCTGCCACTTCTTCAGCAGGGTCCTCCTCCCTATGAGGGGTTCTTGCCTGGGAGCGGGTAGAGACATAGCCTGTCTTCTCTGCTATTCCCTTTTCAATTCCCGGCAAAATGGGGGCCAATCATTTCCCAGAATTATATCATGTAACAGCTGTGGGATTATTGCCACCTTTACTCTCTTGGCTGCTCCTAAACCTTCTATCATGAGGTCATATACGGGGTAATAGGAGGCTGACCCGTGCAAACACTGTACTTTCACCTGCCCCACTGCTGGACTCGGCGCTACTTGAGCTTGTATGGCTTCCCAGAGCCGTTGGGACACCATAGTCTGGTTAGCGCCCGAGTCTAGTAGCGCTTGGGCCTTTATGCCCTCCACCTGGACTGGTAGTAAAAAGCCTGCTTTAAGGTTTTCCCCATTACCAGATATTAAGGCAGTACGTGTAATACAATCTTTTTGCCAGTGCCCAACATCTCCACATTTGAAACATTTTCCTTTTGTAGAGGAGAAACCACTATTTTTCCAAGGTACTTTACATTCAAAATTCTTACTCACTTTATCCGCCTGCGTCATGCCCAGAACGCCGGATTTTGAGGTCCTTGAGAATTCAGCCTCAAAATACCGTTCTGTCATGGCCGCTGCTTCACTTGTTGTCTTACAGTTCTGTAACATAAGAAACTTTTTAACCTCAGAAGGTACAGCTTCCATGTACTGTTCCAACATTATTTCATCAAGCATAGATTCTACATTTTGCTGCTCAGGTTTGAGCCACTTACAGGCTAATCCCTTTATTCTAAAATATAGGGCTTTAGGGGTTTCTCCAGGCTTTAACTTTGCCTCCCTAAACCTTCGCCTGTAGAATAGAGGGGTGAGCCCTAACCTGTCTCGTACCGCACTCTTTACAGCATCATAATTCATTGCTAAAGCAACTGGCATTGACTTGTATGCTGACAAAGCTTCACCAGATAAAGACATAGCAAATCTTATAGCCCACTGCTCCTTAGGCAGTTTGACGGCTTCTGCAATCCGTTCAAATGCATCTACATAATCATCTACATTGTCAGTAGGAGATAACTGTCCCAGCAAAAGTGATCCTGAACCATTCAGTCCTACCCCTTGGGTAAATCCTGGAAAAACTTCCACTGGCTCCTGCTGTTGCTTGGCTAAATGTTCTATGAGAGCATTTACTGGTCTCAGCTGTTCTTGTACGGCAGCCATTGCTTGGTTATGCACCCTTTGTGACATCTCCAGCTGCTTATCCCATTGCAGGGACATCCACCTTAATATTTCTTGTGGGTCCATTCTGGATCTCCTGATACCTGCAACACAAACACAAAAAAACCCCAAGTGTGGCCCAAAAAAAAAAAGAGAGAAAAAAAATTCCCCTTTTCCTTTTTTTTTTTTTTTCAACACCGTGCACTATGCCTGTGCACCACCCTTTCTCCTTGTATCCTTCTCCACCCGTGCCCAGCCACAATTACCTGGCACCAGTGCAGAGTCAGGCACTGAGAAAAGGGAACTCCCCAGTCTGACTGACCGTCAGCCGAGCTCTGGATCTTTCCTCCGGTTGTCAGTTCTTTGCTGCAGGAACCTCCGTCCTTGTGGTGTCCTCCAATCCAGGCAAAAATCCAAACTACTACGCCATTTGTCACCAGCTCTCCTTAAACCCCCGAGTAGAGGTTAAGGGAGTGGGTTTTTCCCTATTGAAATAGCTGTTTTACAGATCCTGGAGCAATGCCCCTTGGGAAGTGTAGTCTTTTCACCAAATCAATAAGGAGCAGTTGTGGAAAAAGTGGTTAAGCAACCAAAGGATTTTATTTCCCCTCCCAGGGTGGATTTTACCATGAACAGAAAACACAATCCAGGTATTTACTGGTATTTGGACAAACAAAAAGTTCCTTAACAGAAAAAGGCTTTCTTCAGCATTAACCAAGGTGAAAACAAACATTCAAACAAAACCACGCTGTTTCCTCACAGCTCTCTGTTTCCACGTGCTATCTGTGCTGTACTCTCTTTTCAAGCAGACTTTCAACGCAATGAATTCATTCCATTGGCCAGAGATAATGTACAGTCCATTATATCTATATCTTCTCCAGTATCAGTATACTCTGGTTCACAGTCCATCAATTCTTCCTGGTCATGAGGAAATGTTTGAACCGGCACTGCTGGTGCCACGCCCTTTCTTACTGCTCCAGGCTTTACTCGATATGCTTGGGTCAAATACTGGCTTTCACACAAACTATCAGGCTCAGTATTCTTTTCCCAGCACCAACCTTCTGGGTACAAACAGTCACGGTAATTATTACATTTAAGCCTTTTGGCTTACCTTTCAGCCTTACTGGTGGAGGTTTTCTCTGGTGCTTTTGAATAGCTGTAGGTTCCCAACCTAAGCCCTGCTCATAGCATTTCACTTGCCTCCTAGGCTTTCTGTCTCTCCCGTGCTCCCCAGGATATTGCAGACAATCTCCTTTGCCCTTGTTGTATCCTGTCCTCGGGGTTTCTTTCTTTCTCCTCAAGAAGGAATCTGTCTCTCCTTTCCATAGAGACTCTGGCTTACTCTGGGCATAGCTGTCTTCAGTATAGCTCTCAATAGCTTCTCTCTCTCCAGCTCATATGCCTCACTTCCTGCTTCTTCAGCCAACTCTTCATTACTTCCTTCTCTGCCTACCTTACTCCACCTACTCCACTTACTTAACTCACCTGAACCTTCTTTAATAGGGTGAATTCTGGGGCCGTGCTCAACTCCACCCCCTAGCAGGTGTCCTGCATTACCTTGTGATTCACCCCTTGAATGATAGCACTGGCGTTTCTCTTGCCTTTCTGCTTGGTTCCCACGGTAACCAGGAGCCATGTGCTTTTGTTTACAGCTCAGCTCTACTTTTGTTCCTGGCTTTTTAGCTTCATTAAACGGGCTAGAAGGACCCACTATGTCACAACGGGCAATCACTTATTTAATGCAGTTTAGGAAAGCTCTGAAATATCACCTTTTCCTCGAGCATTACCCGTAGGACAGCACCTCAAATGCCTCATCAGTAAACTAACCAAGTCAAACTGACGTTCAGCCTGCTCTTTCTGTACAGTTGTAAATAGTTACCCCCTTATTGTCTATCCAAGTTCTGTTGCCTGTTAATTGTAAACACAAATCAAATGTTTTGAGATGTGTATTTAACTGGTTCTATGTAAACCGCACTGATGGAAAATAGCGCGGTATATAAGTGCATGTAATAAATAAATAATAATAAAGGTAGCAGACCTCATGAGCCACCTAGACAAGGTCTTAGATAATGCTGGGGAGGAGTCTGCTGTCTTGGTACGTTTTGGTACCAATGGCATAGGAAAATGTAGTAGGAAGGTTCTGGAGGCCAAATTTAGGCTTTTAGGTAGGAAGTTGAAATCCAGAACTTCCAGGCTAGCATTCTCTGAAATGCTTCCCATTCCACATGCAAGACCCAAAAGGTAGGCAGACCTCCAGAGTCTCAATACATGGATGAGACAATGGTAGAAGAATAAGGGTTTTGGATTTGTTAGGAACTGGTCAACATTCTGGGGAAAGGAGGGGCTTTTCCGAAGGGATGGGCTCCACCTTAACTGGGATGAAACCAGGCTGCTGGGATTAAACTTTAAAAAGAAGATAGAGCAGCTTATAAACTAGATAATAGGGGAAATCTGACAGTTGCCCAAGAGCACACGGTTTGGAAAGATGTATCCTTGAAGGATACTAGCAAAAGATTGAAGTTAGGGCATATTGACAGAGAAGTTCCAATAAAGACAAAAGTAACCCAAATGCCCTTAAGAACAGAGCACACAGAGATAAAGATTCCAAATTACCCCTGTAACCAAATTAATATGAATAAAATACAGCCTCTAAAATGCTTGTATGCAAATGCTAGAAGTCTAAAAAATGAGATGGGAGAGCTAGAATATACAGTATAGCACCAAATGAGAAGTTAGATATGATTGGTATCTCAGATACATGGTGGAAGGAGGACAACTAGTGGGACACTGTGATACCTGGGTACAAATTATATCGCAATAATAGAGTAGATCAAATTGGTGGAGGGGTTGCACTCTATGTTAGAGAGGGCATTGAGTCACACAGGATTAACGTTTTGCAGGAAACAAAATATACTTTAGAATCTCTATTGATTGAAATTCCATGTAAAAAGGGGAAGGCAGTGGCAATAGGGGAGTACCATTGACTGCCTGGCCAGAATGAACAAGTGAATGATGAAAAGCTCAAAGAAATCAGGGAAGCTAACAATATTTATAGCACAATAATAAATAATGGGCAATTTCAATTATCCCAGTATCGACTGGGTCAGTATCAAGGCAGGACATGCTAGGGAGATAAAGTTTCTAGATTAAATAAATGACTGCTGCTTCTTGGAGTAGCTGGTTCATGAACCGACAAGAGGGGAGGCCATCTTGGACCTAGTCCTTAGTGGAATACAAAGATCTGTTGCAAGATATAAGGGTGTTGGGGCCACTTGGCAATGGTGATCATAGCATGATCGTTTTTGATTTAATAAATGGAGAAAGGATGGCAAGGAAATCCAGAGTACTACCTTTTAACTTTCAAAAGGGAGACTATGATAAAATGAGGAAACAGTTTAAAAAAAACCCTGAAAGGAACAGCTGCAAAGGTTAAAGCATGGGTGTTGTTTAAAAATACTGTATTGGAAGCTCAGACCAGCTTTATTCCATGCTTTAAGAAAAGTGAAAGTCCAAAAAACTGCCAGCATGGTTTAAAGGTGAGGTCAGAGAAACTGTTGTAGCCAAAAAAGCATCTTTCAAAAATCAGGAAATGGAAAAAGGAGCCAAATGATGAAAACTGGAAACAACATAAGCACTGGCAAGTTAGATACAAGGCATTGATAAGGCAGGCAAAGAGAGAATTTGAAAAAAAAAAGCTTGCTGTGGAAGCAAGAACATATAATAAAAGCTTTTTCAAGTATACTCATAGCAAAAAAACTGTAAGAGAGTCAGTTGGACCACTGGATGATAGGGGGTAAAAGGGGCACTAAGAGGGGACAAGGCAATAGCGGACAGACTGAATGAATTCTTTGCTTTGGTGTTTACTGAAGAAGATGTAGGGAAGTTATCCATGCCTCAAACGGTATTTAAAGCTGATGGATCAGAAGAATTAAATGAAATACTGATAAATCGGGAAGATGTATTGAACTATTTGATAAACTGTAGAGTAGCAAATCACCTGGACCAGATGATATACATCCAAGGGTGTTGAAAGAACTGAAACATGAGATTGCAGACCTAAAATTACTAATCTGTGAACTATCATTAAAATCATCCTGAAAATTGGAGGATAGCCAATGTAACGCCAGTTTTTAAAAAGGGTAACCGGGGTGATCCGGGAAACTACAGACCAATGAGCCTGATGTCAGTACTGGGAAAAATGGTAGAAACCATTATTAAAAACAAAATTTCTGACCATGTAGATATTCATGGTTTAATGGGAGGCAGCCAACATGGTTTTAGACAGGGAAGGTCTTGTCTTACTAATCTGTTATATTTTTTTTGAAGGTGTAAATAAGCAGGTAGACAAAGGTGGATCAGACAATGTAGTGTATCTGGATTTTCAGAAAGCCTTTGACAATGTCCCTCATGAGAGACTATTCGCGAAATTAAAAAGTCATGGGATAGGAGGCAGTGTACTATTGTGGATCAGGAACTGGTTAAAAGATATTTTTTTATTTTTTATTTATTTACTGCTTCTATACCGCCCCTTCCAGAGATCAAGGGCGGTTTGCAAATAACATAACAAGTTACATAGAACAGTTGTAAAACTATTTACATAGTAAAATGGGATATTTAACAAGAAACCACATTTCAAGTTACATAAAATAGGTAGGGCAAATTGCTACATAAGATCATACATAGAACTGTTAGCCTTAACATAATCAACTATATACAGGGTACACTGGGTAATATTAGGTCAGAGATTTGATGTGGATGGGATATTATTAGATGTGTTGTGTAAATGCCAGCTATTGGGTGTTTCTGCGATGGGGTTCTTATTTATATCTCCATAGTGGGCAGTGAATAGGAACGTTTTGAGTTCTCTTCTGAACATCTGGAGGTCCTTGATCTCATGGAGTGGTAATGGCAGTGAGTTCCAGAGACCCAAGGCAGTAAATGTGAAAGCTCTGGTACTTGTCGTCTGTTTTGTTTTGCGAATTGATTGAGGGGTTACAAGAGAATGGTTCGCATTTTGCCTACGTGCTCTGTTATCTGGTTGTGTTTGGATAAGAGTAGATAGATATGATGGTGAGATGTTATTGATCAGTTTAAAGGTTATCATCAATATTGTGGCAAGGAGAGAGTAGTGCCACTTAGAAAAGCAGGAAACATTGAAGGTTTTACCTTGGCTGGGGGGATGGGCACATTAGAAAACACTTGTCAGAGAAAACCCAGGGTTAGAAGTTCACAGCAGAAAAACCCCAGGGTTGATAGTCAGTGGGCCAAAACTAGTGTTGAGTCATTCCCACGTTACACACCAGATAGGAATCAGAGAAGCAGGTACTCGGAGGAGGAGCCTGCAAGGGAGTTCCCTTGTCACGTAGCTGCTTGTAAAGAAGGGCAGACAGAAACGGAAGGGGGAAGGGAGAGAGAGAGGAGAGCAGAGGAAGAGAATCACCTGTCTTACCAGCACGAGGATTCTGAACCTGACTGGAACAAGGCTCCCAGGCTCTATGCTGAGAGGAAGGGAAGACCTGAAGCCAGATTCGCTCCCCAGGAGAAAGGGAAATACTGCTGCTCTCCAGGAAGAAATACTCACAGGCCAGGCAGCTGCTGTTGCGAGGCCCAGAGATACACTGCTAGTGCAGTGAAACCACAATGCAGGTTAGTGGGCAAGCTAAACCCTGTGTTTGAAAGAAGCTTAAAGAAGCCACAAGAAGGCAGAACTTTTACCCAGGCAAAACCCTTGCTGGAGCCTAGATGCAGGCATTGCTCTGCTAGGGAAGCTTCCAAAGCAAGAACTTTTTATAGAGCCCAAAGGAGGTCTGACCGGTCCTCTGATTACAGCTCAGAAGAGGGTTTTATTGATAGAAGGCCTATATGTAAAACCGTGCAAGTTAAGCATCAAACCAGGAGAAAGCCTAGGCCCAAACCTGAACACAGGGATAGTTCTTCAGATGAGGAGGAGATTACCTGTAGACATTTACATGAAAGGAAAGGAACTTTTAAACCACGACTTTTGAAACCCCATGAGCTTTTACTTAAAGGGGAGAAACCTATTAGGTGGCCAAGACTGAAGAAACTGTTAATGTATGGAACTAATACCATTCCAGTTAAGAGTCCAGAACCACTACCTGAGAGTCCTCCAGAGAGCATGGAAATTGACTCTTTCAAAGGGGATTCAGATCCTTCAGTCACTGACATGGAATGTGATTGTTGCACTGTATGTGAATAACTGTTAAGAGGGAAAATACCTTTTGTAAGAGCTAAGAAGAAAAGCTTGTTTAAAAGACTTTATTTTTGACCTGGCAAAGTTTGCATATATTTTCTTTGGGAGGAGTATCCCTACTTTTGTTTTCCTATGGACATTACCTGTTGTGAGTCTCTGAGAACCCAAATAAAAATCTGTGATCTTTAACCAACGGCTCAACTACAAATTCTTATACAACCTCAAGGTTAAGGTGCAGCGCCTCCTGCTGTTCAAGCTATTTGGCACAGGGGCGGGGCTCACAATATCTTATATTTTATTCGGCTTGTTACTGGGAGCCATTGGAGGTCGTATAGTATAGGAGTTGTGTTCAGTTAGTCAGGTCTTGCATATGATTCTGGCGGTGATATTTTGCACTCTTTGGAGAATGTTAATGTTTTTGGCTGGTAAACCCTGTAGCAGCCTATTGCAGTAGTCAAAGTGGGGAGTGATGATAGCCTTGACTACTGCCCTGAAGTCATTAATATCTATAAGGGGTTTTAGGTGTTGCACGGCTTCAGGTCCTTGCTGTTTGTTTTAGATGAGGGAGCATGGTGAGAGATTGATCCAGTATTATTCCTAGATATTTCACCTCTTGTTTAACAGGGAGGATGACATTGTTAATTGTGATGGTTTGCGGGGGGGGGGGGGGGCATTTTGATTTTTTGTTATAATTAAGGTCTCTGTTTTTTGCAGTTTATATGAAGGTTGTTGTCCTTTAACCATGATTCTGTTTCACTGATACACTCTGATAGATTACTGTAGGTAGTATTGTTTAAGTCAATGGGGAAGGACAACAAGATGTTGTCAGCATATATGTAGTATCTAATGTTGAATTTTCGGAAGATGTTAGTGATTGGTTGCAGGTATAGATTGAAGAGTAGGGCCGAGAGCGCAGAACCTTGGGGTATACCTTTGTCTTGGGGGAAGGTATCTGATTTTTCCTGTCCTATTTGAACACATAGCTTCCGGTGTGTAATGTATGACTTGAACCAAAGGAGTACGTTACCTCCTATTCCAATTTATGTTAATCTTTCGATGAGGGTGTCATGGTTAATGTTGTCGAATGTGGATGCAATATCAATAAAGAGTAGAATGAATGCTTGTTTAGGGTCATCGATGCCTCTGATAAGGCGATCCATTAGGGTAAGCAGCAAAGTTTCAACTCCATGAAATGGTCTAAAACCAAATTGGTGGGTATCTAGAGGGGCATTGATGTCAGTGTACAGTAGTCTTGTAGTTGTAATTGCATGACATTTTCTATTATTTTAGCGATAAATGGTATGCTAGCTATGGGTCTGTATGCGTTTGGGTCATTTCTGTCAAGGGTCTTATTCTTAAGAATTGGTCTGATGGATGTAAATTTGAGTTCATTTGGCATAATGCCTTGAAGGAGTGATTGGTTGATAATGTGTAGGAGATATGCTGCCAGTTCAGCCTTTGAAGTTTTGATCCATGATACCGGACAAGGATCAAGCAGGGAGGCTGTGGTGTTGATGTTTGTTATGATTTTCAAAAGGTGTTTTTGATTGACTGGGTGAAAGTTTTCCCACATGTTGGGGTTTGTTGGGCGGTGAAGCAAAAGGGTGTTATGGTTTTTATTTTTTTAGTTTGTCTGCAAAATGTGCAGCGAGAGCCTGAGGGTTTAAATTACATGTTTCTGTTTCAGCTTGCCCTGTCTTAGTTAAGGTTCTAAAGATGGCAAACAGCTACCTTGGATGATTCAGGGAGGAGTTTAGACTCTTTGTGTAGTAGTCCCTTTTTGTTGTAATTATTGTTTCTTTGTAGGTAGTGAGAATGTTAAGGTAGAGTTGTTTGTTTTCTTGCGATTTGGCTAATCTCCTTTTCTTGTTTTCTTAACTGCCTTTTTTAGTTTGGCAAGCTCATTTATAAACCATTTTTCAGATTTTTGGGGGGGATGCCTAGGGAGTTTTATGGGAGGTGCTGTGACTCTTTGCATAGAATCGTTCCATGTGTTTATCATTGTGTTGATGTCTAAGGAGTCTGTAGTGAGTTGAGGGAGTACACTGTCTAAGAAAGTATCTTTATTGAAATGTGCAAATCTCCTGTTCTGTGGTGTTGTGTCTGTCTTTGTGGAAACTGAGTGATGCAGGGGCATATAGAAGATCACTAGATGGTGGTCTGACCAAGGGACCTGAGTAATTGTGGGGGGAATGTACATATGATGATTGGTAGTTAGGGTTGGGAGGAAAACTTGATCAAGAGAGTTTCCCTTTATGTGTGTGGGTGTGCGTATGATTTGTTTGAATCCCAAGTCTGTCATTGAGTCAAGGAAGGTGGATGTATGCGATGGGTGGAGGGAGATTGATATCTCCTAGTATGATGATTGGTTTCTTGTGGGAGGCTGAGCATGCTGTTTCAAGGATGGTAGTAAGACTATTGTTGTAGGGTTTTGGTGGTCTACATATGAGACACATTGATATATTTTTGTTTTGTACCTTTAGTATGTCCATTCCATCTAGGTTGCTCAAGATTGTGGGGGTAATTTTAAGTTCCCTTTTACAGGATTGTATGAAGACAACAGAGGTGTGAAGACTGGTGGAAGACTCATCAACAATCTTCACTATGCTGATGATACCACATTACTGGCTGAAAGTGAAGATGATCTGAAACATTTGCTTCTCACAATCAAAGAACATAGTCTCAAAATGGGCCTGCACCTTAATGTAAAGAAGACAAAGATCATGACAACTGGCATAATCAACAGGTTCATCGTTGAAGGAGAAGAAATTGAAATCGTGAACAACTTTAACCTACTTGGATCAACTATCAATAAAGAAGCAACAAGCAGTCAAGAAATCAGACGACGCATTACTCTTGGCAGAATGGCTATGAAAGACCTAGATAAGATTCTCAAGAGCAGAGATGTCTCTCTCCATACAAAGATTTGACTTGTTCAAGCCATGGTATTTTCAATAACATTATATGGATGTGAAAGATGGACAGTGAAAAAGATAGACAGGAAGAAAATTGATGCCTTTGAATTATGGTGCTGGCGGCGAATACTGTGTATACCATGGACTGCCCGAAGAACAAACCAGTCGGTACTAGAGGAGATCAAACCTAAGCTTTCTTTAGAAGCTCAGATGACAAGACTTCGACTTTCATACTTTGGACACATCATGCGAAGAGAGAGATCATTAGAGAAAGACATCATGCTTGGCAAGATAGAAGGTCAACACAAAAGAGGAAGGCCAGCAATGAGATGGATCGAGACAATAACAGCAGCTACGGGTACCAGTCTGTCAACAATGAGCCGCCTGACTCAAGACCGAATACAATTTAGGATAGCTATCCAGAGGGTCGCCATGAGTCGACTCTGACTCGATAGCACTTAACAACAACAACCACCTCTTTTTGAGTCACGGTGGCAATTGAATAGTTCATATCCCTGAGTTTGGAGTTAGTTTATAAGGATGCTGTCAGCTGGGGAGAGCCATGTCTTGGTGACACATAGGATGTAAGATCAACAATATTGGTATTTTATTTCTTATGGATCTTGCATTGATGAGAATGCTTTTGTTTTTATTGTACCTCTGGTGTGGATTATGAGTGTGAGGCAAGTAGATTGGTTGTTTGTTAATGTTGTTTCTAAGTGGGTTATATATTATGGGAATAGGGTTATTTTGGCTTGGTTCATATTTGCACTGGAGAGCGTTAGTTATCTGAAAGGATAGTAGGAGAACATAGAGTATGATTATGAATGTTTTTCCGTTGCCCACTGTAGGAGTGGAAGAGAGTACGACAACAGAGGAATTGGGATAGAATGTGATGTGTAGGGAGGGTAGGGGGTGTAAGAGGTATCTAGAGGAATCTGGTTTGCTGAAAGGGTTTTCAATTCAGTAGCAGTAAGAATGTTATTAAGAGGTTTGCCTACAGACAATGTAATGTTGTTTGCAGTTAGTGTTAAACAGCTTATACAAAGACACAGTCAAGGGTTGAACAGAGTTAAGCAGATCTGGTTGTCTTTTCAGGCATATATACCGTACTTTGTTTAGCAGTGGTATGGAACCTGTTTTGAGTTTGTTAAAAAGTGGAGAGAGATGTTACCTTTTTAGAGAGCTGATCAGAGTTTCCTGATGTCGATGTAATCCCCGCCGGCAGTCCCCGCCTAAGGGCCACGCCAAAGGGCCCTCTAGCGAGGCCCTCAGGCGCAGGCCTGCCAGGCACGGGCACGCCTTCAGCGTTCTGGATTTTATAGCAGGGTTGCTTGCCACCGGTAGAGGAGTTTCGTGGGCGGAGCAAGGCAGGCAGCGTGCAGCTGGAGAGAGTCCCCAATCAGCACAGAGAAACAGGAGCAGGAAAGGCACAGCTTGAATTACAGAGTCTTACCTCCCCCGATGTTAGAGATCACTGCTTTGCTCTTCAGTGGATCGAGAGCCTTCTGTAGGAGGGAGTGAGAGTACCTTGCTTCTTTTCCCTTGTGGTTTTCAGGTGTGATTACAGCCCAGGATGGAAGGAGGGCTTTCCCTTCAGCACGCTGGATTTTATAGCAGGGTTGCTTGCCGCCAGTAGAGGAGTTTCGTGGGCGGAGCAAGGCAGGCAGCGTGCAGCTGGAGGGAGTCCCCGATCAGCACAGAGAAACAGGAGCAGGAAAGGCACAACTTGAATTACACAGTCTCATCTCCCCCAGTGTTAGAGATCACTGCTTTGTTCTTCGGTGAGACAGGAGCCATCTGTAGGAGGGAGTGGGAGTGCCCTGCTTCTTTTCCCTCAAGGTTTTCAGGTGTGATCACAGTCCAGGATGGAAAAAGGATAGAAAGCAGAGGGTAGGACTAAATGGCCAATTTTCCCAATGGAGAAAGGTGAATAGCGGAGTACCCCAGAGATCTGTGCTGGGTCCACTGCATTTTAGCATATTCATAGAGGGAGGAGTGGTCTAGTGGTTAGGACAAGGTACTTCAGGCCGGAGGGCCGGGGGTTCAAGTCCCACCTGGGGACAGCAATCTCAGGCCGGAGGGACTGGGATTTCTAGTCCTATAGGCACTCCTTGTGGTCTTGGGCAAGCCACTTAACCCTCCATTGCCCATGTTCCCTGTAAGTATTAACGTATGTGTGTCATATCCCCTCGTGTTAAATGTATCCCCCAATTGACCGCTTTGACCCGGTGAAAAGCGGAATATAAATACAGCTAAATAAATAAATTCATAAAAGACCTGGAAGTGGGAACAATGAGTGAGATAATCAGATCTGCAGTTGACATAAAATTATTCAAAGTTGTTAAAACACAAGAGGATTGTGAAAAATTGCAAGAGGATCTTAATAAATTGGAAAACTGGACATTCAAATGGCAGATTAAATTTAATGTGGACAAGTGCAAAGTTATGCACCTAGAAAAAGAACAACCCAAACTACAGCTACATGATACATTAGAAACCATCACCCAGGAAAAGGATTTAGGCATCATCACATTGAAACACTGCTCAGAGTGCAGCGGCAGCCAAGAAAACAAATAGAACATTTGGAATCATAAGTAAAGGAATGGAGAATAAAACAAAGGATATTATAATGTCTCTTTATCGTTCAATGGTGCAACCGCACCTCAACTATAATATGCAATTCTAGTCACCGTATCTTAAAAAGGATATGGCGGAATTAGAAAAAGTACAGAGAAAAGCCATCAAAATGGTAAAGGGGATGGAAGGATACCCCTATGAGGAGAGGCTAAAAAGGTTAGGGATCTTCAAACTGGAAAAGAGATGGCTAGGGGGAGATATGATAGAGGTTTGTAAATTAATGAATGGAGTGGAACAGGTAAATGTAGATAGATTGTTTACGCCATCAAAATGTAGAAAGACTAGGGGACATGCAATGATGCTACAGTGTAACCCATATAAGACTAATAAGAAAAAATATTTTTTCACTCAATGCGTAATCAAACTCTGGAGTTCATTACTGGAGGATGTAGTAAAAGCTGTTAATGGAGCTGGGTTTAAAAAAGGTTTGGACAAGTTTCTGGAGGAAAGGTCCATAAACCATTACTAAAGGGGACCTGGGAAATCCACTGTTTGTCCCAATATAAGTATTGTGGAACCTATGTATTCTGGGGAAACTGCTAGGTACTTGTGACCTAGATTAGCCACTGTTAGAAACAGGATACTGGGCTTGATGGACCTTGGTCTGACCCAGTATGGCATATCTTATGTTCTTATGTACCCATCCCTCTCCAAAAGGATTATCCAGCAGTCCCCTTTAAGAGAACCTGCAGCCCAGAGTTCAGGGCTGGGAGGGCATGGCTCACAGGGAGGGATTAAGAACCCAGCAGGCTGCAAGAGGGATTGAGGCCTGTAGAGCCAGAAGTCCTTCCAGAGCAAAGGAGTTCTGAGGTAGGAACTTTAACTAGGGCTGAAGGACGTTCTGGGAGAACCAACTTTGTGGAGATTAAACAAACTGATTCAGAATAAAAGCTGATTTTGTTTTCCCTGAACTGCTGTCTGTTCTGTGTTTTAAAGAAAAGTCCTTCCCATCGCACGCCATACTACCACCCCACCTCAGAATCTTTATACTAGTCTAGTGCTGGTAAGGGCAAACCCTGCTTTAGCCTATCTGCTGCTCTGTCTTTCTGCCACTCGAGTGTAGCAGGGAGGACTGCCACCATCCTCTGGTAAGAAAGCTCTTACTTATTGAGCTTTCTTCTGCTTGCCTTTCTCATGAACTATCCTAAGATAAAGCCACTCTGTCAGCAGACACACAGTTTTCTCACTAAGTCTAGATGGATTTTTTAGAAGTATCTCAAGATGATATTTCTGCTTGAGACATCCTCCTTCTGTCTTTCCTATCTGAAAATGATAAATTGATGGTATTGAAATGTTTGTTTGTTTGTTTGTTTTCTTTTTAAGAAAAAGACTATGGGGTATGTTTACTAAACAGCGCTAACATCGCAGCGATAACGTTATTATCGCGCGATAACGTCTCCGGCGGCGTTAAAGCGCACAGGGGGTGGAGTAAGGCTCCCCAGAGGGCGGAGATAAGGGGTCAATGGGCAGAGAGTGGGTGGGGAGAGGCTCCAGGCAAACTAACGCTGTGAAATCAGGGTCTGAAAATTAGCGCCAGTGAAAACCTCGCGTTAGAGGCACATTTGCAGGAGAGAGAAACCATTTCAGTCAGCAATGTACAGCAAATGCAGGGAGACCAAGAAAAGTGATAGTAGTGATACATGTGCAGCAACAGCATAGTGCCCAAGTACGAAAGGGCACTACAGTGAGGCTGCAAATGGGGTACAGGGGGCTGCAGGCAGGACATGCAGTGGGGCAGCTGGGGCACAGTGTGGACTAGGCAGATGCCTAGGTGACACATAGGAATGTAGAAACGGAAAACCAGCAAGACAGCAACTGACAGGTCCACGGGTGGGTGTCCCACAGTGTCCCAAGGGACAGTACCCAGTAAGTACCCCAAAGGGCACATAACATTGTCATGCGGTGCTAGGGGGAACCGTGGATGTCTATGCAGGCACCCCTACCCCATATCACGCACCACAGGCAGCCGCCTACCAGCACACTGGATGGCCAGTGCCAGTATTGGGAGATACTGCTCCGTGCAGGGCCCAACAGCCTGACTCTCCATGAGGCTTTGGATAGTGGAGCCTGTGGGTGTGGGTGTTTATGCCCCTGTTGGCCGCTGCTCTAAGGCAGAGGTTCCCAACTCCGGTCCTGGTGGGCCAAACAATGTTCAGGTTTTCATGCTGTCCCTAATGAATATGCATGAGATACATTTGCATACAATGGGGCAGCGCATACAAATGCAGCACAGGCATATTTATTAGGGACAGCATGAAACCTGAATGGTGTTTGGCCTTCCAGGACTGCAGTTGGGAAACTCTGCTCTAGGGATTGCACATGTTTATGGTGTCTGTGCTCTGTAGGGTAAAATATAGGCGTTTCAGGCATGTTTATTTTATCTGCAATAAAGGTTCCATCTTTATTACCATGGTTTAGTACTCAGTAAAATATGGGGACAGGGTTGGCAGGAGCCACAGCTGGGACTTGAACTTGTGACCTTCTGCTCCTGAACAATCTGGCTGTGTGTACTGCACCGCACTGTTGCAACAGGGACAGATCATTCCCTGGGGATACCATGACTGTTCGTCAGACAGACCCTGTCTGTTGCAGTGCACGGCACCCACCTAAACGGGGCTTGGCCATGGTCTGCTATGGGCAGATGCCATTGCCCCCTCCGCCACCAGCACCCCTCCGCCACCATGCTGCCATGCCATTATGCCAGTGGTGCTGGTGGTGCACAGTCCCAGGCCATCCAGTGTGCTGGTAGGCAGCTGCCTATGGTGTGGGTTCTCGGGTAGGGGTGCCTACATGGACATGCGCGCTTTCCCCCGGCACCACCTGTCAATGTTATGTGCCCTTGGGGGTACCTGCTGGGTAATATCCCCTATGACACTGTGGGACACACACTCGTGCCCATGTTGGACCCTCGTCAGTTGCTGTCTTGCTGCTTTACAGTTTCGGCATTCCTATGTGCCACCTAGGCATCTGCCTAGTCCGCACTGTGCCCCAGCTGGACCACAGCATGTGCCGCCTGCAGCCCCCTGTATCCCATTTACAGCATCAGTACAGTTGCCCTTTCCTACATGCCCACTCTGCTGTTGCTGCACATATGCACGCCATAACAAAGCTACCCAATCTAACCGACAGAAACCCTGATCACCGTAGGGGGACAGAGCATAGACCCTTCCAAACATGATATCTTAATTTTTACGCTTTGTCAGTAGTGTTGCTTTATGTTTATCATTAATATCACTATTGGCCAGCTTGGTTACTGGGATTTTAAATGTGGTTCTGGTCATTCCCTGCACATGTATCACAACTATCACTTTCTGGGTTTCCCTGCCTTTGCTGCACATTGCTGACTTAAATGGTTTCTCTTTCCCATTGCCTTTCCCATTGAGTGAAAAAATATTTTTTCTTATTAGTCTTATATGGGTTACACTGTAGCATCATTGCATGTCCTCTAGTCTTTCTACATTTTGATGGCGTAAACAATCTATCTACATTTACCTGACTTAAATGGTTTCTCTTTCCCATTGCCTTTCCCATTTCCCTCTCCCCCCTCTGTTATCCCCTCCCTCCTGCCCTCTTACATAGAAACATAGAAACATAGAAACATGATGACAGAAAAAGACCACAAGGCACATCTAGTCTGTCCTTCCATAACAACAACTACAACAGTCCACTTTCTACCTTTAGAGATCCTCTGTGTTGGTCCCATGCTTTTTTGAATTCAGTTACTGTCCTCATCTCTGCCACCTCCACTGGGAGACTATTCCACGGATCCACTACTCTTTCCGTAAAGAAATATTTCCGCATATCACTCCTGAATCTATCTCCCTTCACCCTCATCCCATGTCCCCTCGTAGCAGAACTTGCCTTCAATTGAAAGAGGCTCTCTCCCTGAACATTTATGCCACGGAGGTATTTAAACATCTCAATCATATCACCTCTATCCCGCCTTTCCTCTAAGGTGTACATATTAAGATCCTTAAGTCTGTCCTCACATGCTTTATAATGAAGCCCATTAATCATTTTAGTAGCAACCCTCTGCACCGACTCCATCCTGTTCACATCCTTTTGAAGGTGCGGTCTCCAGAATTGCACACCATACTCCAAATGAGGTCGCACCAAAGACTTATACAGAGGTATTATCACCTCCTTTTTTCTGCTAGCCATTCCTCTCCGTATGCACCCAAGCATCCTTCTAGCTTTTGCCGTCGCCTTTTCTACCTGTTTAGCTACTTTAAGATCATCAGACACAACCACGCCTAGGTCCCGCTCTTCCTTAGTGGACAAAAGTACTTCACCTCCTATACTGTATTGCTCCCTTGGATTGCTGCAGCCCAAATGCATGACCTTACATTTTTTAACATTAAATCCCAGCTGCCAAATTCTAGACCATTCTTCAAGCTTAGCTAGATCCCTCCTCATGTTATCTACACCTTCCTGGGTGTCTACTCTATTACAGATTTTGGTATCATCCGCAAAGAGGCAAACCTTACCCGACAGCCCTTCCGCTATATCACTAACAAAGATGTTAAAAAGAATCGGACCAAGGACAGATCCCTGGGGCACACCACTGGTAACATCCTTCTCCTCAGAGTGAGCTCCATTTACTTGTACTCTTTGTCGCCTCCCACCCAACCAATTTCTAACCCAAGCAGTAACTTTAGGGTCCATCCCTAGGGTGCTCAGTTTGTTTATAAGTCGCCTGTGAGGAACAGTGTCAAAGGCTTTACTGAAATCTAAATACACCACATCTAGAGCTCTCCCTCGGTCCAACTCCCTGGTCACCCAGTCAAAGAAATCGATCAGATTTGTCTGACAAGACCTGCCTCTGGTGAATCCATGCTGCCTCGGATCCTGTAATCCGCCGGACTCCAGAAACCTCACTATTTTCTCTTTCAGCAGCATTTCCAATAATTTACTCACCACTGAAGTTAAACTAACCGGCCTGTAGTTTTCAACCACATCCTTACTTCCGCTTTTGTGTAAAGGCACCACATGAGCCTCTCTCCAGTCCTTTGGCACCACTCCCGACTCCAACAAGGCATTGAAAAGGTCAGTCAGTGGAGTTGCTAGAACGTCCCCAAGTTCCCTCAGTATTCTAGGGTGTATCCCATCCGGTCCCATCGCTTTGTCTACTTTAAGTTGAGCTAGTTTCTCATGAACACAGTCTTCTGAAAATTGTTCAAGATGTCCCTCGCTTCTGTTCTTATTTGTGGGTGTTTTCTGAGGTCCTGCTCCTGGTTCTTCATCTGTGAACACAGAACAAAAATATTTGTTAAGCAATTCCGCTTTATCCTTATCAGCTTCTACATATTCCCCCCCTGCACCCTTGAGTCTGACAATACCACTTTTGCCCTTCCTCTTCTCACTAATATATCTGAAAAATGTCTTATCCCCCCATTTTATTGCATTGGCTATTTCCTCCTCCTTTTGAATCTTTGCCTTCTTGACTACTTTGCTAGCTTCTCTAAGTTTTTCCAAATACAGATGCCTGTCTTCCTCTCTCTGTGATCTCTTGTATTTCATGAAGGCCTCCCTCTTTTTCTTCACTTTTTCAGCTACTTCCTTCGAAAACCATAGCGGTCTCCTGTTCCTTTTGCCTTTATTTACCATTTTAACAAAAAGGTTGGTTGCCTTTAAAATACCCCCTTTCAGTTCTGCCCACTGTTTTTCTACATCCCCCAGCTGTTCCCATCCCACTAACGATTCCCTGAGGTATTGTCCCATCTTCGCAAAGTTAGTCTTCCTAAAGTCTAAGATCTTCACCTTGGAATGGATTCTAACAGCCCTAGTCCTAATACTGAACCACACCATCTGGTGGTCACTGGATGCAAAATGATCTCCCACTACAACATCAGAAACACTCTCACCATTGGTAAGCACCAAGTCCAGTATGGCCCCTTCACGTGTGGGGTCTGTTACCAATTGCCTGAATAGTTCTCCCTGTAGAGAATCCAGGATCTCCTTACTTCTAGATGATACTGCAGCAGGAATGTGCCAATCAACATCTGGCATATTGAAATCTCCTAGCAGTAGCACTTCCCCTTTCCTAGCAATGCTGCGTATGTCTTCAATTAACTCTCTGTCCACCTCTTCCTCTTATGAGGGAGGTCTGTATATCACACCAATGCAAATAGATTTCTCTTTCCCTCTTTCTAGTTTAACCCACAATGCCTCCTCTCTCCCTTTTAAGCTCTGTAATTCCAAAGCTTTAATAGTAGTTTTTACATATAGTGCCACTCCTCCTCCCCTTCTTCCTACCCTGTCCTTTCTGAATAAAGTATAGCCAGGTATAGTTACATCCCAGTCATGGTTTTCTGTGAACCATGTTTCTGTAACTGCCACTAAATCCAAGTCAGCCACTCCCACCAAAGCTGCAACTTCAGGGATCTTATTTCCCATGCTACGGGCATTAATACACACTGCTTTCCATGTGTTACCCCTGTTACCCATTTCCATAAAGGTATTTAATGTATCACTTACCTGGGGGCTTTCACTTACCTGGGGGCTTTCTTCACCCATCCCCAACGAATCTAGTTTAAAGCCCTCTTCAGTAGATTAGCCAGTCTACTACCAAAGATGTGTTGACCTTTCTTGGACAGATGGATGCCATCTCTGCTCTGCAACCCTTGGAACAGCATCCCATGGTCTAGGAAACCAAAACGCTCTCGAAGACACCATCCACGCAGCCATGCATTCATCTCCAGGATGCGAGCTTCTCTGCCTTGGCCTTTACCCTCAACAGGGAGGATTGAAGAGAACACCACCTGTGCACCTACCTGCTTCACCCTCTGTCCCAGAGCCATGAAGTCACTTTTGATGCGTTCCGAGGTATACCTGGCAGTATCATTTGTTCCAACATGGATTAGCAACATTGGGTAATAGTCAGTGGGCTTGATGAGTCTCGGCAAACTCTCCGTAACTTCTTGGATCTTGGCACCAGGCAGACAGCACACCTCTCTGGACATCAAGTCTGGTCGGCAGATGGACGCCTCAGTACCCCTCAGAAGAGAGTCTCCAACAACCACTACCCTTCGTTTCCTTCTGGTCACTGATTCTGCAACTATGGGGTACTTGAACTCTGGTTCTTCCCTTTCCAGGGATGCTTTCACCTCCTCCACTTCCAGGGCTGCATAATGGTTCTTCAATTCAAGGGCTGGAGAAGTTGGATTGGTGATTTTGCAGGCTCTGGTGACTGTTGTCCAACCATTGACATTCTGTTGGCACCCATCTTCTCCTGTGCTGGAGAGCCTGGTTGCTGCAAGAAGCATCTCATCAATGTACTTCTCACTGTCTTGAATGCTCCTCAGCCTCGCTACCTCCTCTCTGAGTTCCTCCACTTGTTTCCTCAGAGCTTCAGCATGCAGGCACCCTGCACATGGAACCGGTTCTTCAACTGGCATTAGGACCTCTGTCTGGACCGAGGCAGAAGCTGTAACGGGGGCAACAGCTTTAGCAATACGATTTTTCCCAGCCATTGTTCTGTTTGTGGAGCTTAGGTATCTGTTAAAGCAAAAGAGAGAGATCTAAAAAGTACTAGCTGGTTTCGCAGCTGTCCTTTCAGAGAAAAAGCAGTTAAATCTCTTTAATTATATTCAATATGTGCTGGTCCAATTCACTGTGATTTGCTAAAGGGGGAGGTGCCCTATAAAGCAAGACTGCTCACTAGGGGTGGGTGGGAGCCGGGGTGGGTAGGGAGGGAACTAACACCTGATTAGGTGTTAGCAGTTTCTGAATCTGAGGAGGTTACAGAGTTCAGCAACCTACTGTGCTCCAGTAGAGTTCCCCTAAAACAGCAAAAATGTAAGTAACCTTGCTTTTAAAAAGTATACACAGAACCCTTTTAAGAGCTCCCAGTCAGAGAGCTAGCAATTTAATAAAAAAACACCAAACAAAGAAACCCTCAAATCCTTACTTACTGTTTGATGTGTGGAGCCCTGGTTAGGAAAGCCTCAAAAGAGCAGGGCACAGGAGCCTTTTATGCAGGCTTCAACTGCACTCAGGAAACAGGCCCACTAACACCTGATTAGGTGTTAGCAGTTTCTGAATCTGAGGAGGTTACAGAGTTCAGCAACCTACTGTGCTCCAGTAAAGTTCCCCTAAAACAGCAAAAATGTAAGTAACCTTGCTTTTAAAAAGTATACACAGAACCCTTTTAAGAGCTCCCAGTCAGAGAGCTAGCAATTTAATAAAAAAAAACCAAACAAAGAAACCCTCAAATCCTTACTTACTGTTTGATGTGTGGAGCCCTGGTTAGGAAAGCCTCAAAAGAGCAGGGCACAGGAGCCTTTTATGCAGGCTTCAACTGCACTCAGGAAACAGGCCCACTAACACCTGATTAGGTGTTAGCAGTTTCTGAATCTGAGGAGGTTACAGAGTTCAGCAACCTACTGTGCTCCAGTAAAGTTCCCCTAAAACAGCAAAAATGTAAGTAACCTTGCTTTTAAAAAGTATATACAGAACCCTTTTAAGAGCTCCCAGTCAGAGAGCTAGCAATTTAATAAAAAAAACCAAACAAAGAAACCCTCAAATCCTTACTTACTGTTTGATGTGTGGAGCCCTGGTTAGGAAAGCCTCAAAAGAGCAGGGCACAGGAGCCTTTTATGCAGGCTTCAACTGCACTCAGGAAACAGGCCCACTAACACCTGATTAGGTGTTAGCAGTTTCTGAATCTGAGGAGGTTACAGAGTTCAGCAACCTACTGTGCTCCAGTAAAGTTCCCCTAAAACAGCAAAAATGTAAGTAACCTTGCTTTTAAAAAGTATACACAGAACCCTTTTAAGAGCTCCCAGTCAGAGAGCTAGCAATTTAATAAAAAAAAAAAACAAAGAAACCCTCAAATCCTTACTTACTGTTTGATGTGTGGAGCCCTGGTTAGGAAAGCCTCAAAAGAGCAGGGCACAGGAGCCTTTTATGCAGGCTTCAACTGCACTCAGGAAACAGGCCCACTAACACCTGATTAGGTGTTAGCAGTTTCTGAATCTGAGGAGGTTACAGAGTTCAGCAACCTACTGTGCTCCAGTAAAGTTCCCCTAAAACAGCAAAAATGTAAGTAACCTTGCTTTTAAAAAGTATACACAGAACCCTTTTAAGAGCTCCCAGTCAGAGAGCTAGCAATTTAATAAAAAAAAACCAAACAGAATCTTATTCTTATTCACCTGTTATCAATTATTACACTGTGGTTTGTCCTTTCCTTGCCTTTCCTTTCCTCCTCTTTCCTATTTGTTTTACTGGCGTTCCTTTCTTCCTTCTCAGCCATTTTAGAATACTGTTTTTAAGTTTGTTTTAAACTTGTATTGTAAACCGCCCAGGTACTACTAAGTGTTGGGCGGTATATAAAGTCTGAATAAACGTAACGTAAACGTTTCCTGCAAATGTGCCTAACGCGAGGGTTTCACTGGCGTTAGTGTTCAGACCCGGATTTCACAGCATTAGTGTGCCTGGAGCCTCTCCCCGCCCACTCTCCGCCATTGACCCCTTCTCTACGCCCTCTGGGAAGCCTTACTCCACCCTTCAGACCCGGATTTCACAGCGTTAGTGTGCCTTAATGCCGCCGCCGCATTATCGCATGATAAGTGACGTTATTGCGTGATAATGTTACATTATCGTGCGATAACATCACTTATCGCGCGATAATACCACTGCTGCGACGTTAAGATGGTTTAGTAAACATACCCCATAGTCTTTGCACTTACTGCACCTTAATCTTTGCAGGGGAAGAAAAAGGAGAGAAGGGGAAAGAGCGAAAGGAGGAGGAAGAGAAGAGAGGGGAGGGGAAGGAAGAGGCAGACAGAAAATCAATTGCAAACCACATGAAATTTCGGTGAATAAGATGATAAAAAATTATAAAATGAATGACTACCAGGTAAACATACATATTAGAAAAATGAATCAAATCAGTTTTGGAAAATGTAGATTATACAACGACAGCAAAAGAATAAAACAGAAAAATGAAACGGTGGCATTGCCAGTTGTACAATTTAGCATTTTTGAGGCATTGAAAAAGACTCAATCACAGAAGTTGTTTGTAATATGCACAATAGCCTGAAGAACAACTGAAAAAATTTAGCAGCCCGTTTCATCTCGAATTACTAGCCCGAGGTAGGAAAAACCTTTTGCACTGATGAGCTGTGTGCAACGACTTATTAAGAAAGCACAGTCAAATGTAAATATATTAGTGGCCATTTTACTTTACATTGCTGAGCATCAGTGTTGATCGGGAGTGAATCACTGTTAGAAACCAGAGGCATAGCAGATGCCAGGGAGTGTTAAATGGCTGAAGTGCAAGCATGCGCCCGGTTGTGATTAACATACTAAACTAAACTGCTGTCTACTGTAGATAATTTCTCAGCCTACCCTCTCTCTGCCCTCCTTCCCCTCCTTTCTTATACAGATAGTACTGGGCCATTCAGTCATGTTTTTGACCAAACACTGTTCAAATAAAATTTAAAAATCTAAATACAGGAAGATCTTTAGTTGAATATAGATTCTTGAGTTTAAACATATTGTTGAATTTGCTCTGAAACTTATCTCAGAGCCATACTCTTTAAAGGATGATAATCTTAAAATTAATACATATGCTAATAGGCAACCAATGTAATGATCTTAATCTTAACATTTACTGGGATTTAGAAATTGCCTACTTCCCAAATAAACTGCAGATACTGCACAAAATACATCATGATAAACAAGGCAAGGTAAATTAGAGTGACACATAAAAAGGAGGCTGTTGGCCAGCGTGATAAAGATACCGTTGAAAAGATCAGTGCCTTATAGTAATGCAAGAGTATTTGTGATACTTCATTATGATTAATGCTTAATGAAACAATAACTAAAAGAATATGGGCTCAATAGACTTCATATGTTAGAAAAATAGTTTTCAAAAATAATTTTTGTGTCACCTAGAAGGAAAAGGTTAGGATGGCCATTGTAATTGGCTATTCACTCATTAGGAATGTAGATAGCCAAGTAGCCCATGGATGTCAGGATTGCTTGGTAACTTACCTGCCTGGTGCAAAGGTAGTGGACCTAATGGGAGGAACTGGTCCTCAAGGTCTCCTATTGAATCATCTTTCTCCCCTTTAATCTGTTCAAAACTAAGCTGCTCAGTTAATCTTCTACCAGTGTTGTTATTCTCATGTAGCTACTCGTCTCAAGTCACTTCATTGGCTCCCTCTCTGTTTCCACATACAGTTCAAACTTCTACTACTGATCTACAAATGCCTTTATTTTGTGGCAACTTATTACCTCTCCTCTCTTATCTTGGAAAAGAGATGGCCGAGGGAAGATATGATAGAGGTCTATAAATTAATGAATGGAATGGAACAGGTAAATGTAGATCAGTTGTTTACTGCTTCAAAAACTAGAAAGACTAGAGGACATTCAATGAAGCTACAAAGTAGCCCATTTAGCACCAATAAGAGAAAATAATTTTTCACTCAACGAGTAATCAATGAACCTGTCGACTCTGGTAATCGATACTGGAGGATGTTGTAAAAGCTGTTGGTGTAGCTGGGTTTAAAAAGGTTTGGACAAGTTCCTGGAACAAAAGTCCATAAACCAATATTAAGGAGGGCTAGGAAAATCCACTGCTTACCCCAGGACAAGCATTATGGAATCGGTGTACTTTTTTGGGAACCTGACAGGTACTTGTGACCTGCATTGGCTACTGCTGGAAACAAGATAACGGGCTTGATGGACCTTGGTCTGACCTAGTATGGCATTTCTTATGTTCTTATCTCTCCCGACACCCATTCTTGCCAACTCTACTCTTCAAGCAAATCACTTTTATCTATGCCCTTCTCTCCTACTGCCAACTCCAGACTCTGTTCGTTCCCCCTTGCTGCACTGATGCCTGGAATAGACTGCCTGAGTCAGTACCAAAGGCCACATCTATGGTCCTAATTCAAATCTAGGCTAAAAGCTCATATCATTGAGGTTGTTTTTTGATCCCGACTCCTTATTCTCCTGTCTACACCCATGTGTGCTTTAATCATTACCCTTAAAGAACTACCCTCGTCATCTGTTTGTTCTGATTGTCTTAGCAGCTTGTAAGCTCTGTAGAGCAGGGACTGTCTCTCTTAAGTGTATGTGTACATTGTAGTGCTATATAAATGATTAGTATCAGAGCTGGCTTTCATTTATTTATTTATTATTAATTATTATTATTTAGTATACCACAATTTGACAATGAGGTTTACAAACTATCTAGATGAGTGGAAACACAAAACTTTGACAATGTACAAATAATAAGTCAAAGCACTATAAAATTAACACTGAGAGCCTAATAGAAGGGGAAGGTGCATAGCATGACAATTTTTCCTGCTATGCAATTTAAGAAAATGACACACATAAAGGAATTTAATTTCAATCCTGAAATCCTATTTGAAAAATCAACCTCTACATGATTAACTATCTGAGTCTGCATCAGAACATTGGAATAACCGTGTCATAAGGGCCTTCTTGAACTTTTTGTGTGAGCGTTTCCTACTAATTTCTAATGGCAGTGAGTTCCACCGATATGCCAAATGCTGCCGTTCATGTCTTATCTATTCTAAAATAGCAACAGGAGGAGATTACTAGCAAATTTGCCTGTGAAAGCCTGAGAGTGCAATGGGGGCAGTAAGGAATAAGCATTGAGTGGAGATAAAGAAGGTATCCTGAGAAAAACGCATGATTGACAAGCATTAGGATATTGCGGGGGGGGGGGGGGTCATATTCAGTGGTGGTCACCAGCATGATTAAAACAGCTGGCCATTGCCACTTTAATGTATGCCCAGATATTCAGTGCCAGGGCTATTTCTGTCAAGGAGCACTGAATTTCTGGTTTGTCTGAATAGCAATTTAGCTCTCCAGTTCGCGGTGATATTCAGCGGTGAATAGTTAAACCGGCTAAAGTTAGGCCTACTTTTTTTCTATCTAGCTTTAATAGGGCAAGACTAGCTGATTATTGACTCAATATTGCTGCTGACCAGCTAACCCTTGGAGCCGCCCCCGCTCTGCCCATTGAATGCCCTGACACTAAGCGATTAGCGTTGGGACGTTTAGAGGGGATATTCAGCGGTACAAACGTGGTATGTGCCACTGGATATCCCGCTACCAGTATTTATGCAGTTTGTAGGTCTGAAAACTACATAAATGCTTTACAATATGCCCCCCCCCCCCATTAAATTTTAATCTGCTAATTATGGGCAGAGACAGGAAGATCTCCAGAGTCTCAGAGGAAGGATGAGATTAAGGTGCAGGGAAGAGGGCTTTAGATTTGTTACGAACTGGGCAATATTTTGGGGAAAGGGGAACTTATTCTTAAACAATGGGTTCCATCTCGCGGGCACTATTCTTTAGAAAGAAAAGAAAACAGCTTTTAAACCGGAGTAATCAACAGATGTTTAGCAGTGCATGGTTCAAAATGAGGTATCTTCCAAGGATCGTAACAAAACTGGGAAATTACAGAACCTGATAAAGAGGTTAAAATATGGGCAAAAATATATCAGGTTCATTTACTGTAAGAGCAAACAGAGTTGAAAGATTCCAAATCCCCCTGATAACTACTTAGCAGGTTTTAAATGCAAACAGAAACCCTTTAAAAATGTCTTTGCGCACACCAATGATGAAGGAAAGGGGGGGGGGGGGACAAAGCAGAGGACTATGAAGAGGGTGAGAGACAAAGAACAGGGAGAGGTCGTTGAAGGAGATGAGAGAGGATGGAAATAAGGGAGATAACAGGGGGATTGGGAACCTGGATAGGGGGTAAGAAATAAGAAGGGGAGTGGAGGAAGAGAAAAGATGAATAACAGGGAGGGAAATAGGGTTAGTAAGGGGAAGAAAGATAAAGACAGATAAGGATGCATACAGAGGGTGAAATCTAGCTACAAGTACATAGAAAGCCAGATGAGAAAAATGTATAGAACAAAAGATGAAACAGAAGGATTTACATCAGAGAGAGAAGGGAAGAAGACTGTAAGAGTAAAGGAACAGAAATTGGAAATGAGATCCTGGAAAAGGACTTGGAATCAAACCAACAAAAGAAAGTAGTAAAGAAAGTCCAGGACCAAACCAACTGGAAAAACAAAATGGTCAGAGAAGTAGAAGGACGCGGGCAGGGTCCCAGCGGCCGCGGGTAACTGGGGGCATGCCCCGGCATGGGACCCTGCCCATGTGAAAGGGCGTGAGGAGTGAGGTGGGGGGGGGGGAGTGCTGTGATGATGCGGGGCGCATCATTTGAATGGATTGGCTCCGCCGCGAGGACATGCACGGCAGGAGCCAATCGGATGCGAGGCAGGCCATGTGTTCTGGCGGTGGGGACGCTCGCTGAGCACATGGTGCTGTGAGGGCGAGCAACCGGCGTGTGAGCGGGGAGGCCAGGCTGTTGCAAAGTAAGGGGTGGCATAAATAGAACTAAAAAAGAAATAAAACTGAAATAAAAGAAAAAGAAGACGCGGCTGTGCCGAGGCTTGGGAGGAGGACTTGAGTCAGCGGCGAAAAAGCGGCGGCTGAGTGGGGGAGCAGACAGTGTTGTGGGGGAGCAGCGGCAGGCAAGTGGCTTGGTTGAGGTGGGCTGTGCGGCCCAGGGGTAAGTCTGGGCGCTGGTGGGGGCTGGGATTGTGGGTGCATTTGATAGTGTGGGGGTTCACGTAAAAAAACCAAACAAAAACAAAAAGAACGAATGAAGAGGGAGCGGGGGTTTGTGCAGGGGTGTGCTTGTGGCAAGGGGAGGATGCCGGGTGAGAAAAGAAGGCAGGGCAGGGGGTGAGGGGGGAGCAGGGCCATTGGAGAGAGGTTGCATGGTGCACAGAGAGGTAGGGGGGAAGTAAGGGGGTGACAACGGGGCACAAGTGTCCACGGCAGGGGTGTGGAGGTGGGCAGGGGGGCGGAGAGCCCTAGGTCCACTAGTAGGGGGCGAGGAGGACCTGTTACGGCGGGCTGAAGGTCTGGGGTGGGGCGCAGGCCCAGAGGCTGTGGGGCAGCAGGTATCAGAAGGGGTAGAGAGGCAACTGTTCCTGGAGGGCAGGGGAATGCTGATGGTGGGGCAGTGCTGGTGGGGGGGGGGGAGAGAGCAGGGTGCAAACTCTGGGGTTTGGAGCATGGCAGAGTGGTGAGGGGAGTTGTGGGGTTGGGGAGATGGCATGGTACGGGATGCATGGTGGGGAGGGGAGAAGGGGAGAGTTCCCGGGAGGAGGGATGGTGAGTCCGGGGGGTTTTGGGGCTATGGGGCACCAGGCTTGGGAGCAGTGACTGGGGGGTGGGCAGGGCCCTTCCAGGGTTAACTGGGTGGGGGCATGGCAGCCGGCGTGATCCAGGGTTGCCCCCTCTCCAGTGTTGCCTTTTCTGTCTCCGCAGGTTCCTTTTTTGGCATCGCAAGGAGCGACGCATGGCTCGGGACAGCAAGGCGGGCCAGCAAGTGGTGCGGATCGCTCAATAGACACCCGCAGAAGTCCAGCAGCAACTACATCGGAAATTGGAGCCCAGCAGTTAATTGACAAGGGACATCCGGAGGGGCCGCAACGGGCGAGGACTGGGACGACTGTGGACGCAGAGGCGGGTGAGTTACGCGAGGAACAGGCAGGAGTGGTAGTTGAGGAGAGGGGACGGGCAGTGCAATCGGGGAAGGTGAGCAAGAAAAGGAAGCATGCTTGCCGTAGGAGACATTGTTCAGGGTCGTCTACCTCTTCGTTATCTGGTTCCTCCTCGGGTTTGTCGGGAGCCAACGAGAGGAGCGCAGGAGGGACGGGTGCAGGGACGGTAGGGAGAGCATCGATTGAGGGTGCGGCGGCAGTGACAGCATTGTCCGATTTGTGGGAAGGGGTGCCAAAGAAGTTGAGGAAGAAGATAATGAATAGACGTTATATCGACATTTTCCATTTACTGGAGGGTCGGAAGCGTTCGGGTGATAGTAGGAAGAGGCTCAAGGAGGATGAAAAAGCTGGGAGGGTTAGAAAGGCGTCGAGGATGGTGGTGAATTGGGTCAGGGCTTTTTTGCGTTTGGCGAGCATGTGGGGTCAGCGATACCCAGAGCAGTATGGGATGCTCTTGTCATACGCTGACACGATCCTGGAAGCATCGCAGTCACATGACGGGTGGTCATGGCTCAATTACGACGAAAAGTTGCGTGATAAAATGGAGGAAAATGAGTTTTTGACATGGGGCACTCAAGATATTAACTTGTGGCTCAAGCAGATGTCGGTGAGAGCAACTGTGGGGGGGGTTGGGGGTGGAGTTAAGTTTGGGGTGGGGGCTAATGCGGTCAGGAGCCGTTCCTTTTGTGCTGGGGGGGTCGGGATGCCGAGTAAGTAAGGGGCAGGGGGAGGGGGTGACGTATGTTGGAGGTTCAACAAGTCCTCCTGTCCTTTTCCGGACTGCAAGTTTCGGCATGCCTGCTCCATGTGCGGGGGGGGGGGGGGACACTCAGCGGCAAAATGTGTTAAAAAAGGGGTCACCGAGATTGCATTGCCGGCCTTCAAGTAAGGGTGTGTTATGTGGTGTGGCTTCTTCGCCCATATGCGTAGGGGTGTTAGTGGAGTGGCTGCACTGCTACCCAAAGAAGGGGGATAGGGAAGTTTTGCAGTCGGGGTTCTTGTCGGGGTTTGTTATTCCAGTGCAGGGCAGGGTGGCTGCGGTTGCTACTAAGAATTCCCCATCAGTTGGACGTTTTGAAGGGGTTGTTCGGGAGAAGTTGGCGGGTGAGTTGAAGCTCGGACAGATAGCCTGGCCTTTCGCGGCCCCCCCCCCCCCGTTTCGGAACTTCATGGTGTCATGGTGTCTCTGTTGGGGATTGTTCCGAAGAAGGAGCCAGGTAAATTCTGGTTAATTCATAATTTATCTTTTCCTTTGGGGTCGTCAGTTAACGACCACATTCCGCGTGAGTGCTGCATGGTTCGCTATGCCTCTTTTGACAGGGCGGTGCAATTGGTGAGAAAGGCGGGAAGGGGGGCGTTGATGGCGAAGGTGGACATTGAGTCTGCCTTTCGTTTGTTGCCTGTACACCCCGCCTCTTTTCATTTGCTGGGTTTCAAGTTTGCAGGGGAATTTTATTTTGATAAATGTATGCCCATGGGCTGTGCAGTGTCGTGTGCCTGCTTCAAAAAATTTAGTACCTTTCTGCAGTGGCTGGTGGTGCAGCGGGTGGGTTGTGCAGATGTCGTGCACTACTTAGACAATTTTTTGTTTGTGGGGGCAGCACAGGATTCCCAGTGTAGTTCATTGTTGGGGGGTTTTGTGAGTGTCGCTGGGGAGTTGGGGGTGCCTTTAGCCAAGGGTAAAACTGAGGGGCCTGCGACACGACTCACGTTTCTAGGTATCGAATTGGATTCCGTGGAAATGGTGGCTCGATTACCGGTGGTGAAAGTGGTGAAGTTGTGAGTTTTGGTCGTATTGTCATCTTCGAAGTTCACTTTGAAAGAATTCCAGTCATTGATAGGGTCGTTGAATTTTGCATGTAAAGTGATACCTATGGGGCGGGTATTTATTCATCGCTTGGCGGCAGCGACGGCAGGGGTATGTAAACCTCATCACCGGATTCGAATTTCCAAGAGCATCAAGGAAGATTTGCGAGTTTGGGATGCCTTCTTGCGTGATTTCAATGGGTCATCCGTTCTCATAGAAGAAGAGTGTTCTAGCCAGGAGCTTCAGCTGTACACGAACGCGGCGGGGGCATCGGATTAGGTATTTACTTCGGGGGGGGGCATGGTGTGCAGATAGTTGGCCATCGTCATGGCGAGAGGAGGGGCTCTTGAGGAATATCACGTTCTTGGAGCTCTTTCCTATACTGGTGACACTTGAGTTGTGGCCGGGTAGGTTGCGCAACAAGAAAGTTGTCTGGTGGTGTGACAATGCTGCGGTAGCGAGTGTTGTCAATCATTACATGCCGCAGTGTGTTCAAGTAGCAGCTTTGATGAGGAAGGTGGTTTTAGTCTGTTTACGTCTGAATGTGGGACTGAAAGCGCGGCACATTCCAGGGCTCAATAATGGTGTTGCTGATGCTCTTTCCCATTTGCAGTGGGACCGGTTCCGGCAGCTGGCACCAGAGGCGGATGCAGAGGGGCTGGTGGTCCCTTGGAAGTTGTGGAGCAGTGGCCTGCGGAAATGAGAGAGCTGCTGAAGAGCTCAGTGACGGAGAAAGCTTGGGAGGCATACCGCAGAGTTTGTGGGAATGTGGTTGCGTTCTTGCGGGAGCAAGGGTGGCAAGGGGGGGATGTCAGATCAATTAATGGCGAGGTATATCCTCGATGCAAAAGGGGCGAGGGGTGACTCGGGCATTGGTGCGAGGGCACTTGGCAGGCTTTGCGTTTTTCGCCAAAGCAGTGGGATGGGGCCCATCTTGGGGGGGAGGTTCTGGCTCGGAAGTTGATGCAAGGGTGGGGGCGGGTGAGGCCGCCTCAGCCGGATCATAGGCGGCCGGTAACGCATGAGTTGCTTAGTGGGCTGTGCAAGATGTTACCTTCAGTTGCTATATTTGTGTATGAAGCCACGCTATTCAGGGCAGTATGCAGCTTGGCTTTTTTTGGGGCATTTAGGGTAGGAGAGTTAGTGGCGGATTCCAAAAGCAGAGAAGTTGGGAATAGCCTGCAGTGGCAGCATGTGAGGGTGGAAGGGGGGCAATTAAAGATCCTGTTGAAGAGGTCTAAAACGGATCAACAGGGAAGAGGCACGTAGGTTGTGCTGCAGGCGATAGGGGATCCACGTGCCCAGTGGTGGCAATGCGGGCTTACCTGGGAATTCGCCCACAGGCGGAGGGCAGGCTATTCGTGCATAGCAATACACGATTGGTCACGAGATATCAGGTGGCAGCGGTGTTGCGGTTAGAGTTGCAGTGGATAGGTGAAGACCCTAGCCAGTTTGCGGCGCATTCTTTTCACATTGGGGCTGCGACTAGTGCGGCTGTAGCTGGACTGTCGGGGCAGCAGATACAAGCGATAGGCCGTTGGAGGTCGATGGCTTTTCGGGGTTATGTTCGTTTATGAGGTAGGGGATAAGCGACATGAAGGATATTTAACTGATGTTTTCTTTTACAGATGGGGGCAGTGGTGTGCAGGGATGTTGGATTCTGGGTATTCGTTTGTTTTCTGGGCCGGTCAACATGCAGAGGTGAGGCCTATCGGGCGTAACCTGGGACTGGAGCCTGAGGTGGTGTCGATTTCATGGCTGGGCGAGAGGGGGCTGCGATGGCTGCAGCTGCTGCCTTTGCTTCGTCACCACGCGCGACTGAGGACACTACCGGAGATTCTACTATTGCACCTGGGAGGCAATGATCTTGAGTCCTGGACTTGCAAACAATTCATTAATGCTGCTATGAGAGATTTGGCTCAGTTATTGTGGATGTTTCCAGGGGTGGTGCTCATTTGGTCGGATGTCATCCCGAGGCCAGCGTGCTTGTGGCAGCGGCATTGGTCGCAGGGGTTGACAAAGATCAATAGGCAGATTGGGAGGTGGGTCTGCGAGAATGGGGGATATCAGGTGCAGCATGATTGGGTGGATGTGGCTTGTGAGGGTCTGTACAGGACCGATGGGGTGCATTTATCTCTGGTAGGGGTGAATTTGCTCCTAAATGATTGGCAGGAAGCATTGGAACAGGTTTTGCGGGAAAAACAGGGCAGGTTGCAGCTTGAGCTCAGGTTGGGGGAGGGCGGCAAAGGCACGTTAAGGTGCCTGTGCCGGTGGCGTGATCCCGGAGGTTTCCGGGGTCCGGAGCCGTAGGCTACTTGGGGCAGGGGCAGGGTGCCCACGACCCGGATAACCCCTAGCAGACTTTTGCTAGTGATATGGCGAAGTCGGGCAGGGGTGGTAGTAACTTGACCGGTGGTTTGACCGGCGCAGGAGCGGAAGGGTGGTCACCTTGCTAATTGTACGGCAGGTGAGGAAACCCTCCGCTGGGGGTTTGGCTGTTGGGTTGTTGTTCATGTTACAAATGTAAAATGTTAATGGGCAATAAAGCTGCGACCTGTTGTTAATCCAAATTATGTGTGGTGTGAAGTTTATTGGAAGTTGGAAGGGTAGGAACAAGGATTGGGGGGCTGGGCAGGGGAAGCGCTGGGTGCAGCTCTCCGGTTACAAAAGTGCAAACATTTTTAAAGAATGAAATATGTCAGTTTTGAAAATGTGGATTTCTTACATTTTGTTCTCTACAGGAAGGAATACATTCTGGTTTCTCTTTCTTCAGTGTTTGCTGCTTGTAATCTGTTTTTTTTTTTAATTTTGTATTTCATTTTTTGTCTGCATATTTTATTCTAATTTGTAGTCTTATTTTTTTCTTAAGTGATAGTCTATGTTTTCCTTGTGTAACCATGGGTGAAGGATTATTTTAACTTGTAGGTTCTGTGTATAAAATCTATACCAGTCTAGATTGTTCTTTTTCCCCAAATGGTATTCTAAAATATTTGCAGTGCTAACTTTTCATAGGTAGGGTTGATGCAGTTTGTTCTAGTTGACTTGGTTCATGTGTGGCATGGTAATCTTCCTAGTGTACGTATGCAAGGTTTTTTTGTTATTTTTTACAGCGTCTGGGAATGGAGGGAGTTTGTATTGTCACTGATGTCTCAGATTTGAATTCATTATGAGATTTGAATTCATTCAATGAGATTAATGCGGTTAGCTGACCTTGGATAATGCTACTGAATATCTCCGGGTGCTGATGCGGGACGCCCCGATACTAGTTGGCAGCAACAGGGCATTCTGGGGGCAGCATTGCGGGTTAACCAGATAGTGGTGATATTTAGCCACTGCCCAGTTACTCTAACTGGCTAAAGTTAGGACAGCGAATGGCTGTCCTAACTTTAGCCAGTTTTGCAATCCAGCCAGCGGATGAATATCACTGCTGACCAGATTGCAAAATTGCATTCTGAGCAACCTGGATATTCAATGCCAGAGCCCAGTATGGCCCCGGCATTCAATATCCAGGGCAAAGTTGAAGCGGCGATGGCCGCCACTGCTGAAAAACATACACCGCCCCCCCCCCCCCAATGTTTTTGTAAGTGGAGATGTAAATTGAAATGTTCTTCTTTTGCTATGTATCCACTGTTGATGTTGTATTGGTTGATTGGGAAGGTCCTCTATGAATGAATTGTAATACTCTATGGAGTCAATATCCAGCTGTTAGATCAGAATTTTTTTTTTAAATGCCAGCTGCTGTGGCTAAAAAATATCCAGATATTCAGGGCAGTTCTCTGGATAGGGGCTGGTGCTGATTATCTGAATAATGTGGTCAGCAATGAAACTTATCCAAATAGAGCAGCATTATTCAGTCCACTATCTGGACAGCCTAGAACAGCTTTGGCCTGATATTTAAGCAGCTTGATATTCAAAGGGCTGTGCAGTGCTGATTGCAGTATTTGGATATTCAGCACCAGTATCTGGATACCAGCTGGCACTGTATATCCTGATTGCATGGCCACTACTTGGTTAAGTGGTGAACTTATCCAGATAGCAGCAATTGTCAACCACTATGTGGCCCTGCTTTTCAGCCATCCAAACCTATCTGCATAGCCTATCTAGATAGTGGCTGAAAACTGCTGTTATTCAGATAAGGTCATCACTTACCTAGTATTTGTCTAGACAGCAAGTGCTGCAGGTGTTGCTATCCAGAAATGTGCAGCTGACTATCAGGCTGCTGTATATGATTTACATAAAAATTGTATGCAAGAATCACTTATTATAAACTGGACAAGAACTAGGGAGCAGAGTTAAGACAGAACTTTGGATGCCAACAAAATGGTGCTCCCCCTAATGGTAAGCATGGAGTCATCAGACTGATCTTGAGCCAGAAAATTACAGAATAGCCTCCACAGTTCCTTTTCCCTGGGTTATAATTATGATTTTTGTAGTTAGTATGCTTGTCCATCACAGGTATATTCCAAAAAGACACCCAATAGCAATTAATAAGTGCACACTGCAGTTGAGAAACTGATACAAAAAAAAATCAATTAAATGTCCTTTGTAGTTTTATCATAGGACCATCAACTGAACCTCTACTACCATGTATATGCAGATGATATTATGTTGTACATCCCATTAGGCACTACTAATCCCAATCTGAATAGGATAGTCAAATGTTTCAACAAAGTTGCCTCATGGTTAGCTGAACATATCCTGAACATAAACTACAAAAAAAGCAGAGGTCCTTTATATATCAAGCGACAAAACATTCAACACCCCAACAACCCTGACAGTAACATACCTCAAGGTAAAAAGTAAAGTTGAGTATCTAGGTATTAATGATACATGACCACCCATATTAACAAGACCACAAAAGCAATATGCTCCAAGATAAAAACCTTATAGCACCTACGACCCCTCCTATCCTCTAGCAATTGCCGCACAACATTCCAAGCAATGGTACTTCCCTACCTAGACTTCTGTAATAGCATACTTACATGCCTCCCAAAGCGAACCATACAGTACCTCCAGTTGGCGCAGAACACAGATGCCTGAACCATCACCCAGACCCCAATAAAAGAACCAATCACACCAATAATGCAAAATCTTCACTGGCTTCCAATAAACAGCAGAATAAAATATAAAAACCTACATATCATCTTCAAAACCCTGCATTCTGAACCCCCTACCTACTTAAGATCACTCTTACAGACCACCCCAGCAAATAGAGGAGGAGAAACCATGCCAGAAACTCTCTGGCCACTCCGGCAGAATTCACCAAAGGTAATGCATCCACATCCAGCAGATCCTTCTCTTTCTATGCACCAGGAGTATGGAACTCACTTCTGGAGAAAATACGATCAACCAAAGTATTCTGCAAGCTCCTGAAAACATGGTTATTCCAAGAATACTTTCAAGAATCAATCACCTAACATCACACAGAATTCCACAAGTGTCTACTAGCTACATGCCACCCACCCTACTAGCTACGTAGACAACACCAACCCATACTACCAACAAAATACTTCCATTATTATACATACCATAAAATATTGTTATTACAAATATAACCAGCACTGTAAATATAACTGTAATGTAAATAGTTATCTTTTATGTAAATGTTATAAGTGAAATGGATTCACTTGGTGTAAAAGTTACCTGTTACCTGTAATAGTTATCTATTCTATGTAAACCATCTTGATTTACTGATGGGGTGGTATATAAAACCACATAAATAAATAAATAAATAAATAAACTGAGCACCAATGTTTTTCCACATCTTTTGTACTTTATCACCCATCATCTGGTCCACAATATAGTCCCTTAAATCTAATAATATTTTATACAAAACTCTAAATATTTTTACTCTTTATTTTAACACACGTATCCAATTTTTCTTAGAGGTTGTCAGACGGCTGCCTAGGGTGAGAACTTACACAATCTTGACGATGCATATATTCATATGATTCTTGCAAGGTATTGTGGGTAATGTAGTTCTTTCACTCCAAACACAGCTGAAGACAATAATTGAGTTGTGAAACCAGTGGTTAAAGCCAATAAAATACTTCTTTTATTGATGGGGTTTAATTCACCCAGCACAAGTATGCTTGTTAGCAATATAAATGAGGTTACTTGCTTGCAGTGTTTAAATGGATAACATAAAGTCACAAAGCAAATCAGAAAACAACCTTCAGCTTGTCAGGCAATTAGCTAATGTTTTCTTAGCAAATAATTACCAAATAAAAAGGCACAAAGAAATGAATAAACTTTGCTTGTTAGGTTAACTTCTGCTTATTTTCCACGCAGATCCCAGCAGTGATTCTCCCTTGCTCACACACACAATCAGGTGCAGCTTTAATTACTATCAATTGACCAGCTGAAAGCCTTTAGCTGGCTGGCTGCTACTGTGTGAACCCAAATCCTGCTTTAAGAGCTGTTTGCAGTGGAAATAAAGAACAAAGTTAGGTTTCTTTGTGATGGCTGATGTGTTTGCTCACAGAAAGCTAGCAATAGCATTTAGATAGAGAACAGTCCATGTAATTAATAGTTTCATCTGCTGTATCTCCCCCTTCATCAATCAGCATAGGGTCACTATCATACATTGGCACAGACGAGTCTTTCATTAAGGCACTATCATGAGAATGCTTATTCCCTTGCTGCCATTCACTATTATAGATAGGGTCTGGATCAGTGTTCATACCTGAGCCTCTCCTGCTATCATAATTCCTCTCTGTATAGCCTGGCCAGTATGTAATCCAGTTCTGATGTCCAGCCTTCCAATCTTGATCCCTGGACACTGGATCTTTCCTCACATACCTTCTGGCATAGGTCTGAAAGTCCTTTCCACGTGCAGTCTTCTCTCTTCCAGGTAGCCACAGGTGATTCCTATCTCTGCCATTCCATTCCTCTGGCTGACTCCAGTCCAATGGACTCTGCTGGCATTTGGAATACCTCCCAGTATAGGTACTGCCTTGGAATCTCCCAGACCTTCCAATGGCCTTTCTTCTCTTCCTTCCAGAGAGTTTCCTTCTCTCTCTATCCGCTTGGCTTGGCTTCTGCTTCTCGAGATGATGTTGGTGCTTGAGCTTGAAGCTGTTGCTGTATCTTTTCCTGAAGCTGGTATCTGTAGAATAAGCTCTATTCTTATTCTGTTCTAATGTGTGCTCCTCCCTAACACAGCGCAGCTGTGTTGAATCAGGCCCTGCCCTTTGAGATGAGTGCTTAGGGATTACCTCATAGCTCTCTTGATTGCACACACGTTTTCTCACTTCAGCCCCTCTCATGGCTGCTGGAAACCTGGTGCATTCTGGGACTGGTAGTCTTTTAGGTGAAAACTCTGTTTTCTTACTTCTACCAGAACTGACAGGTTGCTTGTTCAGAGTCACATCATCTTTTCTATAGCTCCTACCTGAGCTATGATAAGCTTCCTTATCACATACCGCCCTGCTTAAGTTATTATGGACTGGTTTTACTGGTGAAACTTCTTCTCTACAGTCCGTAATACGGGAAAGTGCATCCGCATTCTTGTGTAACTTCCCGGCACGATGTTCAACCTGAAAATCAAACGCCTGTAAGGCCATGTACCAGCGTGTCAACCTGGCATTGTGGTTCTTCATTTGCTGCAACCACTTAAGTGGGGCATGGTCCGTGACCAACTGGAACTTTCTCCCTGTAAGGTAAAACCTTAACGCCTCCACTGACCACTTGATAGCCAAACACTCTTTTTCTATTGTGGAATACTTTTTTTCAGCCGGTGACAACTTCCTGCTCAGGTACATCACAGGATGCTCCTCCCCATCATGGCACTGGGATAGGACCGCTCCTAGCCCCACATCCGATGCATCGGTTTGAACCAGAAAGGGTTTCTTGAAGTCTACTCCTTTCAGTACCGGTCCTGTACACAATTTTTCTTTTAATACTGAAAACGCTTTTTCAGCTTCTGGTGTCCACTTTATCTGGTTTGGACAATTCTTTCGCAGCATATCCGTGAAAATGGCACTTTTCTCTGCGAATTGCGGTATAAACCGGCGGTAGTATCCAATAAGTCCTAAGAAACTTCTTAGTTGTTTCTTTGTTGTTGGAGGAGGAAAATTCCTGATGCTATCTATTTTGCTTAATAGAGGTTTAATTTTTCCTCTTCCCACTAGGTGGCCTAGGTATTTTACCTCCCTATTTGCAAAGGCACACTTCTTCGGGTTTTAAAGTGATTCCCGCTTGCTTCATGGAGCACAAGACTGCCCTGATCCTCTTCAAATGCTCCGCCCAGGTGTTACTATGGATTATGACATCATCCATGTATGCAAAAGCATAACTTTGGTGGGGTCGAAGTACCTGATCCACTAACCTTTGGCAGGTAGCCGCTGCTCCATGCAGTCCGAAAGGCATCCTCTTGAACTGGAAAAGGCCAACGGGGGTGCTGAACGCAGTCTTCGGCTTCGACTCCCTGGTGAGAGGGATTTGCCAATATCCTTTTGTCATATCAAGGGTGGTTAAGTATTGAGCCTGTCCCAGCTGGTCCAACAGCTCCTCAATTCTTGGCATTGGATATGCATCAAAAACTGATATGGCGTTTACCTGCCGGAAGTCAATACAAAATCTTAAGGATCCATCAGGCTTCGGCACCAGGACTATGGGGCTATTCCAGAGACTCTTTGACTCCTCTATTACCCCCATGTCCAACATCTCCTGGACTTGTGCCACTACCTCCTGTCTTTTGGCTACAGGCAAGCGGTATGGCCTTTGACGAACCAATTTCCCAGGTGGAGTTATTATTTCATGGGCCACCAAATGGGTCTCCCCAGGTATGGGTGTTAACACATCTGGGAATTCCTTAAGCAACTTCCTAATTTCTTCCTGTTGTACCATTGTCAGGTCCTCACCTATTTGGGGCTCTGATTTTTCTTTACAATCAGATACCTGGGGTCCCAAATCTTCCTCTTCACTCACCTCCCTCTCTCGGGCACAGGTGGCAGCTAAGCTTTTAACCCCTTTGACATCAGTAGAACCAAAGCCTTTGGCTCCACGTTCAGAATTCTCTAGGGATGTGACCTCCTCCACAGGTGGAAAACCCAGCCTCTCACAGATCAATTGGGCAATTTTGTCTCCTGTCTTCACATGATACTCATTCTGTCCAAAGTTAAACAACAGAACTTTAATATTGCCCCTGTAATCGGGATCAATTACTCCCGCACCCACATCGATGAAATATTTAAGGGCTAATCCGGACCTTGGGGCTACTCTCCCATAACATCCAATTGGTATTTCCACTTGGAGACCGGTGTCAACCAGGGCTCTCCCTTGGCTAGGTACAGTCACATTTTCTATGCTGCACAGGTCAAACCCAGCAGATTGAGGGGTTGCCCGCTTAGGAGCTTGGGCCTTCTCGGAGACCTTATGGTACTTTAGGACGAATATCTGCTTTGGGGTAGCTTGGTCTTCTGGACGCTTAACCATCTTTTTAGCTGGGGTCTGAGGACTTCCAAATAAAGGCCCGGGAGCTATTACCATTAAGCCTTCTCCCTCCTTCTTTCCTAGTCCTTCCACTAGACCCTGCTTAAATCTTGGCCAGTCTCTTCCTAGAACCAAATCAAAGGGTAGCCTAGGCACTACTGCTAATAGGACTTCCTCTTGTTTCCCTAGGCACTTAACCTTTAGCCTATAGGTGGGATATGATGATGCAGCACCATGAATGCATCTGATGTGAACTTGGCTTTCAGGGGTTCTAGGCACAAATCTTTCTTGGGCCTCTATCCTCTTCCAAAGCCTTTTTGACATCATACTCTGGTCTGCCCCAGAGTCTAATAATGCATTTGTGGTAATTCCCTGCACATCAACCATCAAAAGAAATCCTTCCTTGGGCTGTTTTAAATCCAGACCCATAAAACTAGTGTGTGTCTGGCATCTCTTCTCCAAATGTCCCAATTTTCCACACTTGAAACATTTCTTTCTATTCCACTGTGTCATCTGGTTTGATACAGTACATTCATTTTCAGAAACATTCTTAATTATCCCCTTTTCTGATACAGCACATCTAGCCTCAGCATCCATCTTTAGAGGGCCACCCATTCTATGGCAAGCCTGCGTGGCTTCCAAGAATCTCTCGGCTAGCATGGTTGCCTCTCCAAGATTTTGGCAATTTTGCTGTATAAGAAAAACATTCAAATCTTTAGGTACCCCAAGCATAAATTGTTCCAGCATTATAATATCTAATAACATTTCTACTGTCTTTTGCTCAGGCTCCAACCATTTTACAGCTAAACCTCTGATTCTCTGACTCAGAGCCCTGGGTGTCTCACCCACTTTCAATGTAACAGCTCTAAACATTCGCCTATACTCTGAAATAGACAACCCTAGGCGATCTCTAATAGCTGCCTTTACATCCTTATAAATCAAAGCCTGGGCTGCTGGCATTGCTCTGTAAGCTGCTAGTGCCTCTCCAGTTAATGAGGCTGCCAGCCTTACTGCCCACTGGGTCTCTGGCCATGCTAAAGCCTGTGCCACTCTTTCAAAAGACTCTAGAAAATCATCAACATTATCATCTGGAGTTAATTTCCCAAAATTAAATGCCCCAATCCCTTGATTGAGTCCCACATTGTCCACATGTGGTGTACCAGTACTAACTGCTGGTCTTGCATCTGTTCCACTTTGGCTCTGATGCTGAACTAGAGCTTGCACCAGATCAAGCACTGGTTTCTGCTGTTCCATTAAGGCCTTCACAGCAGTGTCCTGGGCCTGCTGTGATATCTCCTGCTGCTTGCTAAATTGGGCTGCCATCCACTGAGCCATCTCCCTCGGATCCATCTTGACCCCTGCAAGAAATAAAGAAAAAAAAAAACCAAAGTGCAGCACCTTCCAACCAGGTGTGTTTTTTTCAACTTTTTTTTTTTTTTTCAATTACCCCCTGTGCTTACACACATCCACCACTAGACATGCCCAGGTACATATTACCTTGTCTCAGTGATGAATCCAGCTTTGCACAGGGTCTTTTCATCTGGGACAGCTTCCTGGAACAACCACTTCTCCTCCAAAGTGCAGATGAGGGAAAAAAAATCTTCTTTCAGCTTCAAACTTGAATTTTATTTGTAATCCACAGCAAATAAATCCTCTTGGTGCAAAAGCAATCCGAAAAACTACGCCATTTGTCAGACGGCTGCCTAGGGTGAGAACTTACACAATCTTGACGATGCATATATTCATATGATTCTTGCAAGGTATTGTGGGTAATGTAGTTCTTTCACTCCAAACACAGCTGAAGACAATAATTGAGTTGTGAAACCAGTGGTTAAAGCCAATAAAATACTTCTTTTATTGATGGGGTTTAATTCACCCAGCACAAGTATGCTTGTTAGCAATATAAATGAGGTTACTTGCTTGCAGTGTTTAAATGGATAACATAAAGTCACAAAGCAAATCAGAAAACAACCTTCAGCTTGTCAGGCAATTAGCTAATGTTTTCTTAGCAAATAATTACCAAATAAAAAGGCACAAAGAAATGAATAAACTTTGCTTGTTAGGTTAACTTCTGCTTATTTTCCACGCAGATCCCAGCAGTGATTCTCCCTTGCTCACACACACAATCAGGTGCAGCTTTAATTACTATCAATTGACCAGCTGAAAGCCTTTAGCTGGCTGGCTGCTACTGTGTGAACCCAAATCCTGCTTTAAGAGCTGTTTGCAGTGGAAATAAAGAACAAAGTTAGGTTTCTTTGTGATGGCTGATGTGTTTGCTCACAGAAAGCTAGCAATAGCATTTAGATAGAGAACAGTCCATGTAATTAATAGTTTCATCTGCTGTATCTCCCCCTTCATCAATCAGCATAGGGTCACTATCATACATTGGCACAGACGAGTCTTTCATTAAGGCACTATCATGAGAATGCTTATTCCCTTGCTGCCATTCACTATTATAGATAGGGTCTGGATCAGTGTTCATACCTGAGCCTCTCCTGCTATCATAATTCCTCTCTGTATAGCCTGGCCAGTATGTGATCCAGTTCTGATGTCCAGCCTTCCAATCTTGATCCCTGGACACTGGATCTTTCCTCACATACCTTCTGGCATAGGTCTGAAAGTCCTTTCCACGTGCAGTCTTCTCTCTTCCAGGTAGCCACTGGTGATTCCTATCTCTGCCATTCCATTCCTCTGGCTGACTCCAGTCCAATGGACTCTGCTGGCATTTGGAATACCTCCCAGTATAGGTACTGCCTTGGAATCTCCCAGACCTTCCAATGGCCTTTCTTCTCTTCCTTCCAGAGAGTTTCCTTCTCTCTCTATCCGCTTGGCTTGGCTTCTGCTTCTCGAGATGATGTTGGTGCTTGAGCTTGAAGCTGTTGCTGTATCTTTTCCTGAAGCTGGTATCTGTAGAATAAGCTCTATTCTTATTCTGTTCTAATGTGTGCTCCTCCCTAACACAGCGCAGCTGTGTTGAATCAGGCCCTGCCCTTTGAGATTAGTGCTTAGGGATTACCTCATAGCTCTCTTGATTGCACACACGTTTTCTCACTTCAGCCCCTCTCATGGCTGCTGGAAACCTGGTGCATTCTGGGACTGGTAGTCTTTTAGGTGAAAACTCTGTTTTCTTACTTCTACCAGAACTGACAGGTTGCTTGTTCAGAGTCACATCATCTTTTCTATAGTTCCTACCTGAGCTATGATAAGCTTCCTTATCACAAGGTTTTACTTATCTAAGCCCTTGGGAAACCCAACATTCAGTTGTTAGTTAATCCATCCAAAAGACCCAACACTGTCCATATTTTCAGGGAGAAACTGTCTTCCCTGTGATCCTGCCCCTTCAAATGCCCTAACAAAGATGGCCATGATCTCGCGGTGCTCTCCCTAGCATGGGGCTAGAGGGCACCATCTCGTGATAGTGCCCATTTTGGATTTGCTGCATGATGGGGTATCAGCAGGGAAGACTGCTACTGCCCTGTTGGACCACTAGACCTCCAGGCAAGCCTAAGGTAGGCATTGGGAGAGTCCAGCGTGGAAGGGGGACCATGGGCCCCTCTCATTGCTGGCTGGCCAGTCGGAAAAATGTGTTTTTATTGGGGAGATAGAAGAGGGAGGGAGGGCGCCACAAACATCCACCTTTGAGTAGTGGATCAGGGTAAGGGAGGGGGGCTTAGTCCAACTGGCTAGCTGGGATAAAGTTTACCTCAGGGGGGTGCACTGATCTCACCAAGGGCAGCTCCTCATCCTGGAAATATGCATTAATTCATCCCCTCCTCAGACAAGCCTTCCTGGACCCATCTAAGACAGAGAATTGCTGCCTGATCTCTTATCTGCACTTTCCCTCCAAAATTTTGGAAAAACTAGTCCATACGCAACTCTTCTTTCTTGTAAAAAAAATTAATGTTCTACCTATGTATTAATCTGGTTTTCATCCAGGTCACTCTACTAAAACATTTCTTCTCCATCTTCTCTATGATCTCAAATGCAGGACTGATCATCATCAAGTAGCCACTATCATCTCATTAGACTTTAATGCAGCCTTTGATGTACTTGATTACTCTATTCATCTTCAGCAAATGGCAGACATACAGTATGTATCACTGGTACAGTCCTCTCCTGGTTTACTCCCTACCTTCAAAATCATACTTTTACAGTCACCGGTCCTACATCATCTCACATTACTCACTCACTTCCTTGTGGCATGCCCCAGGACACCATACTGGCATGTATCTTTAACCTTTCTTTTGGCTCCACTTACAACTATCATTCAAAATCTCGGTTTACATGGATGCATCTTCCCTGATGACATCCAAATCATTCATTTTACTGACTCCTCCTCACCCTCTCTCTCTACACTCAATTCAGGACTTACTATCATTGTTCAGTAGCTAAAAACTCATGGAATGAAATTAAATCTCTCTAAATCAAAAGCTATGTGGGTTTCATGTCAAAAACTCTGTTCTTCTCTTACTCACATCCAACCTGTTCTTCTTTCTTACTGTCTTTCTATTTTGGGCTGCAAATTGGATTAATCCATTACTTTTTATATGCAAATTTCTGCTATTGCCAAATCAACCTTCTTTTTTCTTAGTTAGATAAATTTGGTCAAATGTTTTTTAGATTTAACTCACCTCAAAATTATCACCTTCACACTCATTCATAATCTCCTAGACTATTGCAATTCCCTCTACCATGGCTTGACTCACTCTGCTTTACATCATCTTCAAGTACTTCATAGTTCTGCAGCTTACCTCCTGATAAATGCTAAGAAATTTGCACATATGATTTCCATGCTTCAGTCTCTACACTATAAACAAAAATAGAGTGAAAAATCTAAACGTGTGAGCTAGCGCGTATGTGATTCTATTTATGTCGGAAGATCAGACAACCGTTAATGAGCATGCACTGGCATCTCGAAGAGGTGGAGAAGCCGGAAGACCGATTCCAGTTTTTGCAGTTGAATCAAGCGTTGAAACAGGGCATGGAGTCTGCATTTACCTGAAACGCAGTACTGTGTACTTCTTTATAACTGCTGTTTGTTTCGTGTGAAGTCTGAGACGATTTATGGGAAAAGCAGTTGAGATAAGTAATGGTTTTTTGATCCTTCTGTTTGGACCCTTGCTCATACATTCATAATTAATGTTTTGATGTAGGTAGCACTAATTTATGTTGTTTTTTTACCTATGATATATGACTCCGATGTGAGCTCATTAAAATTGAGCAAAATGGAAGTATAGCTTCGAGAGGTCGATTTAACCTCATGGCTGATCTTCCGACATAAATACATTCACATACACGTCTTACTAATCTGATCTGTTTTTTTGAAGGTGTGCATAAACAGGTAGACAAAGGTGAGTCGGTTGATATAGTGTATCTGGACTTTCAGAAAGCTTTTGACAAGGTCCCCCATCAGAGACTTTTGGCAAAGCTAAAAAGTCATGGGATAGGAGGCAGTGTACTATTGTGGATCGGGAACTGGTTAAAAGATAGAAAGCAGAGGGTAGGGCTAAATGGCCAATATTCCCAATGGAAAAAGGTGAATAGTGGAGTACCCCAGGGATCTGTACTGGGTCCGCTACTTTTTGACATATTTATAAATGACCTGGAAAAGGGAATAACTAGTGAGGTTATCAAATTTGCAGATGACACAAAACTGTTTAAAGTTGTTAAAACCCAAGAGGATTGTGGAAAACTGCAGGAAGATCTGGATAAATTGGAAGACTGGGCATCCAAATGGCAGATGAAATTTAATGTGGACAAGTGCAAAGTTATGCACCTAGGAAAGAACAACCCACACTATAGTTACACGATGCAAGGCTCCACATTAGAAACCACCACCCAGGAAAAAGATTTAGGAGTCATCGTGGATAACATGTTAAAACCCTCCGCCCAGTGTGCAGCGGTGGCCAAGAAAGCAAATAGAATGCTAGGTATCATAAGGAAAGGGATGGAGAATAAAACAAAGGATATTATAATGCCTCTGTATCGCTCCATGGTACGACCGCACCTTGAATATTGTGTGCAATTCTGGTCACCGTATCTTAAAAAGGACATAGAGTTATTAGAAAAAGTACAGAGAAGAGCCACCAAATTGGTGAAGGGGATGGAAGGCTACTCCTATGAAGAGAGGCTAAAAAGGTTAGGGCTCTTTAACCTAGAAAAGAGGCGGCTGAGGGGAGATATGATAGAGGTCTATAAATTAATGAATGGAGTGGAACGGATAAACGTGGATCAATTGTTTACGCTATCAGAGTATAGAAAGACTAGGGGACATGTAATGAAGCTACGGGGTGAACTATTTAAGACAAATAAGAGAAAATATTTCTTCACTCAACGTGTAATCAAACTCTGGAATTTGTTACCGGAGGATGTAGTAAAGGCTGTTAGTGTAGCTGGGTTTAAAAAAGGTTTGGACAAGTTCCTGGAGGAAAGGTCCATAAACCACTATTAAAAAGGGACCCAGGATATCAATGCTTGGCCTAGTACAAGCACTGCAGAACCTGTGTCTTTTGGGGAAACTGCTAGGTACGTATGACCTAGATTGGCCACTGTTGGAAACAGGATACTGGGCTTGATGGACCTCGGTCTGACCCAGTATGGCATGTCTTATGTTCTTATGTTCTTAGCTCACACATTTAGATTTTTCACTCTATTTTTGTTTATGGGAATTTTGTATAGAGTGTTAGTTATTTTGTTAGTTTTTGGTTTATCGGTCTCTACACTGGCTTCCAATCTCTTTCAGGATGCAATTCAAAATCTGCATGATTATACATAAAGATTTACATACTAACACTCCACTTTATCTCGCTGATCTCCTTATCCCCTACAGTTCCACTCAACCAACTTGATCAACCCATATCAACCAATTAATTTTGTCAACCACCTATAATCTGTATTTGTATACCATTATGGAAACAGCCTTCTCCTGTTTTGGCCCTAATCTATGGAATTCCCTTTCCTCTCATTTCGGAAGTGAACCCAGCCAGACTTGATTCAAATCAGAATTAAAAACTCACTTCTTCATGTTAGCTTTTGATAAGGAGCTAGATATGCCTCTTAGGTGACTTTCAAAGCTCCCCCTACCTTCACCCTTCTCCTTCTCTAACTTGCTGTAAACCTCTCTTTTTTTTTAAGATTGTAACTTTTTCTACTTTCTTGTTTCCTTGATTTTATGTTCTAAACCACTTTGAAACATCCTTTGGTATATTTATTTATTTATTCATTTAGCAGTACTCATATCAAATTTGTAACTGAACTAAATAATAGGTAACCTCCACTATCTCTGCTTCCTCATTTATTTTATTTATTTATTTATTTAGACAGTTTTGTATACCGCCTTATCCTTCAATCAAAGCGGTCACAACACAATTGGAGGATACATTTAACACGCAGGGATATGAGACACATACACTAATACTTACAGGGAACATGGGCAATGGAGGGTTAAGTGACTTGCCCAAGACCACAAGGAGCATCTGTGGGACTAGAAACCCCAGTCCTTCCGGCCCAAGGTTGCTGTCCTCTAGTGGGATTTGAACCCCCGACCTTCCGGCCTGAAGTACCTTGCCCCAACCACTAGGCTACTCCTCCCTCTACTTCCTCTCATATAGAGAACAAAATAAGTAGTAGATGGAGAGGCCAGTGTTTGTTCCAAGGATAACCAGCTAGGGCCCATATTGGCCTGAGGGTTCCAAAACCAATAAGCTATTTTCTGCACAGAAAAGCATACTGATAGATTTTAGAATCTAGGAAATTCACTCCACCTAGGTTTCTATTTGATTTTAATTTCATCAGCCCTATTCATAGAACTCTATCCTTCCATACGAATCAAACTAGTTTTCTTTCCCATTTTTTTTATAAACCCTATCTTGAAATGGTGATTGAAGCATGCTATAAAAATAATTCACTTTCAGAGCTATCATCTTTATATTATCCAATCTGCCCCACCAAAACAGATATAAATGTGAAAAATGTTGCTTAAGCTCAGTCTCCCATCATGAAGAAATCCTTCTGAGGACACATACCCTCCCAAATAGAATCCCCCTTCAGAACCAATCCTAACACTCCCCTACCACCCTGACACCCCAGGTAGTCTTATGCTACCACTGCTAGGAATTTACTTTTTTTGTAAGGGCCTTCAAATCAATGCTGACTGCTGATAATACAGCAGCCCATGGGTTTTCTTGGCAAGGTATAACCAAAACTACATTACCAGGCCTTTTCTTCCAAGGCAATGGAGGGTAAAGAGACTTGCCCAAGGTCACAAGGAGTCCCAATGGGAATCAAACTGAAATCTCCTGGGTAGTAGGCTGCTGCTCTAACCACTAGGCTCCTCCTCCACTCGCTGATAGGGATTATCACTGCCATTTTGAAAGCTGGCAGCTGCCGGGATAGGAATAGAATGAGACTCTCCTGTCCTGATCTTCTACCAAGTCAACCATCTGGGTAAGTCTCGGAGGGAGAGTCAGAGAGATTGGAGGGAGTGTTAGGGTTGGCTTTGTAGGAGGAGATTCTGTTTGGAAGGGTATGTGTCCTGGGGGAGTTCTTTGTAATGGGGTTCTGATTTGCAAGGATTGTCTTTGATGGGGTATTGTTTCCAGAGGGGGGTGCTGTCCTTTACAAGGGTGCTGATCAGGGGGGAGGGTCTGACCCATGATTTTTTTTTAAAAGGCCCTTTGGGCAGCAAATATGCTACAAGACCTCAGGTAGCATGGCTGCACTTAACTTCACCTCTTCAGATGGTGTTAGGTGCAGCCATGCTATTGCCAGCCATGACAGCTAGAACATTAGTGACACACTAGATGTCACTGTCCACAACACCCACTCTCAACGCTGAGCCTGCTCCAATCCTACGCTAAGCACTTAATATAGATTTCTTACCACTGCAGTGTTTTTACTACATGGCAGCCATTAGCTCTAGCCCTCGCTAATGGTTACTGCATAGTAAACCCCACGCTAAGTGTTTACTGCACGTTAGTAAACATGCCCCTTCATGGAAAAGAAAGTCTTTTTAAAGAATCATATCAGCATACAGAGAAAAGCAAGTGGCGCGTGCACTAATACAGTGGGAAATACCCAGCTTTGCTTCCAGGCCCAGGTTTAGGCATGAGAAACACAAGTGGCTGCCTAGAGTGCCAGATTTTGAAGGCATGTAATACCTGGGCTAAACAGGGGCCTCATTCCGCTTGTTTTAGAAATAAAGAATGATTCTAAAACAAGCGGAATTAGGCTCCTGTTTAGCCCAGGTATTACATACCTCCAATAGCTGAAAGAAACTGTTGAAATTGTTTACTACAGTAACAGAGTGAATGTAAACCATTCCTGTGAGTACTTCCAGTCTGTACAAACATAAAAAGGTGTGGCGTTTTCCTTTGATTTTCCAAAACTACTGTAGAAAGTGCTGCTGGAAAAGACACAACAGATTCTGGTGGAAAAATTCAGAGCAAAAGTCTAACAATTGCTAACCATTTCTATGTCATCAGTGAGGGACAAGAATAAGGGCCCAATTCAGACCCGGACGTCACGGCCCTCTGTGCGCCCGGTCGGAACCAGATGCACAGAGTTAGTTGGGATTCTGATCACGCGGGGCACGTCTAGCCTAGTGGGATCAGAATCGCGTCCAGGCCTGTACATGCAGGCCGGGGATCCTGATTCAGGTCGGCCTGCACGTACAAGCCTTGCCTGGCTAGCTCAGTCAGGGCTTTTCAATGGAGTCGCGGCACCATGGCTTGTGGTTGCCATAGCACCGCGGCTCCATTCAAAAGCCATGATCCCCAGTCACCGACTCAAAAAGTGCTTTTCCCGCAGCCCGACCCCAAATCTGGGTCAGGCCATGGGAAATGTTTTTGCCACCTCCTGTCCTTTCTGAGCCCCAGGCCCGCCATCCCCTGCCGACCAAGGGAACTTATTCCACCTCTGAGGTGGAATAAGTTCCCCGTTCAAGCCGTCAGTCCCGGACATACAGGGCCAACATTGGAATCGGCCCTGTACGTCTGAGGCTGACAACTGCCCACTGCCCACCCTAACCCCGCCGCCGATCCGCCCCTTTCCTGCCCCCATCTAACTTCCCTGTACAACGGCGGGGAAGTTAGACAGGATCGGGAGAGGGCATGAGGAGCGGGGATGGATGTCCCAACTCGGAATGACCCCATTAGTAAATTCTTGATTTCTGCTTACCTAACTCTGGAGATTACCAGTAAGAGCAAAAGCAGCAATTACCTAATATATATTTTCTGTACTAAGCAAGAGCCACTGTAATTTCTAAATGCACACTGTAGTAAGGTAATAGAAATTAGTCTGAAATGAAAATTTTGATTTCCAGATAAAAAAAAATGGTAAAACAGACAAATACAGATTTTATGAAACAACACTAGAAAGGTTTACACGTCTAGTTGCAGCTGTGATGTGCTGATGTCAGAGGGCCTATCTACAAAAGGCATAGCACATCCACTGGAAAATGTGTTAGCACTATAACATCACTATACCGAAATAATATTGAAGCTGTTATTCAGCCAATGTAATTTAAGTGTGGAGAAGTAGCCTAGTAGTTAGGGCAGCAGCATAGAACCAGAAAGACCAGCATTCAAATTCCACTGGTATTCCTTGGGCAAGTCACTTTACCGTCCACTGCCTCAGGTACAAACTTATAGTCCAATGCAGAAAGCTAGCATGGCCTTTAAGCACAGAAAATGACACATTTAAGAGCACTTTAAGCACATTTAAGCTAACGTCAAATGCAGAAAAGAGATGGATGTGCGCAGAAACAGCGACAGAAAAACTAGTGTACAATTAATGCCATGAGTATTTAAATGTAGGCAAATGAGCTTCACAGGCTAAACTGGTATGCAAATAATGGCTGTGCCCAATGCAGAAATAGGTGTAGAGTATTCCGCGGCCAGCTTTAGTGCCATTATCTCTACGCCTAAGTATGAGATGGCTTAGACATCTAGCGCATGCTCCCGACAGTATTTTGATGGCATCGGTTTGTCCCCTCAGATGATCCAGGCATCGAATAAAACCCCATATGCCATCAAAATATGGAAAGCAAATCCCTTGTGACCCAGTGGCCTCAATCACCTCACCCAACAGTATTTTGATGGCATCAGGGGCAATCGCAGCATTGGGAAAAGCCCCCGATGCCATCAAAATACTGTTTAGGGCCAGTGCCCTGACATAAAGTGACTCCCTGTTGGCCTAGCGGCCTGATCCCCCCACCCGGCAGTATTTTGATGGCAATGGGAGCAATTGCAGCATCGGGAAAAGTCCCTGATGCCATCAAAATACTGTCAGGGGCCGGTGCCCCAACAGAAAGTGACTCCCTGATGGTCTAGCAACCCCGGAACCCCCAATCCACAACACTAAAGCATGACATAAATGCCTGGAGAGGGTACTGTAGGATCTGTGGTGGAGGAATGGGAGAAATCAGTGCCGAAGCTACAGAAGGGGGCAGATGAGGTGATGGCTGTTTCATACATCATGCACATGTGGAGGGTACAGACTTGTGGTGCTGTGTTAAACCTAAAGAACACCTTATGATCCCACCAAACTCTCCCATGGGATTTCAGTGTGAGGTGGACCCTGGAAGCCCTGAAATGCAGGTTCAGGATTATGAGGCGTCATACTCCAGATCTCATCCAGCACCTCTGAGAGGAAGTAGCAGCTGAAGCAGGTTAGCCAGGGTTCACCCATGTCACAGAACCACACGCCAGTGAACCACATGCAGACAGATAGGCCGGCACGGATGTGGGCCTGTGATTCAGCAGTATATACTGTGTCTGAGAGGTCAGTCAGACAGTCAGCATGGAATAGAAAGCCATGGAAGTATATCAGGGAACCCAGGATCTTGGAATGCAGAGGGGAAAGCCTAGTCCCAAAGCCATAAACAATGTCGTGGTGTAACCGAGGTAGCATGGGCCTGCCTTGCTATTTGACTGTACAACATCTAGCTGTGAGATGCCATGTAATGCCACATGTACTGAAGATGTACTGATCGGAAACTTTGGTTTACGCAGCACAACGGCAGCAGGATGCTCCACAGGAGTCTGCAGCACAGCAGGACCAGCCCGCATAGGACACCTCTGCCACAGCAGACACCAGCACACCTTTGCAGCAGCAGCATGGCAGCCCCACCTCTAGCAGCACCACAACCACTTGGACAGCCTCTACAGCTGGTAGCATGGAGCCTGAGCAGCAAGGAAGCTCCAAGGATGGCAAGAAGGAGGAGGAGAAAGGGGAAGAGGGAAGAAGTACATATGTGGAGGAGGAGGAGGAGGAGGAAGGAGAGGAGGATGGCATAGGAGGAGGAAAAGACAGATGAAGAGGAGGAGAAGGAGACAGATAGTGAGGAGCTGGAAGTCAAAGGAGATGTGGAGGACATGAGGGAGGTGCAGGAATGCATGGATGAGGGGCTTGAAGAAGCTGCTATGGAGACAAGAGAAGGACAGACAGCAGTAGTGGAGGTTCAGGAATCATTAGTCACTGTGGTTGCAGTGCTGCTAGCACCAATTGTAAAGGTGGAGGCAAGGGAAGCATCTGGACCCAAAGGGCTGCCATTGTGTCGACCCAATCCCTCCAGGGCCACTCACTCCACAAACACATCATCAGATCCTCAGGCCCAGGGGTCTGCCCATGTAGGACTGGCCAGCCAAAGGTAGCCACAGTAGCCCCAACAGCTGTCTCCACTGCTTCCCCATCCCCCTGTGACACAGACAAAATTCAGGAGCCTGTGTGCTCTAGGGATGCAGTGGTGCATGAGCTGTGGCACATGAGGGAAGCAGTGGAGGGGGCAGCAGCAACACTTAAGCTGAGGTGCCCGGAGAGGGGACAGGAGGGGGCAGTAGACCACACAGGGAGTGTTGTTGTACTGGATCCACAGTGGGAGTGTGGGCCCATGAATCCAGGTTAAATGGGAATAGGGTTTGAGGGGGTAGGATGTGGGGGTTTGGGAGGGAAGAGGATGGGTATGCAGGAATGTTATGCGGGAGCAATTTGGGGGGGGGGATGCGTTGTATGATGCACAGATATGTTTTGCACCATGTTTTCTATGTTCCTCTGTTATTTGATACCTGATCACCATTTTTAAAAAATGTTTTCATACATATAGTTTGTCTAACTTCCACACATCTGTGTTTGGCCTGGCTCTGTTCTCCAGGCAATGAGGACTTGCCATTGATAGGCTGTGTGGTATAAATGACAGATGGGCCTTGAGCAAGCAGCACTATCAGTGCCTATGCTGACATAGCATAACAACCCTTACATCATTGTATCTGTTGTAGCTCTGCCAGCACCACCATTCCTCTCTCATCCTTCCCTACACCCCTCCTCGTGAACACCACATTTCTGGTGGATTGCTATTGTCTATGCCCTTTTCTTCCACTTCCAAATCTACTACTACTACTACTGAGCATTTGTATAGCGTTACAAGACATACGCAGCGCTGCACAGACATATAAGAGACAGTCCCTGCTCATCAGAGCTTACAATCTAGTCAAGACAGACTACACAGTATATATAGGCAGGGATATATCTAGGGCCATAGCAAGGAAACACAAGGAGATCAGATGAGTCAAGATTCGAAAGCGGCAGTGAAAAGGTGGGTTTTCAGCCTGGATTTGAAAAGGGTCAGAGAAGATGCCTGACGTACAAACTCAGGTAGTTTGTTCCAGGCGTAAGAGGCAGCAAGGTGAAAGGAGAGAAGTCTGGAGTTAGCAGTAGAAGAGAAGGGCACAGATGTAAGCCATTTTCCAGAAGAGCGGAGTTCCCGAGGAGAGGTGCAGGGAGGGATAAGAGAGGAAAGGTAGTGAGGAACTGCAGAGTGAATGCACTTATAGGTCAGCAGGAGAAGTTTGAACTGACTGCGGAAATGGATAGGGAGCATCAAATATGAAGAAAAACTCACCAAACAGAAAACTACTACTATTTGGAGATTCCATCATCAGAGGCACCAACATGGGAACACAGTTCAAAGGAGAGAAGATAGTCAAATGCCTCCCAGGCTCTTCAGCCAGCAGGAATACAAACCAAATTGTTGATGTACTTAGCGCAGAAAGTGAGCACTCCAAAATTGATGTTGCCATCCACTTTGGTACAAATGACCTGGGTAGAAACAGTGCCTCTGAAGTTCAAAGGGACTTCCAAACTCTGGGAGAGAAACTCAAGCCCATTGTTAACACTGTAGCATTCTCAGAAGTTCTACCTGTTTATGGTAAGGGGGCAGAAAGGCTGCATCGCATAAACAGCTTTAATACATGGCTCCAGACCTGGTGCGAACGAGAAGGATTCAGATTTATAGGCAACTGGGGAAACAGATGGATCAACAAGAGACTATACTGTGCTAATGGACTACATCTCTCTGTCGCAGAGAAAAGAATCCTAAGTAAAAAATTCAGGCAGTATGTGGATATGCATTTAAACTAGAAAATGGAGGTGACAGATGGGGAAGGACAAGTTCAGGACTTCACTCCCGACAAAAGCAGAATAACATCAGAAACAGTCACACTTTTAAACCACACAGCAATGACAAGAGGGAAGAAGTGGGCAGAAAAATTCATTGCAAAATACATGCAAGCCAGTTAAATGCTGGAAAGCAATGAGCACAAATGCTTGAAGCTTAGCCAACAAAGTTCCGGACCTGGAAGCCCTAATGGGGGAAATGGACTTGGACATTGTGGCCATTACAGAAACATGGTTTAATGAATCGCATGAATGGGACATAGCCATAGCTGGCTATAATCTATTCAGAAGAGACAGGGAAAGTGGAAAAGGAGGAGGAGTAGCCTTGTATGTAAAAAGCAATATTAAAGCTACTGCAATGCAGGGGGCATGGGGAAAAGAAGAAGCGCTCTGGATTGTGTTGGAAAGAGGAGATGGTACTGTCATCCATACTGCTGTAGTCTACAGACCTCCGACTCAAATCGAAGAAATAGATAACAAATTGATTATAGATATTGCCAAGATAGCCACAAAGGGGGAAGTGATCATATTGAGTGACTTTAATCTACCCGATTTGGATTGGATTACTCCTTCTGCGAATCTTGAAAGAAGCAAAAAAATTGTGGATGCTTTCCAGGATGCATTACTTAGACAAATGGTGATGGAACCAACCAGGGAAAGCTCAATGCTGGATTTAGTGCTCACCAACGGTGATAGCATGTCAAATGTCCAGGTGGGTGCCCCTGTGAACAGCAGCGATCATCACACGGTGTGGTTTGAGATAAAAGCCAAGGTGCAGTCCAATCATAGCAAGCCCAAAGTTCTAAACTTCAAAAACACTAACTTCAGTAAAATGGCCAAGTACCTGAAGGAAGAGTTGGCAGGATGGGAGGGGATAAGGGAAGTGGAATTACAATGGGCTAAACTAACGGTAGCAATAAAAGAGGCAACAGATAAATATGTAAGGAAAGTAAATAAAAACAAGAGGAGAAGGAAACCTATTTGGTTCTCCAAAGAAGTGGCTGCTCAGATAAAGGCAAAAACCACAGCTTTCACATAATTCAAAAGCTTGCAGAGGAACACAGAAAGGAATACAGGATCAAACTAAAAGAGACGAAAATAGAAATAAGGGAAGCAAAATCAAAGGCAATGGAAAAGATGGCTAAAGATGTGAAGTGTGGCGACAAAACTTTCTTTAGGTATATTTGGGAGAGGAGGAAAATCAGAGGTGGAATTGCAGAACTCAGAAGTGCTGGGAACGGACTCATGGAAAGTGACATGGAAAAAGCAAAATTGCTAAACAAATACTTCTGCTCTGTTTTTACTAAAGAAAATCCTGGAAAAGGACCACCTGTGACTCCCAAATATAAAAATGGGAATGAAGTAGATACCACACGATTCACAGAAGATGATGTGTTTGAACAACTTGCAAAACTGAAAGTGGACAAGGCCATGGGACCGGATGGAATAAATCCCAGGATACTGAAAGAGCTCAGAGAGGTTCTTGCAGGGCCATTAAAGGATGTTTTCAACAGATCCTTGGAAACAGGAGAAATTCCTCAGGACTGGAGAAGGGCCGATGTGGTATCTCTTCACAAAAGTGGTGACAGGGAAGAAGTGACAAACTACAGGCCTATGAGCCTTACCACAGTGGCGAGAAAAGTGATGGAGGTGCTCCTGAAAGAGCGAATAGTGGACTTTCTCAAAAGCAACAGATTGCATGATCCGAGGCAACATCGTTTTACCAAAGGACGATCTTGCCAAACAAATCTGATTGAGTTCTTTGACTGGGTGACCAGAGAATTAGATCAGGGGCGTGCGATGGATGTCATCTACCTGGATTTCAGCAAAGCCTTTGATACTGTTCTTCATAGGAGGCTTATCAATAAACTCAGTAGTTTGGGGATGGGTCCCAAGGTGGTGAACTGGATCAGAAATTGGTTGACTGATAGACGACAGAAGGTGATGGTAAATGAAGCTCACTTGGATGAAGGGAAGGTGATTAGCAGGGTGCCCAGGGTTTGGTCCTGAGCCCGGCACTGTTCAATGTATTTATGAGTGATATTGCTGAAGGACTGAATGGAAAAGTCTGTCTTTTTGCAGATGACACAAAAATTTGCAACAGAGTAGACTCCCCTGAGGGAGTGGATAACATGAGGAAAGATCTACAAAAGCTGGAAGAATGGTCTAATGCTTGGCAGTTAAGATTTAATGCAAAGAAGTGCAGTGTCATGCACTTGGGAAGCAGAAATCCAAGGGAAATGTATGTGATAGGGATGAGAGGTTAGTGTGCACAGACCAGGAGAAGGACCTTGGTGTGATTATTTCTGAGGATCTCAAGGTGGCAAAACAGTGCGACAAGGCGGTGGTAAAAGCCAGGAGGATGTTGGGTTGCATATAAAGAGGAATTACCAGCAGAAAGGAAGAGGTACTAATGTCACTGTATAAGTCACTGGTGAGGCCTCACTTGGAATACTCTGTTCAGTTTTGGAGACCATATCTTGCAAAGGATGTAAAAAGACTGTTCAGAGGAAGGCGATCAAAATGATTTGGAGCCTGCATCAGAAGCCTTATGAGAAGAGACTTGAAGACCTAAATATGTACACTCTGGAGGAGAGGAGGGATAGGGGGGATATGATTCAGACCTTTAAATACTTAAAGAGAAATAATGAAGAAAACAAACCTCTTCCAAAGACAGGGAAGCTGTAAAACTAGAGGGCATAACATGAAGCTGCAAGGGGGTAAATTGAAAGACAATGTCAGGAAATACTTTTTCATTGAAAGGTGGTGGATGCTTGGAATGCCCTCCCGATGGAAGTGGTGGGGGCAAACACGGTGACGGAATTCAAAATGGCATGGGACAGACACAGTGGATCCCTTTACAGCAACAAGATAAACCAAAATAAACTTAACTATCTAATTTCTCAACAAACAGGGGTGTCCTACACAGAGCGGTGGGTTCACCCCTGAACAAAGACATGAGGAGGGGTAGCCTGCATGGAGCAGCAGGTGCGCCTACTCTTGCAATCTTACTGGGCAGACTAGATGGACCATACTGGTCTTTATCTATCGTCATTTACTATGTTACTATGAGCCAGGGAAGTGGTTTGAGAAGAGGGGCAATATGAGCATGACAAGGCCAGCAGAAGATTAGCCGCACAGCAGAGTGTTGAACAGACTTTGATCCTTTCATTTTGCCTCTCCTTAGGCCTGGAGCAAACTACCTGAATCTGTAAGTCAGGCTTCATTCCTGCCCCTTTTTAAATCCATGCTGAAGGCTCACCTCTTTGAGACTGCTTTAGGATCCTGATCCACTTAGTCCCCTATGTGCCTCTGTATCTTCCCTGGTTGTGTCCTTGTTCTTAGCTGTTGTATTGTCTGTCTTGACTAGATTGTAAGTTCTGACAAGCAGGAACCGTCCTTACATGTATCTGTGCAGTGTTGCGTACGCCTAGTAGCACTATATATATGATCAGTAGCAGTAACAGCAGTAGTAGTAGTACATCAGCATGGTTGACCTGAGATGCCCCACACATCCATAGAACAGAGCTCTTTCTGGTTGCCTGCATTTGCCTGCTTACCTTTGGACCCTAGTTCCTGCTGATCCGCATCGGCATGTGATGTGTGGCTGCAAGGGTTATTTCAATCTAGCCCCACTGCAGAACACGTCTGCGGGTGCATGGCTGTGGGTATGTGCTCCGAAGGGGCGTGTCCAAAGGGGCATCAGCCTGTCCCTTTAGAGCTCTTTGGAGCACGTAGGAGGATCAAGGAAGTTGGCTGTACTCGTGATGGGGAAACGTAAAAAGAAAGTTCCCGCCTCTTCGATTGTGAAGGCTATAAAAATTCTCGATCCACTGGACGCACATGTTTGGCTTATGGAGAAACTGTCTGCAGCTTCCGCTATTGAGGGGGAGTATTCATCTGTAAGTACTGTTTCTGCTTCCCCTACTCATACTTTAATGGGTTCTACCCCTCCCAACCTGGAAAGTACAGTAGCTCTGCTAATGCAGCCTTTGTTCTTGTTAAAAGGAACAAGGACATATAGGATCACCCTCCCTGCCAGACTCATTTTTGTGTTTTGAGCTTCCCTCTGGATCTAAGGGGTACAAAACAGTGATAGAGGCTACCATGCGGAATGTTTGCCGCGGTTCCATTTTATTTTTGTTTTGAGGAGAATTTGTTTCAGCAGATTAGTGGGATTGCTATGGGGGCATCTTTTGCCCCTTCAGTGGCCAATTTATTTATGGCCCAATATGAGCAGCGATGGTTGGTAGATTCCCCATATTTCCCTCAGATCAAAATTTGGCGGAGATATATTGATGATGTTTTCATGTTGTGGGAGGGATCTGTGGCCTCTTTGGAGTTATTTCATGGTTGGCTTAATATATGTGATCCATGTATCCAGTTCACCATGAGTTATGATCAGAAAGAGATTGTGTTCTTGGATGTTTTAGTCCTCCGTCAGCCGGGGGGCTGGGGCACTTCTGTTCACAAAAAGAGTACGGATAAGAACACTTTCTTGCACTTTTCCAGTGCTCATCCGTTGAATCTTCTTAAAGGGCTTCCTTTTTCCCAATTTATTCGGTATAGACTTAATTGTTCCTCTGTTAGTGATTTTAACATTCAGGCTAGGTCCCTCCGTCAGGATTTTCTTGATCGGGGATATCCTGAAGAGGTTGTGCGTAAGGCCCACAAGAGAGCGTTGCACAACGATAGGAGTTGGTTGTTGTTGCCTAGATTGCGGGAACATCAGGAGGATGATTGTGTGAATTTAATTTCTCAGTATTCTAGATTTAGTTCTTTGATACAAGGCATTGTGCGGCGGCACGCAAGGGTGCTGCACACAGTGTCAGGACTTGAGTCTAAGCATTTGCATTGCGTTTGGTGATGTGGTTTAAATCTTAAAGAGATGTTGAGTCCCTCTAAGTTACCCCCTATTGGTCAGGTTAGAGAGGACCAGGCAGGGCATGTTAAATGTGGACGCTGTGCTATATGTGCGGTGGTTTGGGAAACGGATCGCTTCTGTTATAAGGGTAGAGAATATCTTTTGAGATCTAGGACCACTTGCGATTCTGATTATGTTGTGTATGGAATTTTTTGTCCATGTCGACTTCTATATGTGGGGAAAACAATTTGTCCGTTTCGAGTCAAGATTGGAGAACATAAAAGCCAGTTGCATTGCAAACGGCGGGAGGCTCCTCTAGTAGATCATTGTCTGACAGAGGGGCATAGATTTTTAGATCTCCAATGTTTTTGCATTGAGCAGGTTGGTGTGGGGTCCAGACTCAGAGGGAGAACGCGAGATCAACATTTACTTTATAGAGAACAGCGGTGGATTTTTTTTATTGGGCACTGTGACACCAGAGGGACTAAACTCTGGAGTTGATTGGGGAGTTTGTGTTTAGAGTGTTTTTTTTGATTGGATGTAGTGAAGAGGGCGGGATGAGTGTTGGCTTTAAAAGTAATGATGTGGGACTGACTGTGAGTTTGTCGGTTGGAGCTTGACCGGTTTGGTGGTGCCATTCATTACAGCATGATGAGGTAGGAGGGTTACTGTTCTGGGTGGTTTTTGATGGTTTATTAGATGGTATTTTCTGGGGTTATAGTAGGAGATTGAAATACGTTTGTGGTATGTTTTTATTTTAGAAGCCTTTTCCCCTGAAGCAGCAATAGCGAAACACAGGAGGAACATTCCAGCGGGCGTCGGGCTGGGCTTGGCTTTGTTCAAACCAGGAGTCTTTAATCCAGGAGTCTTTTTGGTCCAGACGTAGTTCTCGGAGTATCCTTAATATTATGACATATTGATACACTCATGGATATGATTTTTGATAATATATATTTATTTATTTTATTTATTTAACATTTCTTATATACCGCGCTATTAAGATCAGTGCGGTGTACATTGAACAAAATATACAACAATGTATGCAAGTAACATTGAGTTTACATAGAACATGGGAATATATAACATGGATTAACAGGGAAAACTATGTACAGTCAACATCATATATGTATATGTTTTTACTAAATAAATATGTTAGCTCAAGTGGATATTATCTGCGTAATTTATGTAGGAGGCGGGAATCAACAGAGGATGTGGAGCTATCGTGGAGCTTAACCATTTTCTGGTTGAATTAAGGTAATATGGTGTTTAGTGCACGTTGGAGGTCTGTTGTTTGAGTGAACATGCGGGGTCACTTCTGGGTAGAATTTTGTGAATAAGTGATGCTTCACGGCTTTCCTGAATTGTAAAAGGTTTTTGATACAACGAATTTCATGAGGAAGTAAATTCCAGTTCAGGGGTGCAAATAAAGAGAAAGCTCTGTTCGATGTAGCTTTAGTACAAGATGTCATCATCTTGGGAACTATTAAGGTATTCATAGCAGTGGTCCTTCTGTTTCTATTTTCGAGGGTGTTATGTATTAGTTTGCTAATTGGTGTCGGAGGGTAGTTATTCCTGGCCTTGAAGGTCAGAACTAGAGACTTATATGTAAGTCTGGCTTGTAATGGTTTATATGTATATATATATGTATATATATGTATATATGTTTATGTTACATTGTGATGCTGTTTTGTGACATTATATTGTGATGTTGTTTTGTGACATTACATTTCTGAGGATATGCTTTGAGGGTCTGGAGGGTCTGGAGAACTTTGGGGTTTGTTGGGATTATATATGACTTCTGTGTGTGTTTTTTGAGATATGTGTGGAGGTTCGGCGAACCATTGATGTGTCTTACCCTTTATGTGCACCTGAGCTCACCTTGTGTGAACTGTGGGAGGTATGGAGGGTTCTGAGGTTCGCTGCCCATCTTTTTATATATACATACTGCTCTTTAGAGAATCTTGTTACTACTAAGAGTTAGAAGGTAGAGTTGTTTGTTGCTTTCAGTATTTAGATTACAGCTCTGTTATTGACCATAGTGCATTTTGTTGTGGTTCCATTTTATCCAATGGGGCTGCGGCACACATTCCACACGGTAGCCACTATCACTGCTTCGTAAACATACCCCTAAGTTTGTGTTGCCTAAACCTGTTAACTTTGTTGAAGCTCCTGAACAGCCTGTGCCACCGTAAGATATTTCTCTTAAGGACATTTGGGAGGTAGTAAAAAGTACTGAAATGTCTTTGCAATCTTCCCTTTCTCATATTTCTACTTTCTCTCGGGAGGTGGTGGCTGCCTCTGATAAGCATAACGTAAAATTTTCTTACTGTGATAAGCGTTGTTCAGATAGCTCTCACCTCCTCAGTGCAAGATTCTTTGGCTCTGCATCGACAGAGTGAATTGTGTGAAAATGTATTACGTTCAAAAAATTTGCGGTTTATGAATTTTCCCTGTGCCCATTTCCTGTCTCCTGGGATTTTGTTTTCTAAATATCTTAAAGATGTCCTATTGCTCTTTGATCCTGATTCAGTTAGTGTCTAACATATATTATTTACTTAAAGGAGTAAAAGAGACATTAAAGGGGGATAGTTTGGAAGGGCAGAAAATGGATCGATTAAGTGGGCCTAGTTTGGACTTGTCTTCCTTCTTGGATACGTCACTGGAGGAAAACGCTTGGTAATATTTTTAGTGGAATCAGACAAAGATTTTGTCCTTTTGCTTTATTTCTCAAAGAAACAAGAGAAATATTTTGGTCAGACCATTCAGGTTTTCCTGGGTTTATCAAGTGTGAAACAGAAGCATAGGAAGGCTTTCCTGGAGCTTCGATTTAAAGTCTTGGCTCTAGGCTAGGGGCCTCTTTTTATTTGAAATTTCCCTGTAAATGTAATCTTGTATACAAGGGAGTGAGGTGTGTTTTTTGAACCATCTCATTTGGAGACCTTCCTGCAGGGCAAAGGTTGACTTAATTGTTTGTGATTTCCTTGTGGTTTCGTTTTTTGTTTTCTCAGGTTATGTAATAAGGGAATTTAATCATTTACCATGTAAGGGATTTTCTAAGTTTAAATTGGGGCTCACTCATTGATGTGGACTGATATGTATGTATGAGTGTAATATATGAATTTGTATATTCTTTTCTTTTTTGTATTGTAAACTTATAAATATATAATAATAAAAAAAGAACAGCAGACCTCCACAAGAGATGTTTAATGATACCTCACAGTGGGGTCTCAGAGCCCTGTGTCATGTACATATGGCTGGGTCAGGGCCATTGTCAGTCACAGTTGCAGAACATTGGTGTGCCAACCCCATGCAGGTTGCGCATTGAGTGCCACAAGCAGAAATGTAGGTGAATATGGTCAATAGGGTTTGTGGCATTATCATAGATAGTGTGCATGGGTATTGTGTCGATGTGATGGTGGGAATGATGTCAGGACACCTAACTATTGAGCCAGGCATCGAGCATGGCACATACTATCATGTTGTGCTTCAATGGGTGCTCTACGGAATACAGTGTCATGTAGACAGTATGAGGTTTCCTTTTGCTCAGACCAATGTTTACAGCAAGGTGGAATATTCCAACTATTTCCATATGTAGTAGTGCAGCAGGACCCATAGTGGACAGGAAAGTTCTGTGACCCCAAGCGGACTGACATTGACCCATGCAGCTGGGTTGGCAGTCACCTCAGCACTTGCCACTTAGACACTATCCATACTTGGAGAGGCCTACAGACTTTGTGTCAACCATTTTATGGGTCAAATCACATGCTGTTACTTGTTAGAGCCCCAATGAAGAAAGAGGAGTGAAGGAGGTAAAGTGTATATACCATAGGCCACTGCCTAGGGTGATAAAATGAGGGCAGGAGAGAATATGGATGTCTCTATAACACATTGAAGTCAAACTTTGCGAGGGGCATCTGTTTTTCACATTACCTGGGGTACCCACACCAATGACAACTCTGCACCCAGTCCTGAAAAGGAAATGTGCATATAACTGAGTCTTTTAGAACTTTGACCATCCTAACCAGTTATGCGCCTCAATGACATATTTGTCATACATGGTTATCTCTACCTACATGGGTAGGATGCCGAATATTGAAGCAGTCCTAGCTAACCAGTTATCTCCACTACATGCATGTAGCCCAACCCGTGATTTTGAGTGGCAAGGTGCCTTTTTTTGAATACGTCTATGAGGCAGCTATTTGTGCAAGGGCATGATCATGTATACCCATGTAACTGTGCAATATCCACGGATAGGTTGCTGTCTGCTCACATCATATCCATGTGTGTGATAGATATGCATGGTTAGGTCAGATGCTGGATTTTGGCCATGAAGAGGACAATGAAGCAGAAATTCTCAGCAGCGGGAGGTGGATCTCATGTATTGATGACTGCTGTATTGCTGGGTTAACTGGCCAGCATAGCTCTGCTCAGGCTGCACCAGAGGGTGAGTAGGCCTAGTTTACCACTTACATCTTTCCCAACCCCAACCACCCCTACAGCACAACCCTCTGGACCAGCATTAGTTGTGTGTTGCACTTCTTTCCTTGTGAGCTCCCTCTTCCCTGCAAACAACCTGCTCCCAATGTATAGGCTTTCACAGTGTCCAGTCCACAAGCTGCTCCCCTAACTTCAGCTGCTGTTCACCCTTGAACCTTCCCGGGTCCCTTACAATGTTTCCATGCTGCTCTGCCTCCCAGCGCCACCACCATACCTGACCACACATTACACAGGTCAATGCAAATGGGCCAAGGGAAAGAGAGGCACCACATTAGTCAGCTGAGTGTGTTTCCACATTGCTACATTGCCCATTTAGCAAGGTCTGGATTAGGCAGATGTCCCCTTCTCCTCCCTGTGCCATGCATCTACAGGTCTTCCCCTTCTGTGCAGTTACAGCTTTCCATAGATGACGGATAGTGACCACTGTGAAGCAAGTGGGGAATTACAGTTAGCACCTGTAACATGTGAATTGTACCCTAACTCCCTAATTATCAACCATACATTTGTACACTCAGGTGGTGTTCCAGCATTAGCAATACATGCAACTCCTAACACATTGCCATTCTGCTAGCATGGGCTTTCTAATTCCACTATTTTCCATGGCCTATATTCACTGCCCCTCTGCTCCACGGGGTGGGGTGGGGGGAATCCATATGTGTCAGCCCACACATCTCCCACCTCCTTATGTAAGTGGCTAATTCTCCCCTAGCCCTAACCCTTTGCTTCCTACCTCTCCCACGGATGGACCCCCAACCAGACCCTCAGATATGAACCCATGTCCTTCTGGAGTGCACACTCAGCTGTGTCCTGGTATCCCTGAATAGCCCAGCCACATCACTGCACCTGCACGCTCATCAACTCTCAGGAAGACTCCACCGCTGCAACAATAACTCAACCTCCTTAGCTACAAGGTGTCGTGACCCCAGCCCCGGCCGAGGGCCTAGAGGCATAGGGCTGCCATTTTTAGTCCTCTAATAAAGGAATTAAACACTATTCTTGTCCACAGGGAGGCATTCTGGGACTTGTAGTTTTTCCTCGTTCAAGGATAGTCGTTTAAGCCAAGGGTTAAAGGCAAAGACAAAAGTTAATTTTTCCCCAAAAAGCACTAAGGTTCAAACACACAACATCAGGATATTCTTCTCCAAGCAATACTTCAGAAATTATACATAAGCTGGAACTGAGGAAGCTTCATAAGCTTTTAAAACATGTGCAGTTGTTTTCATAAGGTAATCAGCAAAACAAAATACAGCTTCTCTGTTTAAGCAAAGTTAAATGTCCTCATTTACCTTCTGCTCCTTTAAACACAAAAATGTAGAAGCTGGCAACGTTCTCTTGAGTTAGTAGGTATTTCTTAGCAAAACAAAACTAGGTTCGTTCACACTGCTTCTCAAGACCTTTCTTTATCAAGCATTTCTTATAAACAGACTTCCATAGCTTCTGTCTGGCATAATGTACAATCCATTGGCAATTCACCCGATATGGAGTTTTGCTCCGCACAGTCCACTTGCATATCCTCTTGTTCTAAAGCATATATGTCTGGCTCTGAACTCCCACAATCTGCTCCTCGGTGAATGCTCTGGGGAAATCCCTGGACCTCCCTCCAGCACTGGTTTCCCCGGTAAGGAATGTCTGTACCTCTAGTATGGGATATCTCTCCCTGGTTCAGTTGCCTTGGTTCCTCTCTGCTGTTCAGCCATGGTTCTTTGCTCCAGGCTGGGTTTTGGTTACTTCTAGCTATAGCCTTATTCACCCACCTTTGAGCAGCTTGAAACCTTCGGTCCGAGACCCGAGGTAGAAGACTTCCCTGCTTTCTTTCTCTAAGTAAAGCACATGTGGTTTCTTGGCTCTCAGGCTCCTTCCACATCCTTCTCCTTCCCCTGATGTTTCCTCCTCTGAGTTCCTCTCTCTTAACTCCTGGAACAGCTGAAACACGCTGAACTCTCTGAACCTGCCCACGATTCGGGACTGGAACTGGAACACAAACAGTTTGAACCGCAACCTGATCCTGAAACCCTCTTCTCCCCTTCTGAGCAGGGTTTATAAGGCTGCTTCTTAGCTAGCCTTTCTCTGTCTCTGCACAGGTGTTTGCCATTACCCCCTAAGCTTGCACTTACATCAGCATAGCTTGGTTGTGGCAAACTGGCTCTATCAACTCCGTGCTTTCTTTCTTTGACTGCAGTCTGGAACCTGTGAATTTCAGGAATGTCTCTTTCCTTAAAGGTATATTCACTATCTTTTCTTATTTCCATCGGTTCAGCAGGGCTCTCCTCATCACAAAGGTCATCCCCAGGATCTGCAGGAGCTGGAGTCAACATCCCTGAGCAACCCATGGACATCTGTTCTGATGCTGCTGAACAGCAGATGCTGCAAGACAGGGCAGAGATGGTCAGCCTGACTAAAGGCATTCTCAGAAGCCTCAAGAGGATAAGTCAGGAGTTCTGTGACACAACCCAGTTGATGTGTGAAATGGCAGAACAGCAGAAGAGGCACCAGGAGGTAGTGTGCCACCTATCCAGGGAGACAACTGTCTACATGGCCTCTATCTCATGCTTCCTACATGATATTACAGCTGAGAGGCGAGCACCTGAGGCAGATGCCCCCATGGGAAGCAATGGCATGACATCAGGAATCTTCAGACTACAACTTGATGAGGCATCAAACCTTGGGGAGGAGGATGAGACGGCTAGCAATGCCTCAGAGACTGCACCACTGAGGCATAGTGCCCAGAATGGGAGGAGGGTTGGAGGGTTACAGGAGGAGATTCAGGATGGGAAGAGGGCACATGAGTGATGGTGTTGGTGATCTGTACTGCATGTTCTATGAATAAATGGGTGTACTCATACTAGACGTTCTCCCGTATCAGTCTGTCTCTTGCTGCTTGTGCCACTGCTGTCACGTGCTAGCTGTCAATGTGGTAATCCTCCTCCAGCCCCTCATTAGAGTGTTCCAGATCAACAGAAACCTCCTCCTGTGACAGCTCGATCCCCCACTGTATGGCAAATTTGTGGAGAATGCAGCATGCCGTAGAGATGTGGCAGACTTGTCCAGGGCCATACAGCAGCTCTCCCCCACTCCTTTCAAAGCATCAGAACCTGCTTTTTAGGAGCCCAAATACCCGCTCCACCACTGCCCTTGTTTGCACCAGTATTCTGTTGTAGTTCTCCTCCTGGGCAGTTGTGGGTTGCACACTGCTGTCATGAGTCAGGTCCTCAGCAGGTATTCCCTATCACTAGTGATGTCACAAAGGGGGAGGGACACATTCATGTAGAGCCATTGGTAGGGGATTGTGGTCTGTGCAACAGCCATTCTAACAACTATGTGGCACAAGATACGCGTGTTGACATCTACAACCATGCTTTGCAACCACGTCATCCCAGCATCCTGCTAAGGTTCTGGAGGGACTGTCTGCTGCTGCTATCCTGTCCACAGTGCTATCCACCACCATGTGCTTAACCCTTTCCAGGCCGAGCCCAAAACTCTCGGGATCCAAAATTCTGACTAAATATTCCTATCAAATGGTATATAATACATGACCATAGCAGAAGAAAAATCACTATTAGAACATATTGAATAAGACGGGTACAATTTTCCTGAAATATGCAAAAATTAACCTGGCTGCAGAATGTGGATTAAAAATTTAAAGTAGGCCTTCAAAGGGTTAACTCCTCTACACAATCATCAGCACTGGGCAAACCCTGATAACTGTGCTCCAACAGTGCCCAATACATGCTGACCCCCCATCAGTTGGATTGCCAAGACATGTGCTGTCAGCACTTGCTAACTCATATTCAGTGGCAGAGATCAGATGGGGCGCCTGCCTACCTACCTACCTTCCACCCACTCTGAGGTCATCCTCCATTCTAGCACACGCATTGCCTCCCATACAAGTGGCTGGCCTCTCCCTCCTTCATTCCCCAGTTTTGCCTGTCTCACACAGACTGGACACTTCCCCATGTCCCCAACAAGCCTTGCCAGTCCCATACCCACATACCAGCATGCAACCATAGCTTCAGTTATGCATCACTCACCTAGTAGTCAGACATCACTGAAGAATCCAGTGGCAGCTGACTGGCCCAGGGCAGACTGCAAGAAGACAAATGCATCATGACAGTTCTCAGGGAAGCATGCACAGAGGACTGTGATGTGCATGTGGGCAACAATGACAACCTGCATGTTCATTGAATGGTATAGGTGCCCGTTGTGATGTGCCCTCTCATCATGGCAATGTGGCCTCAGGGCCACATGGGTGTAGTCAATCAAACCTAGGACTGATGGGAAGGATGCAATCTCGTGAAAGGCCTGCATGGCCTGTTGTCTGGCCTGTGGCATGGCTGTGAAGCACACATATTTGTGGAGCTATCTGAGGAGAGCTGTTGTCACTGCCACAATGCAATGTAATGTTGCTGACTATGTGATACCTGTGGTTGCCCCCACAACATACTGAAGCTCCCAGTGGTGAAGAATGCAAGTGCAGTGGTCACCTTGAGAGCCACAGGCATTGCATACCTTCGTACAGTTGAGGGTTCCAGGTCATATCTCAGCATAGCACAGAGGTCAGTGATAGTGGAAGCATCAAGGTGGTAATGCTGGAACACATCCTCTGCTGTCAGCTGCAGATGCGTGACCCTTGATTGGTACATCCAGGATGTCCGATAGTGTCTCCTCCCTTCCCATGCTACTACCAGCTGCTTTGCCTGTCTATGGCGTCTCCACCTCTGAATGTTCTCTGCTCTAACCCTCACCGGCAAAAGAACCTGGGCTCTTGGGAATGGATTTCTCCACTTAAAGCAATGAGAAGGAAGCAATAATAACACAGGTACACTAAAAAAAATTTTTTTTAAACTGCCTCTAATGTTTCGATTGATTTTTACGTTTTTTGGTGCGCTGAATCCAAATCTGGTAACCAATTTGCTCCATCACGTACAGATTTTTTGCTACATTGGGTTAGCAGTTTGAGGTGAACGTTTCAGATTGAGTGCGATCGAGAGAAAAGTTTCTTGGATGAATTCTTTATACTAATTGTTTAGTAGCTATTCAAATAAGAATAAAGAAAATTGTAACAAGGCAGCACATAAGAATAGAGTAATGTCAACAAAACACACTGTGATGGTAGCAAAATTGTCTGCACTTAAAACAGCCACATACATGTGCACAAACATTGAGCATATAAGAGCGAGGTTAGACACAAAGCAAAGCAAAGAAATGTGCAAAAAATGTTGTACAGGTATGTATGTAAGAATAGAAAACGCAAACCGCACCATTGCAATACATGAAGACAAACACCCGATGGTGTGAAAATAAAATTCTAATAAATGAGATCCGACACTGTGGTAATAACTAGCAAATTTTTATTTCAAAGTTTAGTAAAAACACGATATTTGTCAACACAGTTTAGATTTTAAAGTCATTCTTGGGTCAATCAATCTCCTGGTGGGCCCGTTTCTTCTTCCCCCGAATGCTTCTCTTGGTGCGCTGCTTGGCGTATTTTTCATCTGGGGTTTCCCGCAGCAGCAACCAGCAGAAATCAGCCATCATAGTGGTGTTCCATCTTCCTTGGTACCTTCTCTCTGCGTCCTTGATGTCCTGGTGAAACCTTTCACCTTGTTCTTCACTGTACGCCCCCAGGTTTTCGGGAAAGTAGTTCACATGGGAGTGCAAGAAATGGACTTTCAGGCTCATGTTACAGCCTTGTTCTTTGAAGGCATTGAGCATCCTGGCAACAATATCCTTATAGTTCTCATCCCGCCTGTTCCCCAAGAATTTGAGAACAACATCCTTGAAGGAATCCCAGGCTTCTTTTTCCTTCTCAGACATCGTTTCAGCGAACGCTCCATCTGAAATGAGTTTCCTTATATCAGGGCCAACAAACACTCCTTCCTTTAGCTTTGCTTCAGAAAGTCGGGGGAACTTTGAGCAAAGGTACCGAAAGCACTCACCATCTTTTGGAAGGGACTTGATGAATTGCTTAATGAGACCCAACTTAATGTGGAGAGGTGGTAATAGAATTTTATCACGAGGTACCAAGCTCTCATGAAGAACATTTTTCTCACCGGGTCTCAAATACTCCCGAATTGGCCAGTCTTTTTTCCCCCAGTGTAGGTCGTGGGCCCGGCTATCCCACAAGCAAAGGAAGCAGGGATATTTGGTGAAACCGGATTGCTGCCCTAATAGCATGGATAGAATTTTAAAGTCTCCACAAATCATCCACTTATGCTCATCATAACAAATCTTCTGAAGAATCAGGGCCAAATTCTCGTATTTTTCTTGGAGAATAACAGAGTGAGCAATAGGAACTGAAGCGAATGTGTTGCCATTATGAAGAAGAACACCTTTTATGCTGTCTTTTGACGAATCAATGAACAGCCGCCATTCAGCAGGATCATACTTGAGTTTAAACTTTTCCATCACTCCGTATATATCGTTGCAAAATACCAAATCTTCCTCTTTGCTGAAATACTTCAAAAATTGTGTCTCGCGGTTGCGGTACCAATAAAAAGTTGTTCCTGGTGACAATAGATTTTTCTGTTTAAGCCGAGAACCTAGCAGTTGGGCAGCATCTTTTGGGAGTCCTAAATCCCGGACTAAATCATTCAATTCAGCTTGAGAAAAAAGTTCAGGTTTCGGATCTGGTTCAGTTTCAAACTCGGAAGTACTGGACTCATCGGGAAAAGCCATCTGATGAGTCTCATCATGATCAGAACCGTCCACACAAATATGATCCAAAGATTTTGGTGGTTCAGGCACAGGTACTTCGTTGCTATGAGGCATAGGCCTAATTGCTGAGGGAAGGTTGGGGTAACTTATTACGTTCTTATTTTTTAAGTTGTATCCCTTCACAATGCAAGAGCAAAAATAGCAGTCACTGCTGTGGTCTCTTTGTTCACGCCACATCATAGGTATTCCGAAACAAAATGCTTGTTTTTTACCTTTCATCCATAAGCGTAGATCTTCCTCACATGTCTTGCACACTTTGTGAGGAGCCCACGGTTTGTCTTGATCGCCTAACTTCAAACCGAAATAGGCGAAATATACTTTTTTAATAAATGCAGAAATGTTCCTCTGCCGCTTTTTCACGGTATATTCCCCACAAATAAAACAAAAACTGTCCGGAGAGTTGACGCAACCTCTGGCTCTGTGAGCCATCACAAATACACAGCACTGCAAACTACAACTGTAGTGAATCACTTCGGAATAAAGCTGGATTACGACTGAGCAAACAAAAGGTAATAATGAACTTGCAAGAAACTGAAATTTGACAGGAACGTTCATGTCGCAACCACCGTGTTTGAGCGAGCGAACGAGGCGAGGCGAACAGGAAAGAACATGCACCAGCGCGAGTACTGGATTTAGCCCCCCGCCTCCCAATTGTCCTGTTAATGTATAAAATGAATACAAAACACTCTAAAATATCATGAGGGAGTGTTTCTAGTTAGTTAACCATTACAACCTCTATTTTGGGCCAAGAAAATAAACTGCAGTCGGCTAAAAAGAGATTATGTGAACATTCCTTATATGGGTAAGAAATCTAATTTTGCAAGAAAACGTGACGTGATGGAACATTTTGGCTATTTTTCCTGGATTCAGCACCCCAAAATCTATAGGAATCAGTTGCAAAACTGGAGGCAGTTTTTTGGTAGTGTACCTGTGTAATAAAACAATTCACACACTCAGATGTGGTACACACAAGACCAAAGCGCTTTGGGAGAGAGAGAGCAAAGTCTGCAAATTCTATCTAAACTCTTCCTATTTTGGCCACCTTTTTATTGGTTTAATATGCCATCACACGGCATAATTTCCACCCTATTATTCTACATCAAGCATTATGTTACATCTTTTACTAATGCATATTCATAATGTGCATCTCCATGTCATAGGCCAGATCTTATTAGTATAGGTCATTAGGAGGAGACATACATGCATTTCCAGACACAACTTCTTAAACAATAATTCTACAGGCAAGCAGTTCTGACATTAGAACATAAGAACATAAGATATGCCATACTGGGT